>JARHVA010002554.1:1870000-2262500 GCA_037957365.1 Torreya grandis | reverse complement strand
TGATGATCCTTATTATGACTTTCCCATATTTATCAATCCAAACTATAATTCAAACAATGTTGAGCATGGTTTCCTTGATGTCCACCCACCATCTACCCCACCCTTAAAAGGCCTTAGGAGGATGAGTCATCAAACCTCAGCTCACATTCAACCAAAACAAATTAATTCATCATTTTATGAAGAAAACCTAATCTAAATACCTACCATATTATGTATTATATGTGTACTTTGATCCCCAAGCTTATATGAACATTCATTACTATCATACTTCAAACTCTCAAAATTGAATACCAAAATCAATTCTTTCCAATGGTATCAGTTAGCCCAATGCCATTAAGTTTCACCCACCTAAATTTAATTACATTAGCCATTGTAGACATCTAATTCCTAACACCATTTATGTTGAAATTGTCAATCTTACTCAAATGCACATTTTAGGTCAAAATCTATAAAACATCCTAAATGGTTCAAACTTATCGTTTACAAGGGCCATTTTAGGTCAAATTATCCTAAATAGGGAAATGAATTTTATGGGCCAGCTAACTTTGATTAGATCATTTTGAGTCAAAATAACCATTTCACCATTTAGTGTTCTGGATCACTCTTTTCTTCTAATTCATTGGTATGCATCATGTACCTTTGTTATTTGTTGTTGACAACATCCTAAATGGGAATATGGTTCCAATGCATCTAGCATCACCTTTTAATTCTTCTCAAGTCAAATTATGACCTAGTAATATGACTTTCTAACCATTTTGATTAGTTGAGGATCAATTTTCAAATAATTGTACAAATGTTGATTAACCTTATTTAAGGCTAATTAATCCAAATCAAGAACTTAAGTGGATTTTCCATGAGAGTTGTTGAATATTTATTTTTGAAAATTGATTCTTATTATCTACATCACCTAGTGACATCATCTATGGGGTGACATCCATCGAGCCATAAGTGCATAAAATATCAAGATTATGGGTCATCAATGCCTAGTTAATGCCTCCCATGCCTCTTCAATACCCCTTCCTCCAAGGCCATGATGAAGATAATTATGGATTTAATTCCAAATATTAGGATTATCCTCAACCACACATCTCAATCTTGAGATGGATGGTTTAGGTTGATCCTGGCCAATGTCAAAAATTTATAAATAGAGAGGCCATGGACATCATTTATAAGCTATTTTGGTGCAAGGTTATTATGCTCAAATATCTTTAAAGCTTGAACATTGCAAAGTTATAATGCTAAATTGTTTCTACAAAGCTTCATTGATAGGCTAGTTTAGTGATTCCACATCAAGAGCCTAGGTTTTATGGAGTGTTCTTGAGGCATTGGACGCGATTACCACTATTGTTGATAAAGACAAGGATGCTTGATCAAGGGAGAACATGTTTTTGAGCCACATGGGTATGGTGAATCCATTTGGGAAGGAAATATGTTGTTACTTTCTTTAATTTTTTTCTTGTTATCCTTTGTAATTCCCATAGGAATAGATATGCTTGGTTAGTTAGTTATTTATGCATGATTCCTTGTTTATGGACTAATGCTTGACTAAATTGCTTTGTAATCCTCTATAAATCTTGGCATGCCTGGTGGAACAAGATGTATCTCACACCTAAAGGAGATCCTTTTACAACCTTAAAAAAATTATTTGAGCTTTTTAAAACTCTTACAAATTGGTTTTCTAAATTTATTTTTCTATTTTTTATTGCCATGGGTTTACACAGTAACTGATGTCGACAAGACATATTGATATCAATTATTTGGCTCAACCAATGTCAGTTAGTAGAACCGACATCAATTAGATATCGGTTGGACATTTCCAATGTTGGTGGTATATAACCAACGTTGTTCACTGTGTTTTCTTAAAAACACAAACCTGAGAGCTATTTTAAAATGCTTGGTTTGGGATCATACGGATTCTATTTTTTTTAAACCATGTGTTTTATCCTAAATTTTTAGAATTTAGCATTAGCTTAGCTTCAAATTTCATAGATTTTTTATAAATTTTGGAAAATCCATTTAAAATGTTTCTAATCTAACATATTTGCTTTTGGGGTGATGCCTCAAGGGTAGACAGGAAACTAGCGGATTTCAAGTTTGATAAATCATGTTTTAGAACATATTTTGCATGCTTTAAAATAAATTAGGAACATTATTTTGGTGATTAAAGTAACATTTAAGGTGCTTAAATAAGTGTTTTTAGCATTATTTTTCAAAGTTACAACTAAGACCAAGGGGTCAAATGAACACCACCAAACATTTTATTTGGGTTTAAAATTGAACACACTTGTTAATTATTATTTGCAATAGTTTATTAGATTAATATTATTGGGAAAAAAGATGAATGTTGCGTGTATGCTCTTCCAATTATCCCCTATAGGGAACCCTTGCAATCAAAAGTTCCATTCTTATTGCAAATAGCCTAGTCCAAGGCTTAGAAAGAATGTCACCTAAAGCATTCCCCAAAAACTCATAAAATTTTGGGTGACCTTGAAAATGACCCTAAAGTCTTTCTACTTTCATGCTTTCTTTATTTTTATGAAACTTGACATGAGAGGGGGACTTCATCACCTCCCACAAGTTCTTTAGGGAAACTTTGACCTGCGGTTTCATCTCTCGACATTGACTTTATTTGACTCTTTTTAGAGTTTCACATGAGATGTAGTAGCACTTTGGATATCGCACTATATTGAGTTAATAGCAGGATGTAGTGGTTGCATAAAAAATTAGACCTTTTTACAACAAGTTGAGTGATATGGACCCAAAATCTGTGCTTTTCTTTTGCATTGTTTGGCATGAAAGTCATTATGCAATTGATTCCCCTAGAACATTCGAAACTTGATAGTTTAGTAGACCCCACTTTGTCGTACTTTGTCAATTTAGACTTTAGACATTTATTTTTTGTTATTAGATTACTTGGTCTTGATTTATGTCTAAAACTACTTGTTAACTCAATGAACTTAACCAAAACACATTATCCTCAATTTTCTTGAGTAAGGGAGGCATTACATTGTCCAAATGGAAGATTCATCTTTTCCTTGTTCAATTTGTTATAAAAAGCTTTGTGTCATGACATCCACTTTGGTGCAGTCATGCTACCTAATTGAGTCTAGAACTTTCACCCAATTTGTTTAAATCCTTCATTTATAATCCACATTTGAAATTAGACCTTTCTGAGTTTTAAGGGATGCTGCATCAAAGTGGGTTTGCCATTTGTGCACTAAGATTATTTTAACTTGGGTTCAATTTTCTATTTGGATTGAAGCTCATTTATTAAGACTCAAAATCACATTATCATCTTGGTGGACTCAAGTTATCTTATGTATCACTCACGCTTTGGGTCCTATAACATATTTTATCCTACTAGAATCAAGTGGTGATGTTGTGCTACCTATTTGGTCCTAGATTTATACTTCATGATTTGTGTATGTTTTTACATCTTGAGTTGTTTAGTTCATTTTGTCTGCTTCATAATCTAGAGATCTTTCCTCTAAACTTCTAGGGTTAACTGGTCAAAGTTGAAACTAGATTTTGTAGTGTGTGTGTATCACAAATATCTAAGCTTTGGTGTACTAGTTTTCACCTTAGGTCTTTGAGTTACCTTACTCTCTTTTGATCTATATGATTTTAACTTTACCAAAGGTTGAGTAATTTTATGAACCAAATCTTCTAAATTATGTGTGGTTTCAAACCACCTTCCCTTATAGTCTTATTGGTACTTTGGTTATTTATTTAAAAGAGATCTAAAGCATACTTTTATTGGTGGTCAAATATTGGTCCAAAGTTAGTCAAACACATAGAAAAGCTCTTTTTAGACATGACTCAAAGATTCACTCGTAGTGGGCCTCTTATGGCCTTAGTTATGAGGATGAGCAATTTTATGATGGTCAAGATAACATCATTGTTTTTTATGATATCCCCACAATAGTAGGATTTGAATATTATTACAATGAATATCAACCCCAAGAAGATCAAGATGAATCCCTTCTTAGATTGATAGAATCAGGGGCTAGACTACCTTCTGACTTTCCTATGGAATAATTGCATACCTTGGTTAGAGGAGGAGAACAACAATGGCAAGAGAAAGATTTTGCACAAACAGACATACCTTCTTCTAACAAAGGAAAGGAAATACAAATAGATTCAAAACCCACAAATCTAGATCTTCTAGCTAAGATCAAGATAATAAGTCAATGATATGCAGATCAACTTATTGAAGACTTAATTGACTCCCTAGTTACCACTTCAATTCATAATAATGATTCCAAAGAACATGAAGATATGGTGGATAGTATGTAGAAAATATTGGATGAGAACATTACCATAGTGGATCAAGGTAATCTAAATGAATGGTTGAAGTCACAAGAGACCTTACAAGATGTTTCATTTGACATGGAACATACATTCTTAAATCATTAAGAGCCTCTTATTACTTTACAAACTCAAAAACCCAAACATTTAGTTCAAATTGAGGAAATCCCTCAAACAAACCAAAGATTGGTAAATAAACATAGACATTTCCAAAATCAACAAAATGTGAAACAACCAAATTCAGGGAATGTTTTACAACCCAAGAATCAACGGCCTTTGTTCTCAACTCAAGTAGTAAATCAGAACCAAATCTTTGATGAAAAGGTATACACTCCCTGTAGATCCATACAAAACTAGGGGCACATTCCACCCCAATAACAACAAAATCAGGGGCACATTCCACCCCAACAATAAACAAAACCAAGGGTACATTCTACCCCAATAGCAACAAAACTAGGGGCACATTCCACCCCAATAGCAACATAACCAGTGGCACATTCCACCCCAATAGCATATTATCCAATCCAAAAATAAACCAAATATGTAAGAATGGAATTCTATGAAGGAAATTGTCCAAATATTGGAGACAAACAATAGAATCAAAAAGTATAAATTTGATGAGATATGTCCATATCCATTTGAATTATCTATTCTCTAAAACCCCTTTCCACCTCACTTTGAGGCACCTATATTTGACAAATATAAAGGGAAAGGAGATTCGTGTGAACACATATAACCATTTTTTTGTCTTGTGTCAAGATGTTTCTTATAGTAGCGAGTACTTATTATGACTATTTTTATGAAGTTTAATGGGACAAGCTCTTGATTGGCTACTTAAACTACCCAAGGGATCAATTTTGGATTCGAACAACTTATTAGAAAAGTTTGTTAACCATTTCTCATATAATATAGAATATGAATTAACCATTATTGACTTATGCAAAGCTAAACAACATGATGGTGAAAGTTTTGTTGCGTATCTACAAAGGTCGAGAGCATTGGTAGGCTGCTTTCAACATAATTTACAAAATAAATAGTTGGCTAATATCATTGCATAGAATTTGCATCCCAAAATTGTGCATAATCTATGTTTATATTGTGCTAACTCATTTGAATAAATTATTGACAAAGGAATGTAGATTAAGAAGGCTCTTATTACTAGGGTCCTTGTTAAAATCTTTGAACAAGCACAAGTATCTAATCAAAGTAAATCACTAGCTCCTCAAACAGTTATGTAAGATAAATCTAAGGGATTTCACAAAAATAAGAACATGGTCAGAAATGGGGTGACAAAAACAAGACATGTACAAATGGTACAGACTATGCCTCCTCTAAATATATAATTAACTCCCTCAAATCTGCTACCTACATTACAAATCCAACCTCCACGAAGGATGTTTCATAACAATTTTAGAGTCTTTAGAAAGTTAGGAGAATATGTTGAAGTAGTATTACAAAAGCTTATTATAGATAACTTAATTATATGGCCAGTATCAAGGCCATTTCCTCAATATCATCCAAAACTAGATTGGTACAAAGAAAATAAATGGTGTAACTTTCACCATGTTGTTGGTCATGATGCATATCATTATGTTCAATTATGACATATTATTAATGATTTTATTGAAAATGGTGAGTTAGAAATTAAGTTGGCTCCTAATCAGGACACAAATCTAGATATGGGAATCTACAAAGACCCCTTTCCTCAACATGATCCACCACCACCAAGAAATAATCAAAATGGTCATAATTAAGGATAGAGGTAGAATCAAAACTAACAACAGGGTCAGAATTGTAATGAGCATAATCAAGATCATGATCCCCACACTAATAATGTGGCTTATAAAAATGTGTATTATGACTACAATAACATTATGGGATGCATTTTTGCAACCCACATTGCCACTATTACTATGATGTTATGTGGTTGATCTCATGTTCCTTGTAACACAAGACCCACCATTATAGGGTCAGCACCTTCTCCCCCTAGTAATACCATGTCGAGTTTTCATCATCATGTTGTTACTCTATTTGCATGGGTTACTAATTCTAAAAAATAGTACCATTATTCTAGAGGCTCCTCACCAATCCAAAATTATAGTAATATCATTAATCACCCATAAATCACCATCCAAGGCTCTTTGTCTCATCCTTATAATTACAATGACTCATTTATCCTCTAGGTTATGCAGTCATAACTAGACGCCTATGAGTTACCATCTAGGGCCCTTCAGCCCACTTCTTTCCATAAACCCAATGAGAACATTGTGCCAATGGTTCCAAAGCTAAATAATCTTCCAACAAAGATTAAACTAGTTCAATCCATAATTCAAAGGTCTTATAGTCTAATAGACCAATTGGATAAAACCCTTATGTAAATTTCCATATTAGAATTCTTACAAACATCTGATGTCCATAGAACCATCCTTAATAAACTTTTACAAGAATCTATTGTGCCTAATGATATAAACCTTGATCAATTCTAGAACCTAATTGGATATTTGTCTTCATTTTGGGAAATCATGTTTGTTCAAAAGGACATGTCCACCCTTGGCCCAAACCATAATAACCCACTATACATTGAGATAATCATTGTGGATCACAAGATCAAGTGGGTTCTTATAGATAATGGTTCAGGGATAAACATCATATCTCTTAAATTGGTGCAATAATTGGGTTACATGGACAAATACATTTAGCTATAGACTATTACAATCAAGGCTTACAATAACACTAAGAGGGAGTCATCTGGTACAATTTGGTTACTAGTCATGGTTAGGGCTATTTATCATCACACGTTATTCCATATTATGGATATTGAGCTTCCTTATAACATACTTCTTGGTCATCCTTAGATCCATAAAGTACAAGTGGTTCCATCTACTCTTCACCAATGCCTTAAGTTTCCCCATGATGGGATCAAGGTTAATATTCCCACTGATTAGTAGCCATACCAGTATTACAAACATCTCAAAGTAGAGTTTCAAAATTATAACTATTGCCCAGGTTCTCAATTCATTATAAAGAAGAATAAAGCCATCATTTCTCATCCATCTCCATCTAATTATATAGACCCTGGTGATCTAGCCTCCATCTCCACTGATCCATTTCTTGTAGCTTTGGCCAAGCAGGGGATTATTAAAGATGTAGGCATTTTCATGTATCATCTAAAGGATGTCCTCCATATTATAAAATTACCAAAATACCCTAAAACATTTGGTAAGCCTAAAAATTCCTAGACTCCTAATAGACCCGATCAGATTTGGTAACCAAAAAAGAAGCAACTAAGACCTCCTATGTTTTTTGTACCTACAATTGCACCAAAGAAAGATCGAGAGGATTTTACAGAGGGAGATTGTTTATATTATGAGGGCCTTGTGGATTATTTTTAGAATCTAAAGTATCCTATCCCTAATAGGATAATGGATCATCTTAACTATATAGGGAAAGGCTTTGGCCCCCAGGGGCAAGGAATTTTAGAGCCCTTATCAGTTGGAGTTGTCAATGGGAATCATGGTCTCAAATTTAAACCACCAGAGGATGACCTCATAACATTAGGTAGTGATTCATCTAAATTAACTAGTAATGAGACTCTTAACAATGATGTAACATCCCATTATAGCCTTTTCGATGAGCTTATTGATTCAGATTTATTTGATTTAAATGACATATTGACCATAACACCTATTGGAGCTTCCCATCCTAGTGGTTCCTCCCTTCCTAAAGTAGGACATTATATCTTTACCATTGGTTCTTCTTATCCTGAAGCTAACCCTTATTGTAACATATGCCTGTGCCATCCTAAACTCCTAGATTGAGATCAAAAAAATTTAGTCATATTCTTCGATGAGTTTCAAAATGAAGAATCAATTACAGAATACATGGGCCTATGATATGCATTCCCCATTGGTGATCATAAACAAGGTTTTGATTTTTCATTGAATTATTCTACCTACTTTGGAGATCAGGCAAACTTTCTTGGTCATAATAAAGAATAAACATCAATATCTTCAGGTGTAAACCTCTTTGAGGCACTTGTTGATGAGGGAAAAAGTAAATAAAAAGATAAGCCTTTAAGTGAAAACCTGTTTCAAGTGCTTCTAGGTGAGAAAGTTTGTTCATCCCTTTAGAACATACAAAGTCCATCTACCCCAAGTTTCATAGCTATTACAAGCATCTCTTTAGAACAACATCAAATATCTGAGCATCTTGCTGTTGAGTTTCCAAAGGTCTTTGCCAATTGGCCTTTACTTGAGAAGGCAGATTCTAATTCTTCATATTATCCAAATCTTTGGGAGAAACAAAAAGAAGATATAGTAGAAGAAGATGATCATGACCATACATTTCCTACAATTTTAGAAGATGGATCCACACTCCTTATGGAGACCATAATAGAAGTGAATTTGGGAACCCATGAGGATCCCAAAAATGTTTATCTTAGAGCTTCCCTTACTAAAGTAGAACATGAACATATTATATCCATTCTTAAGGATTATATAGACATCTTTGTATGGGCATATTTTGACATGCCAGGCCTAGATCTAGATTTAGTTGTGCATCATCTAGTTGTTCACCCTAATGTTAAACCAATCAAGAAAAAGTTAAAAAAGATGCATTCATGCATTGCCCTTTTGGTTAAGGCTGAGTTGGAGAAGTTGTTAGGATCCAATTTTATCAATCCACTAGACTAATCTGAATGAATTTATAACATAGTGCCAGTAAGTAAAAAGACCCCAAGCATACATATTTATAGTGAATTTTGTGATATCAACAAGGCATGTCCCAAAGATGATTTTTCTCTACCCAACATTGACATGATTATCGACTCAAATACTAGGTACGAGATGTTATCCTTAATGGATGGATTTTCTAATTACAATCAGATCAAGATAGCCCCTAAAGATCAGCATAAGACTACATTCACCACTCCATGGGGGATATTTTGTTACTAAGTCATGCGATTTAGTTTGAAGAATGTTGGATCCACATATCAACATGTAATGATTGTCATCTTACATGACATGATGCATGATATTTTTGAGGACTATGTTGATGATATACTAGAAAAATCAAGAACAAGAGTTGGACACCCTGACATTCTATGCAGAATATTTGAGAGGCTTCATGTATATAAAGTCTACTTGAATCCTAAGAAATGTATCTTTAGAGTCACATTAGGAAAATTTATAGGGTTCATTGTATCATAATGAGGGATTGCAGTCGACCCTATGAAGGTCACCGCTATTATGTAAATGCCTCTACCCAATAATCTTAAATAGTTGTAAGGTCTAAAAGGAAAGATCCGATCTATACACAGGTTTATTTCTTAACTGGTAGATAAGTGCCACCTATTCACCCATCTATTAAATAAAGGGGTGACATTTCATTGGGATGAATATTTCCAGATAGAATTTGCAAATCTTAAAACATACTTGGCCAATCCACCAGTCTTACGACCTCTAACATAAGGAAATCCATTGCTTCTTTACATATCGGCCATGGAATATGCATTGAGGGCACTTTTGGCTCAACATGATGATCATGGTAAGGAACACATGGTTTATTATTTAAGCCACACATTGGTAGCCTATGAATATAATTATATGCCTATTGAGAAGGCATGTTTAGCTATGGTGTTTTCCACTCGTAAATTATGACATTATATGTTAAATAAAAAAATGTTTGTTATCACCAAGGTAGATCCTCTCAATTTCCTCTTATCTAAAGTAGTTCTCCAAGGATGCATGGCTAAATTTATTATGCTCCTCAACAAGTTTGATATTGAATACCAGAATCATAAGGCAATCAAAGGGTAGATTCTTCAAGACCAACTTGCAAAAGATCTTATATGGCCACTCAACCTTTCAAATTTGACCTTCCAAATGATTCTATCATGATGATAGAACAAGCATCACAAGAGCCTGAATAGTGGACACTCTATTTTGATGTATCCTTCACATCTCGAGGAGTTGGATCTGGCATATTGTTGATAACACCATAAGGGGATTTTATCCCTAAAGCCTTCCATTTACAATTTTAGTGTACAAACAATATGGCCAAATATGAGGCATTGGTTACAGGGCTCCATCTTGCCATACAGTGGGGTATTCAAAGCTTAAGGGTCTATGGAGATTCATAGTTAATCATAAATCAAATAACTAATCAATATCAAACAAAAGATGATAAGCTTGTCCCTTACAAGCAAATTATTGATAACCTTAAAAGACATTTTAAATCTCTATAGTTTGAGCAAGTTTTATGAGTCAACAACAGGTCTACCAATGCCATGGTAACAATTAGTTCCATGATTCATGTGAATGATACTGCTAAAGAGTATCAGTTCCTGATTGAAAATCTTCTTTAACCAACACATATTTTATCATATTTAGAGAGGATATGCACTATTATTGATCTTAATCTCTCACCTGAGCTACCATGGTACCAATATTTTTATAACTATTTCCATAGCCATGTCTTTCCTACCAACCTTTCCAATAACCAATAAAAACTTTTCCTTCATCACCTAATGCATTATATCCTCCTTAGAAACACACTTTATCGAAAAGGCTATGATGGAATGCTTCTTCATTGTTTATATATGGGAGACTCTAACCTGGTACATAAGGAGGTTCATGAAGGAATGTGTTGGGCACATACCAATGGTGTAGTCCTAGCAAAGAAACTTCCTATAACAGGATATTATTATCCTAAAATGGATATAGATGCTTATAATTATGTAAAAAAGTGTGTTCCTTGTTAGTAGCATGGTAACTTGATACGTGCACCTTCCTTACCATTATAGCCAATTACAACACCATGGCCATTCTCAACATGGAGTCTTGATCTCATTGGGAAAATTAACCCAACATCTTTAGATGATCATAAGCACATTTTGACTATAATCAAGTACTTTACCAAATGAATTGAGGCCATTCCTCTCACTTATGTTACCGAGAAACAAATAGCCAAATTCATTCATTACTATATCATCTGTCGATATGGCATCCCAGCCTGTATTATATCTGATAATGGTGGATCCTTTATAAACCAAGATGTGAAAGCTCTTTATGAAAAATTCAAGTTCAAGCACAAGAAATACACTCCATATATCTCCCAAGGCAATGGACAAGTTGAGGCATCAAATAAAACCATTCTAGCCATCTTAAAAAAGATTGTCAATGATGTTGGTCATAATTGGCACTTACAACTCTTTCTTGCCCTTTGGGCTTATAAAACCAATCATCACACCCTAACTAGAGCTACTCCATACTCCCTTGTGTTTAGCACTAAAGTTTTCATCTTGATAAAGATTGAAATCCCATCATTAAGAATATCATTAGAGCACGTGGAAGATGATGAAGACTATAGAGCCTCACAGTTGCAAGAACTGAAACTTCTTGATGGTAATCATTTGGCTACCCTAGAAAACTTGCAGGCCTGTTATAATAGATTGTGGAAAAGCTACAAAAAACATATTCTCCCTTGAGAATTTGAGATTGGTGACTTAGTTTTGAAAGAGAACCAGAAGAACATGAATGATGAACCTAAAAATAAAGGCAAGTTTTAGCCTAATTGGTTAGGACCATATATTATCACATCAAACTATGGATCAGGAGCATATCGATTGGCTAAACCTAATGGTGAATAACTTTCATAGCCCATGAACATCATACACCTTAAGAGATTCTACACATGAACAACTTTGAACCATTGTCTATAAGATCCCTGACTTGGGGGCAACTTGTGTTGTCATAATTTTATCCCACCCTTTTATCTTACCTTGAGCACATTTTATACTACCCTCATCCACTTTTCATAAATCCCAATAGTAAAGTCTTTTAAACTCTTAGCACTCTGAACACATTCTTCATCCCATTCTGGATTGCTCTCTTCAAGATCCATATTCTTTGTTATGTTTAGGACATGTTATAAGCTTGAACACTTTTTGTCCCTTGACCAATTATGATCTTGATTAGGTCTCATAAGCATTATGAACATCTTCAGCAGTAGTTCTATAAACCAGTTCAACCAAGAAAATCTTGTGTAGCTTCTAATAGGTGAACAACTACATCTTCTAAGTACAAGTATTTTGTTGCTTTTTTGTTTTATCAAGATCCTCACTCTCACCAATTTGTAAGCATGGGTCATTGTAGCTAGATTAGCTATCTTATTGGAACCTCTACTCTCATGACATGCATCTCCTTGACTAGATGGTTCCACCTTGTGTATATTTTATCCCAAAAACACCAAAAACATTATAAATACTTTGAAAATACCAAAAACATTAGAACATGATTTACAAAAGAATAAAAACATTGTCTCGCACTTATATATATTACCATTCCACCATCCCATGCTCTTACCATTTTTCAAACAACTAATAAGTTTGAACGCTCTCACCATTTTTCAAGCAACTATTAAGTTTGAATGCTCTTGCCATTTTCCAAGCACAAAAACACTAGTTCATTTCATCTTGTCCCATGCACTTGTCATTTTGTAAGATCATTCTTTCTTGTCTCATCAGCTTCTTATTTGCCAGACCATTCTCATTTGTTTGTCATCTCTTCCATTTCTTCTATAACATTAATCATGCTATTCTGATCATCATTTTTCTTCTATCCCATTTCCTGGGAGAACTACATTTGGTCTGAAGTTCATGTTGGAACATACATCCATGGAAATATGTAGACAACATCCACTTATTTTATACATCTGGAGTCATCTCGGCCAACCCCTTCCTTTTATTCTCTTCCCTCATTTATTCTATAATTATTCATCTTTAATTAGGGAACAATTATCGTGTCATTGTTCTTTGTTACGATGTGGTAGAAAGTAACGCCTCTACCACACATGCATGAACATTTGTCTTTAAACCGCACTAACTTGGTTTTTTGTTTGTGTGTGTTTATTTGAGTTTTCTTGGTGTTTTGTTGTGCTTTCATATCTCTCCTTTTATTTCTTCCCCTTTTGTCTTTTTATTATTTCTCGCTTCTTGTTTTACTGTTTTTTTTTGCTTTTTTCTTTTATGTTCAAGAATACCTTGATGGTCCACATGGATCTTGATTATTCATATCTTGATCTCATGTCATTAAGATGTTCTTTCCTTTTATTTTTGAATATTTTTTGTTCCTACTTAAGTCTTGATAGATCATATCTTGATTTCAAGTTAGGTTCATTTATGTTTATCTTTTTCTTTGTCTTTTACTATTTTATTTAAATGTAAATCATTGTAACTATGTTTTTGGTCATAGTTTTAACATTATCCTTAGTTATAGGTATTCAAATTTGAATTGGCTCACTGTAATTAGAATCTTATGTCATTCTAAGTTATTCATACTTATGATTCCTAATTTATTTTGCTATAACAAGCACTTTGTGCTCAGCTCTCAAGGTCTTAACATCAACATCAGCTCTGATGAATGATTTTCAAGAACACTTTATAAAACCTAAGATCATGATGTGGAATTAGGCTTCTAGGTAGCATACATTTTATTACTCAATTTTATGCTTAGACGTGCATCTCTTTGCATACATTGTGAGTCTGATCAATTCTTGGTCATTTTTCATCATTCCTCATTCCATTCTCTCCCAAACTTGGGTGAACTACATTGGCCTAAAGTTCATATTAGAACATGAGTCCATAGAACTATGTAAGCAATGCTCAATTTCTATTAAGGTCAGCTCAGCAATCTCCATTCTTCTTTTCATCTCTCTCATCACTTTTTGTAATCTCATATGTTTGGTTTTATATGGCTTTCTAATCCATTACACCATCGTATGTTCATTTACACCCACTCACTTTACCTATCTTTTGGGTTATATCCTTGAGTTATTTTACTTGCCATTTGCCCATGCTGGGGCACAACATCTAAATTAAATCACCTCTATAGGGTCAAATCATTCTTTATTCTTTCTCACTGATCAAGATTTGCCCTACTGGGGCACAACTATTTTATCACGATCATATCTACTCTACTGGAGCACTTCTTATTATCTTATCCTTGGAGGCCCCATTCTAATAGTGCTTCCCTTCCTAAAGTAAAACATTCTCCCTTTTCCTCTAATTCTAAGCTCTCCACATCAAAGCCCATGATGGCAATTTTTTAGTGTGCAACTTGTCTCAGGATTGATTAATGTCGTAAGCGTGTAGCTTGTACTCTCAAATTGGGTACATTTAAAGTGTGTCCCTTACATTTATGGATTTTATCTTTCTTATTCCCCCTATCTTTGGGGCCTATTATACCTCTAATTATATTTCTATCATTGATGTTAATCATGTGTGTAAACATTAGCTCATCTGGATGTGATCTATTATATGGGTTAATCTCTCACTTTCTCTCTCTTTTCAAGAGTCCATCCTTCTCTTTTATCCTAGTATGTCCTCTCAAGGGGGCATCATGGATCCATTTCAATTTCTTCTTGACAACTCTTTTCTTTTAAAATATGTTTCTTCACGTGAATGTCTCACTATGCCTTCTCAAATAGGGGCAAAATGTAAACATCCAATTCCTAACACCATTTGTGTTGAAATTGTCAATCTTACTCAAATTGCACTCAAATGAACATTTTAGGTCAAAATATATAAAACATCCTAAATGGTTTAAACTTGTCATTTAGAAGTGCCATTTTAGGTCAAAGTATCCCTAGATAGGGCAATACATTTTATGGGCCAACTAACTTTGATCAGATCATTTTGAGTCAAAATGACCATTTCACCATTTAGTGCTCTAGATCACTATTTTCTTCTAATTCATTGGTACATGTCATGTACCTTTGTTATTTACTATTTACAACATCCTAAATGGGAATATGGTTTCAACGCATCTAGCATCACATTCTAATTCTTCTTGAGTCAAATTATGACCCAATAATATGACTTTTTGACCATTTTGATTAGTTGAGGGTCAATTTTCAAATAATTTAACAAATGTTGATTAACCTTGTTTAAGGATAATTAATCCAAATCAAGAGCTTAAGTGGATTTTTTATGAGAGTTGTTGAATATTTATTTTTGAAAATTGATTCTTGTTATCTACATCACCTAGTGACATCATCTATGGGGTGACATCCATCAAGCCATAAGTGCATAAAATATCAAGATTATGGTCACCCAATCCTAGTTAATGCCTCCCATGCCTCTTCAATGCCCCTTCTTCCAAGGTCATGATGAAGATAATTATGGATTTAATTCCAAATATTAGGATTATCCTCAACTACACATCTCAATCTTGAGATGGACAGTTTAGGTTGATCCCGACCAATCTCAAAAATCTATAAATAGAGAGGCCATGTACATCATTTCCAAGCTATTTTGGTGCAAGGTTATTATGCTCAAATATCTTCAAAGCTAAATTTATAATGCTAAATTATTTCTACAAAGCTTCATTGATAGACTAGTTTAGTGATTCCACATCAAGAGCCTAGGTTTTATGGAGTGTTCTTAAGGCATTGGAGGAACTTACCACCATTGTTGACAAAGACAAGGATGCTTGATCAAGGGAGAACATGTTTTTGAGCCACATGGGTATGGTGAATCCATTTGGGAAGGTAATATGGTGTTATTTTATTTCATTTGTTTCTTGCTATCCTTTATAATTCCCATAAGAATAGATAGGCTTGGTTAGTTAGTTCTTTATGCATGTTTCCTTGTTTATGGACTAATGCTTGACTAACTTGCTTTTTAATCCTCTCTATAGCCATGACCCAAAATGTGTTGGTACAGTTATTTTTCCTACAACCAAATGCATTAGCCATGACCCAAAATATGTTGATATAGTTATTTTTCCTCCAACCAACTACATTAACTATGACCCATAATGTGTCGATACAATTATTTTTTCTTTATCTAAATGCATCTACCATGACATTAAATATGTTGATGCATTTCTCTCTATTTCACCCAACTACATTGGCCATGACCTAGAATGTGTCGATACAGTTTAATTTCTTTCACTAGAGTGTATTGATCTAGTCAATATAATTAATTTTAGTCCTATTTCATCAAACTATATTGAACTGGACACTAAATTCAATTTCAATCCTATTTGATCAAACTGTATCAACCTGGTCAATATTATCAATTTTAGTTTTGTTTCTCCAGACTATATTAGCCTAGTTAATACCATATGTCATAATTTCATATCACCTCCTAAAGATCCTGACATTGCCTTAGATGCCATATTTCTTACTATATCACCAATTTACATAAATCTTGACATAGCTACTAGGCCTATGGATCTCAAGGTTAACTCCAATCTACCTATATCCCATAGGTTGGGGCATCTTTTGATGCCTATCCTCTTATTATCACATACTGGGGCATCTTGCAATGTCTATCCTTTTCTTGATATGCATCTTGGGGAACCTTATATGGTATATATTTTAACCAATGGCATATCTTGTGATGCCCATCCTTGATCTTATACATGCCTTGGGGGCATATTGTGATGCCCATCCTTATTTCCTTGGCTTATTGAGATGTCACCCTTGCCATGAGGTAGTAACTATTGACAACTTTGCTTCATAGGTTAAATTGCCACCCCTGCCATTTGAAACTTTGCATATCTTACCTTTGTCTTGTGAGTCAGTTATTGGTCTTAAAATTTTCTTGAAATGATTCATGGTTAATAGCCCTTTTAAGGCATTCACTTTATTTTTGAGGGGATTTTCGTGAGGAAAAGCATCATGGAGGTATCTTTGGGTCTTTAAATGGTCCATTTCAGAATAGTCCAAAGGAATTATTCAAGTCCAAATGGTCACTTTCTTTCAGGAGAATTGTCCAAGCAAAAATCTTGAAGGGCATCTTCAAAAGCAAGGGATCATTTCATTTTTGCCAAAGGGTTCTTTTCCTTTGAAGAGGACCATTGTGAAATTTTGAGGGGTTTCTTTTTAAAGAGAAAAGGATCACTTTAAATTTACAAAGGGTACCTTCTTTTCAATGAGGACCAAGCAAGAAAGACCATTTAAAAGGGGCAAGAGGACCTTTTACAATTTCTTGAAGGGCACTTTATCATCCAAAAGGACCATTTGCCAAATGCTGAAAGATAATAACACAGAAATATGAAGGGACATTTTGAATAAATATGAAGGGTTATTGGCCCTTTAGAAAAGGACTTTTAACAAAAGTCTTAAGGTTAATTTGGGAAGGCCACAGGAAAATATTGAGAGATGATTCCTTTAGACAATTTGTCTATGAGAAAATGGCAAAGGAAAAGCTAAAGACATTAGTCCTTTGGACTTTTTGTCTGAAGGAATAAATAAGGAGATGAGCCCAAAACAATTCAAATGCAAAAAAGTCTGAAGGAATTCCTTCGAACAATTTTTTTGAAAGAATTCCTTTGGAAGGTTTACTAAGGGAAAAGTTGTGGGAAATAAGCCTGAAGGAAAAAAAATAGAAGCAAGATCTAAAAGACAAGCTAAAGGAAAATGTTTGTAGGAAAATACACAAAGAGGAATGTCTGATATAAATATTGGATCAAGGAAAGAATAGAGACAAATCAGTTGGATAAATAAATGGCCCAAAGTAATATATGTATAGAAACAAAGAACCAAAAACAAAATTTAAGAGATTACAACAGCTAATGAATAGATTAATGCATTCTACAGCATGCAAAGTCACCCAAAATAGGATTGGACACGTCCAAGATGTGTAAACCATTTCAAATATAACACCTTTAGTTCTAAAAATCGAGACTCATTTGCATGAAGGACTCAAGGAGATTGATTCTAGAGAGCTTAATGTTAATTTCATGCATGCACTTTTATTAATTCAAGCCTTTCAAATGTTCCAACTCAGCTTCAATCGGTTTAAGCTTAAGTCAAGACATCCAAAGTTGGTGTAGATTACATGCTTGAAAAATAATAGCCCAAGCTTGAGCCTGCCATCTATTTTTCAATGCTAAAGAATTTTCATGCAAGGAAGAAGACAAATTTAGAAGGTTTTGATAACATAAATTAGACTTGGGTTGAAGTAGAAGTTGACTTCCTTTTCTATTTTCAACGCCAACCTCTTGGCTGTTGAATCTTTTTCTATATAAGTTGGATTTTCAACCTTGAATTATATCCCTCTTTTGGCAAGATCAAATTCTACCAAAGACTGAGTTTGTAACCTTTTTTTAAAATTAATAGGACTATTTTTATTTTCTAGAATGTTGGTATAGTGTATTCATATCATTGATTTTCATAAGTGGTAGAATTTATCTTCTTTGTCAAATCTTGATTCTTACCTAGCAGCATAGTTGATCAGTTTATGTAGGTCACAATCTATGTTTGATGTCTCCTGGCTAAGTTTACAGTGGATATAAGTGGTTGGTTAGTTCCTTAAATCAAGCCTATTCTTTCATTTCCCTTAAGCTTGGATCACTAGATAAAACCTTTTCATGAAATACTTATGCATATTGGTCAATTAGAGTTGAAAGTTTAGCACTTTTCTTGTCTAAATCAGTGTTCTTAGGAGCTCAAATTGAGTGGATCAATCAAAAATATAGGTGTATCACCATCATTAGATAGGATTTATGTTCAAGTTTCTCTCTCTTTTCTTGGAAATTTATAGCGTAGAGTAAAGATCCTAATTGATACACCAAAGGGAACTAGCCCTCAGAATCTAGAGATTCAATCCACTGATTAGGTCACCCACAGCCTAGGATTGTTTCCATGTTTCAACAGACTATGAAGGCATGAAATTATCTTCATAGGGGTTCAAGTCTAAATGAAAATAGTTTTTGGCACACCTAGTGGGACCAACAAAGAAATATTTTGTAGATCTGAAGAATTTTGAAGCTAAAGAAAATTTTTACAAGAGATGAGAATATTCATCTTTATCACAAGCTAAAGATCCTTCAAGTTGCAGAGTTCATAGCATCATTTAGGAAGATCTTTCATGCCAAAATTTACCACAGGTCAGCAAGTAAAGTTATTCCTTTTTAATGTATATCTTATAAGAGATCAATATTTAGGAAGGCAAAACCATATCTTGAAAAATAGTATTTGCCTCTTGGCCATCTTATTATTCTAATCACTACAACCCGTACTACCCAAATTGCCATCAAAAATTAGGTGTTTGATGCATTTAATAGAGGTATCCCACTAAATTTAGCTTAGTTTGATAACATTCCAGTGTCTACCCTCAAGAGCATCCCATTCTTATCAAGAGAAAATCAAATAACCCCTATTAAGCATATCCAAGATGTGGCTAATCTCTATTCATTCCATAATGTTGTTGAGGATAATGTTTCTATTAGATTACATGTTACCTCTTTCAAAATAAAATCATTATGATCATATATAAACCTTTCACTAAACTCCATTTCTACTTAGGATGAATTGGGTGAAGCCTTAGTCAAATAATTTTAGAACAAATCTGATCACCTATCTTTAGTTGAGTAATTAACTTCCATAATAAGGGCTCCTCATGAGTTCATGTCTAATTTTAACCTTAGATTTCAAAATACATGGACTAGAATACCTATGTTGATAAGGTTATCCCCTAAATACATATTTATGTACTATTTGAAAGCCCTTAATTCTGACATTAGTGTGATGATATAGTCCATGGGTGGTACTATCTTGCCAAATGCTTATGAGGTTGTAATAAGGGCAAAAAATAGTTTGATACAAGATGGTAAGCTTTCTCTAAGACCTTCAATGCCTATATTTTTAGAAATGAATTCTACACCAGCCCCTCAAATTCCATCCTTAGCTCCTATTCTAACACCTCAAGCTCAAATTATAGCCCCTACTAGTCAAGCTAGTGAGATAAGAGAGTTGAAAATCTTGCTACAGTCTTTTGGTAATGAAATAGTATATCTAAAAAGGCAAAAAATTCAATATAATAGGCCTTATCAATAGCAAAATCAAAACACCTATCAACCCTTCAAAGATCAAAGGCCTCCTTATCATGGTTTTAAAGAGAATAGACCACCTTATCAAGCACAAGGAACCATAACTCCACCTAAGCCATATGCTTCCCTTGATTCTCATGCTCCTTCCACTTCTAAGGCCATTACTCCCACCCCACCTCAAAACAACATGATGCAAGATTCAGGTTGGCAGTCTTCAAATTTATATGATGCTTAAAACCAAGCCTTGGTATCCCAAAACATCACTATGCCACAAATGACATAAGAAGAGTTTTATTTTAAAGGAGGTTAGTACCAAGATATAATTTTGGCATCACAAGGAGAGACTCAACAAGTTCAAGGGTAGCCTGATGCCATTAATGTAAAATTGGCAAGTAGATGATCATGTTACTTTTACTTAGGGTGTTGAAACTAATAGCTCAAGTGGTCAAGTTGTAACTATAACTAGAGCTAAAAGAAGAGCCATTGAAGAGTATTAAGAGGTAACAAATGATTCAAGTAATCTTAGGGTTATTTATAAGAGTACAAAAGATCAACTTGATGTCCCTACAACATAGAAAAATTAGAACGTAGAGGTTGGTAAGGTTCATCAACTACCTCTAGTTCGTGAATAGTTAGTACTTTAGAAGGTAAGCCAAAGGTTAGTAGTTCTAATTTTAGTATAATAGACCAGATGAAGAAGTCTAACATCATCATTAGTATGTGGGATTCTCTTTTCATTATAGGAAAAAAAGATATGCTCATCCAAGAGATTTTAGCTCTCAAATTATCTTCAAAATTGGTTGAGAAAGAAAGTGTTGTCTTAACTAATTTAGATCACATAGCAAAGCACTAGGTATATCAAGTAAATAAGATGGAAAAGGTGGATAAAATTGAGGTAAAATCAAACAAAACTCCTCTTTTTACCTTTCTTTGATAGTAGCTGATACTTTGGTTCATAATTGTATGGTGGATAGTGGAGTTAGTAGTACAGTCATGCCTAAATAGATTGCAGACAAGCTTGGACTTATTTATGAGACAAACACTAAAGGAGTAATGTAATTTGATGGGTCACTATTAAAGATGGTAGGAATTATCAAATATCTAAAATTGACATTACATGCTTGTCCTAATGTTACTATTTAGCAAGATGTTGTTGTGGTAGACTTGCCTCCTTACTTTGTTATGTGCCTTTCAAGAGACTTCAGCTCAAAGATTGGGGGATATTTATCAACTAATTAGACTTAATTATTGGTTAGAACTAGGTATGGTACCAAGGTAAAAATTCATTTTGAGCTTATTATGCATTTTTATATAGATCCATATATGCCAAGTGTTATGAATACTAACTGTATCATCTCGGATGAGGTACTAGAAACTAGTGAAGTAGAAAGTGAATCACCTTTGGATGGAGTTATAGATTTTTTCCTTGATGAGTGGGCTTCTATCTTGCATGAGAATGATCCCTAAAAGCTGATTGAAGAAGAAGGACTTGGTGTGTATTGCCTTCATGAGAATGATGTACCAATTCTAACCATGGTCAAAGAAGTAGTCTAATGAAGGTTTGTGGAAATTATACTTTGATGGATCAAGGAATAAGCATGGAACCAGAGTTGGTATGATGTTGGTTTATCCAAAAAAACAAAGGTGTTTCTCTTCTATTAAATTTTATTTTTGTTGTTCAAACAATGTTACTGAATATGAAGCACTAGTTCACGCTTTGCAATGGGTTAGGAAGATGAAAGTCAACACCTTACAAGTTTTTGGTGATAGTGAACTTATAGTTCACCAAGTAAGGGGTTTAAATGTATGAAAAAATTTGTTTTTTAAGTCTTACAGACATAGAATATGGGACTTACTTGAAGATTTCCAAGATTTTAACCTTCAGGCAATACCAAGAGCTGAGAATAAACATGCTGATAGTTTGGTTGGCATTGGGTCACAATTCAGTATCCTAGCTGATATAAAAAGTGAGAAAATTTAATCACATATAAAGGTGGTTATAAGGCCTTCTATTTCAGATAATTATGAGAATTGGCAAGTGTTAAAAGATGACAATCAAATTGTGAGATTCTTGCAAGAGGAGTATGAGTTTTTTTCAAGAAACCAATCAAAGCACTTGAAACAATATGTCAGGTACCTAGAACAACAAACATGCTCTGATACAAGTTGTCGGGGAATCCAAGAAGAAACACACTTGTTCTGATCCCACTTGTTAGGATCTTGCTCCTCAGAAAGAGCACAATATGATTACCAAACTTAAGCAATTAAACATGCAAAAATATACCAAAAATACAAGTAACTAGAATTCACCAATAACACATAATATGAGAGACAATATACACTCTTATATATTAATACTTGTATATAAAAGAATACAATAAAGAGCCGCCACACTCTTCCACCTTATAGAGGCTTCCCACACCTCAAGTGTATAGTAATTCTTCTTTAAAACACTCTCCTACCAAAAAATGGTCCCAACACACAACTCACACACATAATTGGTGTTCACCTTTCCAACCAGTCAGTAATAACCCTGCTAGTACACCAAGCACTCTATAGTACTTCAAGTTGACCTCCCATGAACCTGTAACCTGCAATTCAACAGACCATACTCACAATGGAAGGATCTTCCTTGCCTTCCTTTCTAGCTCATAATGGAACTAGGAGGAACACACACTTTGTTTTCTTCGCTAGCACACTTTACAATACATGCCAATGGGTCTATAAATAGATCTCAGACTTAAACAATAACTTAGACTTTTATTTTACTAATAATAGGCACGTAGAACAAGACTCAAAATAGCCTTTAACATGCAAACAACCCATTCATATAACTAACTGTTTGTGCAATGAACAGTTTTGGAACACACAGGCAACCGACGCTGGTCCTTGCTTGCCTGGTGCTGCCGACGTCGGCCGACTTCCTACCGTCACCAATTGCCTTCTGCACTGATCATGACCAACGTTGGTCATGCTGCCGACGTCAATGCTTCTAGGTCTTTAGCAACCTCATTTTCTTTGTCTGTAACAAGTTGAATCTTTTAGCTCCACAACCTAACAATCTCCCACTTGGAGATAAACATCTGCAACTGTACATGTACCTGTACTCCATCTAGTTTGTTCCCTTGGCTCTGTATCCCTCTTTAAGATCACCCTTAAAGACCAACCATCACAAATCTTGTGGTGCACAACCTATCATCCAAATTACCTACCACATCCGCATCTACAAACCATGTAGAAAATAACTTGAACCTGCATAGCATGTGCACCTGCTGCTGGTCCCTCTAAGAATCCATTGAACTGCTCTCCAATGCTTCTTTCCCAGATTGGTTCCTAACTTTCTGACAACTCCCATTGCTTATAAAAACTCAGTTCTAGTACATACCATGCACTTAACCTCATTATGTGAATCAAGACACCTGTTCTATGAACTGTCCAACCATCGGCGTGCTAACCGGTCTCACACAATCATCCTGAAAAAAAGTCAACCTGTGACCTTCCATGTCCCTAAAACACACTCATGCCAAAGAATCTTGTTGCTCTCAGATTCTCCATGACACACCCCTGAACTAGCTTTACCTTTAGTTCAACAATACCCTGTATATGTAACCCTACAACAAGTACATCATACAGTAATAGGATAATGTAGCTAATATTATCCAACCTGATAAAGAGAAACACAATGATCAAACCTCCATTGCCCTGCAGCTTACTCAAGACCATATACCCTGATCTTCTGTCTCACGTATCCATTTCTGCTCTTCTTCATCCTAAACATCCATTCGTCTCTCAGTGCTTTCTTCCAGCTAGCAACTCTACCAACAAATCCCTGTTTGGTTCTTCTCCAAGGAATCATATCCTCATCCATGCCAAGCTCCCACTATTTCCTGGATCTACCTATTCTGCTTCTTCAATAACTTCCTGGTTATATGCCATAAGTGAGCGATAAGTAGTGTAAAGAAGGGAAATGACAAATTTGAGGATTACCTACCCTTTAAGTCCTCCATATGGGTGCTTGAGACTACTTGACAACTTGTTGTCAACCCAAAATCTGTCTTAGTGATCGATGTCGGTCACATTCCAGTCTGCACCCGACCGATGTTGATTCTCTGCGACTACCTCATCACCAACGTCGGTTCTCCCCTAACGAACGCCGGTGTTTATCTGCCCTTGAGTCACTGACGTCGGTCTTCACATAGTCGATGTCGGTCCCTGTCTGGACGCCGACGCCGATTTTCCTGCCAATGTCGGTCTCTGTGTTTTGCTTGTGAGAATTGAATTTTTCCCACGAGCTCCTTTTGGATCAAACCCTTGTCCAAATCACCTTTGCTCTGCTCAAAATTTCTCAGCCCCTATGACTGATACCTATCCATCATCTTCTACGTAAAAACCAAGGCTTTCCTACTCTTGTCACGAACATCATATTCCTCAAGAAATGTTACCTTCTTCTTCTGCATACAGAAATCTCGATCTATACCCTTTGACTCAAGAACATGCATCTCCTTCTTACTCATGTGACCAAGCCTACAAAGCCACGTCTTCGCAATAGAAGAAGAATCAGTAATATAAACAAGTAGATAAAGAGTACCTGCTTTCTTACCACCCACTAATTCAAGTGCATCTGCTATGAGATTTCTTATGCATCTCTCATCACCCAACTTTCCTGAAGCAATTAGCTGCATCTCCAAGACTGGAACCTGCATGACCTCCTTTAACACCCATGTGTTACCTGTCTATAATCTCAGCTTCACTTTCCCTTTGCCAACCATCTAACAAGGCTTACCATCCCATAAACAAATTTCTCCAAAGTCTCCCTGGACATACTCATTAAAAAATTCCCAATTTGGGGATGCATGAAAAGAGGCACCAAAATCTAAAACCCTAGATTCTACTTTATCCAAAGAACATACCAGAGCATCCTGTGCAACGAACTCTACAACATCTACTTCTTCTTCATGTCCTTCATGTTGATCTGCTACCAACCAACAATCTTCTTTTCTCTTCTCTTTCTTTCCACATTTCTAGCGAGATATTCTGCCATACCTGAACTTAAACCTCCTGCTATTAAACTTCTCCATTCTTAGCTTATTGTCTTCTGCCATTGCTCTACTCCCACTCAAACATAAATCCCTGTGAGTAACCTGTAATCAAAACACACTAACTAGATCTGAATGAACCTGTTAGTATCCCAACTAAAAGCTCTGATACCACTTGTCAAGTATCTAAAACAACAAACATGCTCTGATACCAGTTGTCAAGGAATCCAAGAACAAACACACATGTTCTGATTCCACTTGTTAGGATCTTGCTCCTCAAAAAGAGCAAAATATGATTACCAAACTTAAGAAATCAAACATGTAGAAATATACCAGAAATACAAGTAAATAGAATTCACCAATAGCACAGAATATGAGAGACAATATACACTCTTATATATTAATACTTGTACAGAAAAAAATACAATAAAGAGCCGCCACACTCTTCCACCTTACAGAGGCTTCCCACACTTCAAGTGTACAGTAATTCTTCTTCAAAACTCTCTCCTACCAAAAAATGGTCCCAACACACAACTCACACATAGAATTGGTGTTCACCTCTCCAACCAGTCAGTAATAACCCTGCTAGTACACCAAGCACTCTATAGTACTTCAAGTTGATCTCCCATGAACCTGTAACTTACAATTCAATAGACCATACTCACAATGGAAAGATCTTCCTTGCCTTCCTTTTTAGCTCATAATGGAACTAGGAGGAACACACACTTTGTTCTCTTCACTAGCACACTTTACAATACATGCTTATGGGTATATAAATAGATCCCAAACTTAAACAATAACTTAGACTTCTATTTTACTAATAATAGGCACACAGCTCAAGACTTGAAATAACCTTTAACATGCAAACAACCCGTTCATCTAACTCACTATTCATGCAATGAAAAGTTTTGGAACACACAGGTGACCGATGCCAGTCCCTACTTGCCTAGTGCTGCCGACGTCGGCCAACTTCTTGCCGTCGCCGATTGCCTTCTGCACTGATCATGACCGACGTTGGTCATGCTACCGATGCCAGTGCTTCTGGGTCTTCAGCAACCTCCTTTTCTTTGTCTGCAATAAGTTGAAGCTTTTAGCTCCACAACCTAACAATCTTCCACTTGAAAATAAATAGCTGTAACTGTACTTGTACTTGTACCTATACTCTGTCTAGTTTGTTCCCTTAGCTCTGTATCCCTCTTCAAGATCACCCTTAAATACCAACCACCACAAACTTTGTGGTGTACAACCTGTCATCCAAATTACCTGCCACATCCACATCTACAAACCATGTAGAAAATAACTTGAACCTGCATAGCATGTGCACCTACTACTGGTCCCTCTAAGAATCCATTAAACTGCCCTCTAATGCTTCTTTCTCGAATTGGCTCCTAACTTTCTGATAACTCTTATTGCTTGGGAAAACTCAGGTCTAGTACATACCATGCACTTAACCTCATTATGTGAATCAAGACACATGTTCTGTGAACTGTCTAACCATCGGCGTGCTAACCGATCTCACACAATCATCCCAAAACAAAGTCAGTCTATGACCTTCGATGTCCCTAGAACACACTCATGCCAAAGAATTTTATTGCTCCTAGATTCTCCATGACACAACCCAAAACTAGCTTTACCTTTAGTTCAGCAATACCCTTTATATGTAACCCTGCAACAAGCACATCATACAGTAATAAGATAATGTAGCTAATATTATCCAACCTGGTAAAGAGAAACACAATGATCAAACCTCCATTGCCCTGCAGCTTACTCAAGACCATATACCCTGATCTTTCATCTCACGTATCCATTTCCGATCTTCTTCATCCTAAACATCCATTCATCTCTCAGTGCTTTCTTCCAGCTAACAACTCTACCAATAAATCCCTGTTTGGTTTTTCTCCAAGGAATCACATCCTCATCCATGCCAAGCTCTCACTATTTCCTAGATCTACCTATTTTGCTTCTTCAATAACTTCCTGGTTCTATGCCATAAGTGAGTGACAAGTAGTGTAAAGAAGGAAAAAGACAAATTTGAGGCTTACCTACCCTTTATGTTCTCCATATGGGTGCTTGAGACTCCTTGATAGCTTGTTGTCCACCCAAAATCCATCTCAGTAACTGATGCCGATCACATTCTAGTCTGCACCCGATCGATGTCGGTTCCCTACGACTGCCTCATTGCCGACATCGATTCTACCCTGACCAGTGCCGGTGTTTATCTGCCCTGAGTCACCAATGTCGGTCTGCACATAGCCAATGTCGGTCCCTGTCTGCATGCCGATGCTGGTTTTCCTGCCGACATCGGTCTCTGTGTTTTGCTTGTGAGAACTGACTTTTTCCCGCGAGCTCCTTTTGGATCAAACCCTTGTCCAAATCACCTTTGCTCTACTTAAAATTCCTCAACCCCTGTTACTGATACCTATCCATCATCTTCTCTTTGAAAACTAAGGCTTTTTTGCTCTAGTCACAAACATCAAATTTCTCAAGAAATGTTACATTCTTCTTTTGCATACAAAAATCTCGATCTATACCTTTTGACTCAAGAACATGCATCTCCTTCTTACTCATGTGACCAAGCCTACAAAGCCACGTCTTCACAACAGAAGAAAAATCAGTAATATAAGCAAGTAGATAAAGAGTACCTGCTTTCTTACCACCCGCTAATTCAAGTGCACCGCTGTGAGAGTTCTTGTGCATCTCTCATCACCCAACTTTCCTGAAGTAATTAGCTGCATCTCTAAGACTGGGACCTGCATGACCTCCTTTAACATTCATGTGTTACTTGTCTACAATCTCAGCTTCACTTTCCCTTTGCCAACCATCTGACAAGGCTTACCATCCCCTAAACAAATTTTTCCAAAGTCTCCCTGGACATACTCATGAAAAAATTCTCAATTTGGGGATGCATGAAAAGAGGCACCAGAATCTAAAACCTTAGATTCTACTTTATCCAAAGAACATACCAGAGCATCCTGTGTAACGAACTCTGTAACATCTGCTTCTTCTTCATGTCCTTCATGTTGATCTGCTACCAACCAACAATCTTCTTTTCTCTGCTCTTTTTTTCCACATTTCTAGCAAGTTATTCTGCCATACCTAAACTTGAACCTCCTGCTATTAAACTTCTCAATTAT
Source organism: Torreya grandis (assembly GCA_037957365.1). Classification (NCBI taxonomy): domain Eukaryota; kingdom Viridiplantae; phylum Streptophyta; class Pinopsida; order Cupressales; family Taxaceae; genus Torreya; species Torreya grandis. Next base: position 2,234,183 of record JARHVA010002554.1, on the reverse strand, counting down.
TAGCTTACTATCTTTTGCCATTGCTCTACTCCCACTCAAACTGAAATCCCTGTGAGTAACTTGTAATCAAAACACACTAACCAGATTTGAACCAACTTGTTAGTAACCCAACTAAAAGCTCTGATACCACTTGTCAGGTACCTAGAACAACAAACATGCTCTGATACCATTTGTCAGGGAATTCAAGAACAAACACACTTGTTTTGATCCCACTTGTTAGGATCTTGATCCTAAGAAAGAGCACAATATGATTACCAAACTTAAGCAATTAAACACGCAGAAATATACCAGAAATACAAGTAACTAGAATTCAACAATAGCACAGAATATGAGAGACAATATACACTCTTATATATTAATACTTGTACAAAAAAGAATACAATAAAGAGCCACCACACTCTTCCACCTTACAGAGGCTTCTCACACCTCAAGTGTACAGTAATTCTTCTTTAGAACACACAGGCGACCGACGTCGGTCCCTACTTGCCTGGTGCTACCGACATCGGCCAAATTCTTGCTGTCGTCGGTTGCCTTCTGCACTGATCATGACTGACATCGGTCATGCTGCCAACACCGGTGCTTCTTGGTCTTCAGTAACCTCTTTTTCTTTGTCTGCAATAAGTTGAAGCTTTTAGCTCTACAACCTAACAATCTCCCACTTGGAGATAAACAGCTACAACTGTACCTATACCTATACTCTGTCTAGTTTGTTCCTTTGGCTCTGTATCCCTCTTCAAGATTACCCTTAACGACCAACCACCACAAATCTTGTGGTGCACAACCTGTCATCCAAATTACCTGCCACATCCGCATCTACAAACCATGTAGAAAATAACTTGAACCTGCATAGCATGTGCACCTACTACTGATCCCTCTAAGAATCCACTGAACTGCCCTCCAATGCTTCTTTCCCAGATTGGCTCCTAACTTTCTCACAACTCTCACTTTTTGGGAAAACTCAGGTCTAGTACATACCATGCACTTAACCTCATTATGTGAATCAAGACACCTATTCTGTGAACTGTCCAACCATCGGCATGCTAACCAGTCTCACACAATCATTCTGAAACAAAGTCAACCTGTGACCTTCCATGTCCCTAGAACACACTCATGCCAAAGAATCTTGCTCCTCCCATATTCTCCATGACACACCCCTGAACTAGCTTTACCTTTAGTTCAGCAATACCCTGTATATGTAACCCTGCAACAAGCACATCATACAGTAATAGGATAATGTAGCTAATATTATCCAACCTCGTAAAGAGAAACACAATGATCAAACCTCCATTGCCCTGCAGCTTACTCAAGACCATATACCCTGATCTTTCGTCTCACGTATCTATTTTCACTCTTCTTCATCCTAAACATCCATTCGTCTCTCAGTGCTTTCTTCCAACTAGCAACTCTACCAACAAATCCCTGTTTGGTTCTTCTCCAAGGAATCACATCCTCATCCATGCCAAGCTCCCACTGTTTCCAGGATCTACCTGTTCTGCTTCTTCAATAACTTCCTAGTTCTATGCCATAAGTGAGCAACAAGTAGTTTAAAGAATGGAAATGATGAGTTTGAGGCTTACCTACCCTTTAAGTCCTTCATATGGGCGCTTGAGACTCCTTGACAGCTTGTTGTCCACCCAAAATCTATCTTAGTGACCGATGCTGGTCACATTCTAGTCTGCACCCGATCGATGTCGATTCCCTGTGACTTCCTCATCACCGACGTCGGTTCTCCCCTGACCAACACCGGTGTTTATCTACCCTGAGTCACCGATGTCGGTTTGCACATAGCCGATGTCGGTCCCTGTTTGGACACTGATGCTAGTTTTCCTACTGACATCGGTCTCTGTGTTTTGCTTGTGAGAACTGACTTTTTCTCATGAGCTCCTTTTGGATCAAACCCTTATCCAAATCACCTTTTCTCTTCTCAGAATTCCTCAACACCTGTGACTGATACCTATCCGTCATCTTCTCCTTGAAAACCAAGGCTTTCCTGCTCTTATCACGAACATCGGATTCCTCAAGAAACGTTACCTTCTTCTTTTGCATATATAAATCTCAATCTATACCCTTTGACTCAAGAACATGCATCTCCTTCTTACTCATGTGACCAAGCCGACAAATCCACGTCTTCACAATAGAATAAGAATCAGTAATATAAATAAGTAGATAAAGAGTACCTGATTTCTTACCACCCACTAATTCAAGTGCATCCGCTGTGAGAGTTCATTTGCATCTCTTATCACCCAACTTTTCTGAAGCAATTAGCCGCATCTCCAAGACTGGGACCTGCATGACCTCCTTTAACACCCATGTGTTACCTGTCTGCAATCTCAACTTCACTTTTCCTTTGCCAACCATCTGACAAGGCTTACCATCTCCTAAACAAATTTCTCTAAAGTCTCCCTGAACATACTCATGAAAAAATTCCTAATTTGGGGATGCATGAAAAGAGGCACCAAAATCTAAAACCCTATATTCTAATTTATCCAAGGAACATACCAGAGCATTCTGTGCAATAAACTCTGCAACATCTGCTTCTTCTTCATGTCTTTCATGATGATCTGCTACCAACTAACAATCTTCTTTTCTCTGCTCTTTCTTTCCACATTTCCAGCAGGTTATTCTGCCATACCTGAACTTGGACCTCCTGCCATTAAACTTCTCCATTCTTAGCTTACTGTCTTCTGTCATTGCTTTACTCCCACTCAAGAAAAAATCCCTATGAGTAACCTGTAATCAAAACACACTAACCATATCTGAACCAACCTGTTAGTATCCCAACCAAAAGCTCTAATACCACTTGTCAGGTACCTAGAACAACAAACATGCTCTGATACCAGTTGTCAGGGAATCCAAGAACAAACACACTTGTTTTGATCTCACTTGTTAGGATCTTGCTCCTCAAAAAGAGCACAATATGATTACCAAACTTAAGCAATTAAACATGTAGAAATATACTAGAAATAAAAGTTACTAGAATTCACCAATAGCACAGAATATGAGAGACAATATACACTCTTATATATTAATACTTGTACAGAAAAGAATACAATAAAGAGCCGCCACACTCTTCCACCTTACAGAGGCTTCCCACACCTCAAGTGTATAGTAATTCTTCTTCAAAACACTCTCCTACAAAAAAATGGTCCCAACACACAGAATTGGTGTTCACCTCTCCAACCAGTCAGTAATAACCCTTCTAGTACACCAAGCACTCTATAGTACTTCAAGTTGATCTCCCATGAACCTGCAACCTATAATTCAATAGACTATACTCACAATGGAAGGATCTTCCTTGACTTCTTTTCTAGCTCATAATAGAACTAGGAGGAACACACACTTTGTTCTCTTTAATAACACACTTTACAATACATGCTAATAGGTCTATAAATAGATCCCAGACTTAAACAATAATTTAGACATCTATTTTACTAATAATAGGCACACAACTCAACACTCAAAATAGCCTTTAACATGCAAACAATCCATTCATCTTACTCACTGTTCGTGCAACGAATACTTCTGAAACACACAGGCGACCGACGCCGGTCCCTGCTTGCCTAGTGTTGCCGACGTCGGCTGACTTCCTGTCATCACTGGTTGCCTTCTGTAATGATCATGACTGATGTCAGTCATGCTATTGACGCCAGTGCTTCTGGGTCTTCAGTAACCTCCTTTTCTTTGTCTGCAACAAGTTGAAGCTTTTAGCTCCACAACCTAACAATCTCCCAATTGGAGATAAATAGCTGCAACTGTACATGTACCTGTACTCCATCTAGTTTGTTCCTTTGGCTCTGTATCCCTCTTCAAAATCACCCTTAAAGACCAACCACCATAAATCTTGTGGTGCACAACCTGTCATCCAAATTACCTGCCACATCTGCATCTACAAACCATGTAGAAAATAACTTGAACTTGCATAGCATGTGCACCTGTTGCTGGTCCCTCTAAGAATCCACTAAATTGCCCTCCAATGCTTCTTTCTCAAATTGGCTCCTAACTTTCTGACAACTCCCACTACTTGGGAAAACTCAGGTCTAGTACATACCATGCACTTAACCTCATTATGTGAATTAAGACACCTATTTTGTGAACTGTCCAACTATCTGCATGCTAACTGATCTCACACAATCATCCTAAAACAAAGTCAACATGTGACCTTCCATGTCCCTCGAACACACTCATGCCAAAGAATCTTGCTGCTCCCAGATTCTCCATGACACACCCCTGAACTAGCTTTACCTTTAGTTCAGCAATACCCTGTATATGTAACCCTGCAACAAGCACATCATACAGTAATAGGATAATGAAGCTAATATTATCCAACCTGGTAAAGAGAAATACAATGATCAAACCTCCATTGCCCTGCAGCTTACTCAAGACCATATACCCTGATCTTCCATCTCACGTATCCATTTCTGCTCTTCTTCATCCTGAACATCCATTCATCTCTCAGTGCTTTCTTCTAGCTAGCAACTCTACCAACAAATCCCTATTTGGTTCTTCTCCAAGGAATCACATCCTCATCCATGTCAAGCTCCCACTATTTTTTGGATCTACCTGTTCTACTTCTTCAATTACCTCCTAGTTCTATGCCATAATTGAGCGACAAGTAGTGTAAAGAAGGGAAATGATGAATTTGAGGCTTACCTACCCTTTAAGTCTTACATATGGGCACTTGAGACTCCTTGACAACTTGTTGTCCACCCAAAATCCATCTCAGTGACCGATGCTGGTCACATTCTAGTCTACACCCGACCGATGTCGGTTCCATGCGACTGCCTCATCGCCGACATCAGTTCTCCCCTGACCGACATCAGTGTTTATCTGCCTTGAGTCACCGACGTCAGTCAGCACATAGCCGATGTCGGTCCCTATTTGGACGTTGACACTGGTTTTCCTACCGACATCGGTCTCTGTGTTTTGCTTGTGAGAACTGACTTTTTCTCGTGAGGTCATTTTAGATCAAACCCTTATCCAAATCACCTTTGCTCTTCTCAAAATTCCTCAGCACCTGTGACTGATACCTGTCTGTCATATTCTCCTTGAAAACCAAGGCTTTCCTGCTCTTGTCACGAACATCAGATTTCTCAAGAAATGTTACCTTCTTCTTCTGCATACATAAATATTAATCTATACCCTTTGACTCAAGAACGTGCATCTCCTTCTTACTCATGTGACCAAGCCTACAAATCCACGTCTTCACAACAGAAGAAGAATCAGTAATATAAGCAAGTAGATAAAGAGTACCTGCTTTCTTACCACCCACTAATTCAAGTGCATCCGCTGTGAGAGTTCTTGTGCATCTCTCATCACCCAACTTTCCTGAAGAAATTAGCCGCATCTCCAAGACTGGGACCTGCATGACCTCCTTTAACACCCATGTGTTACCTGTCTGCAATCTCAGCTTCACTTTTCCTTTGCCAACCATCTGACAAGGCTTACCATCCCCTAAACAAATTTCTCGAAAGTCTCCCTGGACATACTCATTAAAAAATTCCATATTTAAGGATGCATGAAAAGAGGCACCAGAATCTAAAACCTTAGATTCTACTTTATCCAAGGAACATACCAGAGCATCCTGTGTAAAGAACTCTGCAACATCTGCTTCTTCTTCATGTCCTTTATGTTGATCTGTTACCAACCAACAATCTTCTTTTCTCTCCTCTTTCTTTCCACATTTCAACCAAGTTATTCTACCATACCTGAACTTGGACCTCTTGCTATTAAACTTTTCCATTCTTAGCTTACTGTCTTCTGCCATTGCTCTACTCCCACTCAAACAGAAATACCTATGAGTAACCTGTAATCAAAACACACTAACCATATCTGAACCAACTTGTTAGTATTCCAACCAAAAGCTCTGATACCACTTGTCAGGTACCTAGAACAACAAACATGGTTTGATACCAGTTATCAGAGAATCCAAGAACAAACACACTTGTTCTGATCCCACTTATTAGGATCTTGCTCCTCAAAAAGAGCACAATATGATTACCAAACTTAAGCAATTAAACATGCAGAAATATACTAGAAATAAAAGTAACTAGAATTCACCAATAGCACAGAATTTGAGAGACAATATACACTCTTATGTATTAATACTTGTACAATAAAGAGCTGCCACACTCTTCCACTTTATAGAGGCTTCCCACACCTCAAGTGTACAGTAATTCTTCTTTAAAACACTCTCCTACCAAAAAATGGTCCCAACACACAACTCACACACAGAATTGGTGTTCACCTCTCCAACCAGTCAGTAATAACCCTTCTAGTACACCAAGCACTCTATAGTACTTCAAGTTGATCTCCCATGAACCTACAACCTACAATTCAACAGACCATACTCACAATGGAAGGATGTTCCTTGCCTTCCTTTTTAACTCATAATGGAACTAGGAGGAACACACACTTTGTTCTCTTCACTAGCACACTTTACAATACATGCCAATTGGTCTATAAATAGATTCCAGACTTAAACAATAACTTAGACTTCTATTTTACTAATAATAGGCATGCAGCTCAAGACTCAAAATAGTCTTTAACATGCAAACAATCCATTCATCTAACTCAATGTTCGTGCAACGAATATTTTTGAAACACACAGGTGATCGACGTCGGTCCTTGCTTGCCTGGTGTTGCCGACGTCGGCCGACTTCCTGCCGTCGCCGGTTGCCTTCTGCACTGATCATGACCGACGTCAGTCATGCTGCCGACGTCAGTGCTTTTGGGCCTTCAGTAACCTCTTTTTCTTTGTCTGCAAGAAGTTGAAGCTTTTAGCTCCACAACCTAACAATCTCCCACTTAGAGATAAATAGCTGTAAATGTATCTATACCTGTACTCCGTCTAGTTTGTTCCCTTGGCTCTGTATCCCTCTTCAAGATCACCCTTAAAGACTAACCCCCACAAATCTTGTGGTGCATAACCTGTCATCCAAATTACCTGCCACATCTGCATCTACAAACCATGTAGAAAATAACTTGAACCTGCATAGCATGTGCACCTGCTGCTGGTCCCTCTAAGAATCCACTGAACTGCCCTCCAATCCTTCTTTTCCAGATTGGCTACTAACTTTCTGACAACTCCCACTACTTGGAAAAACTAAAGTCTAATACATACCATGCACTTAACCTCATTATGCGAATCAAGACACCTGTTCTGTGAACTAACCAACCATCAGCGTGTTAACCAGTCTCACACAATCATCTTGAAACAAAGTCAACCTGTGACCTTCCATGTCCTTAGAACACACTCATGTCAAAGAATCTTGTTGCTCCCAGATTCTCCATGACACACCCCTAAACTAGCTTTACCTTTAGTTCAGAAATACCCTGTATATGTAACCCTGCAACAAGCACATCATACAGTAATAAGATAATGTAGCTAATATTATCCAACCTGGTAAAGAGAAACACAATGATCAAACCTTCATTGCCCTACAGCTTATTCAAGACCATATACCCTGATATTCCATCTCACGTATCCATTTCCGCTCTTCTTCATTCTGAACATCCATTCGTCTCTCAGTGCTTTCTTTTAGCTAGCAACTCTACCAACAAATCCCTGTTTGGTTCTTCTCCAAGGAATCATATCCTCATCCATGCCAAGCTCCCATTGTTTCCTAGATCTACCTGTTCTACTTCTTCAATAACTTCCTGGTTTTATGCCATAAGTGAGGGACAAGTAGTGTAAAGAAGGGAAATGATGAATTTGAGGCTTACTTACCCTTTAAGTCCTCTATATTGGCGCTTGAGACTCCTTGATAGCTTGTTGTCCACCCAAAATTTGTCTCAATGACCGATGCTGATCACATTCCAGTCTACACCCAACTGATGTCAGTTCTCTGTGACTACCTCATCGCCGACGTCAGTTCTCCCCTGACCGACAATGGTGTTTATCTGCCCTGAGTCACCGATGTTGGTCTGCACATAGCTGATGTTGGTCGCTGTCTGGACGTCGATGCTGGTTTTCCTGTCGATGTCAGTCTCTGTGTTTTGCTTGTGAGAACTGACTTTTTTTGTGAACTCCTTTTAGATTAAACCCTTAACCAAATCACCTTTGCTCTGCTCAAAATTACTCAGCACCTATGACTGATACCTGTCTGTCATCTTCTCTTTGAAAACCAAGGCTTTCCTGCTCTTGTCACGAAATCGGATTCCTCAAAAAATGTTACCTTCTTCTTTTGTATACAAAAATCTCGATCTATACCCTTTGACTCAAGAACATGCATCTCCTTCTTACTCATGTGACTAAGCCTACAAAGCCACGTCTTCACAACAGAAAAAGAATCTGTAATATAAGCAAATAGATAAAGAGTACCTGCTTTCTTACCACCTGCTAATTCAAGTGCATCCGCTGTGAGAGTTTTTGTGCATCTCTCATCACCCAACTTTTCTGAAGCAATTAGCCGCATCTCCAAGACTAGGACCTGCATGACCTCCTTTAACACCCATGTGTTACCTATCTACAATCTCAGCTTCACTTTCCCTTTGCCAACCATCTGACAAGGCTTACCATCCCCTAAACAAATTTCTCCAAAGTCTCCCTGGACATACTCATGAAAAAATTCCCAATTTGGAGATGCATGAAAAGAGGCACCAAAATTTAAAACCCTAGATTCTACTTTATCCAAAGAACATACTAGAGCATCTTGTGCAACGAACTCTACAATATCTGCTTCTTCATGTTCATGTTGATCTGCTACCAACCAACAATCTTATTTTCTCTACTCTTTCTTTCCATATTTCCAGTAGGTTATTCTGCCATACCTGAACTTGGACCTCCTGCTATTAAACTTTTTCATTCTTAGCTTACTATCTTTTGCCATTGCTCTACTCCCACTCAAATAGAAATCTCTATGAGTAACTTGTAATCAAAACACACTAATCAGATCTGAACTAACCTGTTAGTATCCCAACCAAAACCTCTGATACCACTTGTCAGATACTTAGAACAACAAACATGCTCTGATACCAGTTGTCACAGAATCCAAGGACAAACACACTTGTTCTGATCCCACTTGTTAGGATCTTGCTCCTCAGAAAGAGCACAATATGATTACTAAACATAAGTAATTAAACATGCAGAAATATACCAGAAATAAAAGTAACTAAAATTCACTAATAACAAAAAATATGAGAGACAATATACACTCTTATATATTAATACTTGTACAAAAAAGAATACAATAAAGAGCCGTCACACTCTTCCACCTTATAGAGGCTTCCCACACCTCAAGTGTACATTAATTCTTCTTCAAAACACTCTTCTACTAAAAAATGGTCCCAACACACAACTCACACATAGAATTGGTGTTCACCTCTCCAACCAATCAGTAATAACTCTGCTAGTACACCAAGCACTCTATAGTAATTCAAGTTGATCTCCCATGAACCTGTAACTTTCAATTCAATAGACCATACTCACAATGGAAGGATCTTCCTTGCCTTCCTTTCTAGCTCATAATGGAACTAGGAAGAACACACACTTTGTTCTCTTCGCTAGTACACTTTACAATACATGCCAATGGGTCTATAAATAGATCCTAGACTTAAACAATAACTTAGACTTCTATTTTACTAATAATAGGCATGCATCTCAAGACTTGAAATAGCCTTTAACATGCAAACAACCTGTTCATCTAACTAATTATTTGTGTAATGAACAGTTCTAGAACACACATGCGACCAACGCCGGTCCCTGCTTGCCTGGTGCTACTGACGTCGGCTGACTTCTTGCCATCATTGGTTGCCTTTTGCACTGATCATGACTTACGTCGGTCATGCTACCAACGCTGGTGCTTCTGGGTCTTTAGCAACCTCCTTTACTTTGTCTGCAATAAATTGAAGCTTTTAGCTCCACAACTTAACAATCTCCCACTTGCAGATAAAAAGTTATAATTGTACCTGTACCTGTACTCCATCTAGTTTGTTCCCTTGGCTCTGTATTCCTCTTCAAGATCACCCTTAAAGACTAACCACCAAAAATACTGTGGTGCACAACCTGTCATCCAAATTACCTGCCACATCCGTATCTACAAACCATGTCGAAAATAACTTGAACCTGCATAGCATGTGCACCTGCTGCTGGTCCCTCTAAGAATCCACTGAACTGCCCTCCAATGCTTTTTTTCCAGATTGGCTCTTAACTTTTTGAAAACTCCCACTGCTTGGGAAAACTCAGGTCTAGTACATACCATGCACTTAACCTCATTATGTGAATCAAGACACCTGTTCTGTGAACTGTCTAACCATCACCGTGCTAACTGGTCTCACACAATCATCCTGAAACAAAGTCAACCTGTGACCTTCCATGTCCCTAGAACACACTCATGCCAAAGAATCTTGTTGCTCTCAGATTCTCCATGACACACCCCTAAACTAGCTTTACCTTTAGTTCAGCAATACCCTGTATATGTAACCCTGCAACAAGCACATCATATAGTAATAGGATAATGTAGCTAATATTATCCAACCTAGTAAAGAGAAACACAATGATCAAACCTCCATTACCCTACAGCTTACTCAAGACCATATACCTTGATCTTCTGTCTCACGTATCTATTTTCGCTCTTCTTCATCTTGAACATCTATTCGTCTCTCAGTGCTTTCTTCCAGCTAGCAACTCTACCAACAAATCTCTATTTGGTTCTTCTCCAAGGAATCACATCCTCATCCATGCCAAGCTCCCACTATTTTCTAAATCTACCTATTTTGCTTCTTTAATAACTTCTTGATTCTATGCCATAAGTGAGCGACAAGTAGTGTAAAGAAGGGAAATGATGAATTTGAGGCTTACCTACCCTTTAAGTCCTCCATATGTGCGCTTGAGACTCCTTGACAGCTTGTTGTCCAGCCAAAATCTGTCTTAGTGACTGATGCCAGTCACATTCCAGTCTTCACCTGATCGATGTCGGTTCCCTATGACTACCTCATTGCCGACATCGGTTCTCCCCTGACCGATGCCAGTGTTTATTTACCCTGAGTCACTGACATCAGTCTGCACATAGCTGATGTCTGTCCCTGTCTAGATGTCGATGCCAATTTTTCTACCGACGTCGGTCTCTGTGTTTTGCTTGTGAGAACTGACTTTTTCTCATGAGCTCCTTTTGGATCAAACCCTTTTCCAAATCACCTTTGCTCTACTCAGAATTCCTCAGCCCCTGTGACTGATACCTATCCGTCATCTTCTCCTTGAAAACCAAGGCTTTCTTGCTCTTGTCACGAACATCAAATTCCTCAAGAAATGTTACCTTCTTCTTTTGCATATAGAAATTTTGATCTATACCCTTTGACTCAAGAACATGTATCTCCTTCTTACTCATGTGACCAAGCCTACAAAGCCACGTCTTCGCAACAGAAGAAAAATCAGTAATATAAGCAAGTAGATAAAGAGTACCTACTTTCTTACCACCCGCTAATTCAAGTGCATCCACTGTGAGAGTTCTTGTGCATCTCTCATCACCCAACTTTCCTGAAGCAATTAGCCGCATCTCTAAGACTGGAACCTACATGACCTCCTTTAACACCCATGTGTTACCTGTCTGCAATCTCAGCTTCACTTTTCCTTTGCCAACCATCTGACAAGGCTTACCATCCCCTAAACAAATTTTTTAAAAGTCTCCCTAGACATACTCATGAAAAAATTCCTAATTTGGGGATGCATGAAAAGAGGCACCAGAATCTAAAACCCTAGATTCTACTTTATCCAAAGAACATACTAGAGCATCCTATGCAACGAACTCTACAACATCTGCTTCTTCTTTATGTCCTTCATGCTGATGTGTTACTAACCAACAATCTTTTTTTCTCTGCTCTTTCTTTTCACATTTACAGTAGGTTATTCTGCCATACCTGAACTTGGACCTCCTGCTATTAAACTTCTCCATTCTTAGCTTACTGTCTTCTGCCATTGCTCTACTCCCACTCAAACAGAAATCCCTGTGAGTAGCCTATAATCAAAACACACTAACCAGATCTGAACCAACCTGTTAGTATCTCAACCAAAAGCTCTAATACCACTTGTCAGGTACCTAGAACAATAAACATGCTCTGATACCAGTTGTCAGGGAATCTAAGAACAAACACACTTGTTCTGATCCCACTTGTTAGGATCTTGCTCCTCAAAAAGAGCACAATATGATTACCAAACTTAAGCAATTAAACATGCAAAAATATACCAGAAATACAAGTAACTAGAATTCACAAATAGCATAGAATATGAGAGACAATATACACTCTTATATATTAATACTTGTATAGAAAAAAATACAATAAAGAGCTGCCACACTCTTTCACCTTACAAAGGCTTCCCACACCTCAAGTGTACAGTAATTCTTCTTCAAAACACTCTCCTACCAAAAAATGGTCCCAACACACAACTCACACACAGAATTGGTGTTCACCTCTCCAACCAGTCAATAATAACCCTGCTAGTACACCAAGCACTCTATAGTACTTCAAGTTGATCTCCCATGAACTTGCAACCTGCAATTCAACAGACCATACTCACAATGGAAGGATCTTCCTTGCCTTCCTTTCTAGCTCATAATGAAACTAGGAGGAACACACACTTTGTTCTCTTCACTAGCACACTTTAAAATACATGCCAATGGGTCTATAAATAGATCCCAGACTTAAACAATAACTTAGACTTCTATTTTACTAATAATAGGCACGTAGCTCAAGACTCGAAATAGCCTTTAACATGCAAACAACCCATTCATCTAACTAACTGTTCATGCAACGAATAGTTTTGGAACACACAGGCGATCGATGCCAGTCCCTGGTTGCCTGGTGCTGCCGACATCAGCTGACTTCCTGCCATCACCGGTTGCCTTCTGCAATGATCATGACCGACGTCGGTCATGCTACCAACGCCGGTGCTTCTGGGTCTTCAGCAACCTCCTTTTCTTTGTCTGCAACAAGTTGAAGCTTTTAGCTCCACAACCTAACACAATACAGTGATAGGATTGTGAAACTAAAAATGAATAATTTACCCAAGGGATTGGTCACACTTGAGAATATTTTTAGTGGTGATGATGAGCTAAGGAAGGAGAAGTCATCCTTGTTAACAAAATAAGAGCACTGTGATAATATAGAGATTGCAGCTGGTAATATTTTAAAGTTGGGTAAGGTATGCACTCCTTCACAAAAGCAAGCTTTCATTGAGTTATGCACAAGTTTTATTGATATATTTGCATGGAAGTATAGTTATCTCAAGGGATTTGATCCAAGTTTGGCTCAACACACCATTGAGTTAGAGGAGGAGACTAAATTAGTAAGACAAAGACAAAGGCCAGTCTATCCTAAGCTTGAGCCTTTGATAAGAGTTGAACTTCACAATATCATATAATTAGCTATTATATTTCCAATCAAGCACTCAACTTGGGTGGCCAATCTCATTCTAGTATAGAAGAAAAATGGTGAGATTCATTTGTATGCTGATTTCCATGATTTGAACAGGGATTTAATTAAAGATCATTATCCATTGCCATCAATGGAATAAATTTTACAGCTTATTGTAGGTTTAGAGAGGTTTTATTTTTTAGATGGATATAGTTTCTAAAATCATATTTTGGTCAAGGAAGAATACCGATTTAAGACAGCCTTCACAACTAAGTGGGGAACATTTACATACAAAAAGATACCATTCAGTTTGTCTAATGCTAGAGAAACCTTTCAGAGAGCCATGGATATGGCATTCCAAGGCCTTCTTAATAGGTTTTTACTTATTTATTTGGATGATATAATAATACTTTTAAAGAAAGCAGAAGATCACATAGTTCATCTCAATCAAGTGTTCCAAAAGTGTAGGCAATTTGGGGTATCTCTAAATCCCAAAAAGTGTGTTTTTTTCTATTCATGAAGTAAATTTTCTTAAACATGTTATTTAAAAGCATGGTTTAAGCATAGATTCTGAAAGGATTAACTCCATTCTTTCACTTTCCTTGCCTAAGCACAAAAAATTTATGCATAACTTCTTTGGAAAAATCAACTTCATAAGGAGATACATTTCAGATTTTACAATTTTAGCAAAGCCACTTATAGCCATGCTAAAGAAGGATCAAAGATTTAGCTATTCCAAAGAAGGAATAAATAGTTTTGATTATATTAAAAAATCCATGGCTAGTGCTCCTATGCTTATAAATCCAGATTTCATTTTATATACTTCTCCTAACATGGACACCATTTCAGGCATTCTTATGTAGCAAAATCATGAAGCTTTGGAGCATCAAATAGCTTTCTTCAATCAACAATTGGAAGAGTATGATAAAATTTATTATTTAGTTGAAAAAAACATACTTTCAATTATAATATCTCTCAATAAGTTTAGATACTTGTTGTCTAACAATAAGATACACCTAATGGTTTCTCATCCAAGCATCAAAGAGTTTCAAATGAATAAGGATATAAATGAGAAGAGAGCTAGTTAGATAACCAAGGTAATGGAATATGACATGGAAATTAAGGTGACAAAGTTAATTAGGGGGAAAAGACTTTGTAAACATCTAGCTCAAGAATTGAAAGAGACTAATGAGGTTATTTTAGTGTCAAATGATGAAGAGATTATAGTTGTTCATACCTCACCTTCTAGTTAGTTTCATGACTTGGTAAGTTATCTCCAACACGGTATTTACCCATTTCATCTAAGTGATTCAAAAATAAGATATTTTACGTTGCAGTCAATTCCATTTTTACTTACTGATGGTGTGTTGTTCAATAAAGATATCAATGGTATGTTGCTAAGATATATACAACCAAGTTAAACTCAGAGATTGCTTGAAGAATTCCATGATGGATATGGTGGAGGACATTTTTCTATAATAACTACATCCCTTCAGATCATGAGAGGTGGATACTATAGGCCTAGTATATTTGGTGATTGCCATGCATGGGTTAGAAAGTGCAAATAGTGTGTTATGTTTGTAAGAAAAGTGAAACTTGTAGCCTTACCTCTTTAACCAATTATGATAGATCAACCCTTTGTCCAATGGGGATTATACTTTATTTTTCTCATAAATCTTCCTTCAAGTTTATGGCATAAATAGATTCTCACCATTATAGATTACTTCACACATTGGATAGAAGTAGTAGCATTGAAAGAAGCAAATGAAATTAATGTTCTATATTTCTATGAAGGTTTGCTTACTATATTTGGAGTTCCTTAAAATATTATTTTTAATAATGCAATGGATTTTATGGGATCTAATATCAATCAATGGGTTGTCCAACATGTAATTTACCTCGATACTTCATGAAACTATTATCCACAAAGTAATGGCCTTGTTGAATCTATGAATAAGAACCTATTGAGGATCATAAGGACTATTGAAGATAATTAGAGGTCATGGAATCTAAAATTGAAGTCATCTCTATGGTCTGACATGATCACCTATGAAATATCCATATCCAACTCTCCATACAAGCTGGTATATGGTAAGGAAGCAAGATTACCCATTTCTCTTAAATTTCCTGCTTTGGAACTAATGCATTAGCTTGAGTTGTTGGAGAATGAGACTATGGAAATCAGGTATGCTAAGATTATAGAGCTAGAAGAGATAATAAATGAGTCCATGATAGCCATGAAAGTTCATCAAGCATAAGTGAAGAAGGCTTTTGACAAAAGAGCTTCCTCATGAATTTTTAAAGAAGTATATTTGGTCCTCAAGTGGGATGAGGATAGATCTAAACAAGGAAGGCACACAAATTTTGATTCCCTTTAGAGTGGACTATACACCATCTCTAGCTACAAATCCCACAATGCTTTCCAACTTGTAAAGATAGATGGTCATGAGCTTCCAATCTTAGTCAATGGGATACATCTGAAACATTGTTATTGAAGAGAAAATATCCTTGCACATAGTTAGTTTGTTTACTTTCCTCTAAGTGTTGTTCAAGCACAGTAGTTTTGTCTTGTTTTGTCCCAAATAAGTGCTTCTTTGCATATTTTCTTGGTTTAGTTAGTTTTCCTATTTTCATGTGTTTCCCTTCTTATTTTTAAGGATGAAGGTTACTTCATGTCAAATCAGAGGTTGTATTTGTAGTCATGGACTAGATTTACCATTATTTTATGAGTTCAAATGTTATGTATATGGTTTAGTTCTCAAGCATAGCAAGCATGCTCCCCAGTTGAGTCACCAAAATGTTGAAAATTTTTCTCCATAGGTCAAATTATCACCTCTACCATTTGAAACTTTTCATATCATACTTTTGTCTTGTGAGTCAGTTATTGGTCCTAAAAAGTTCTTAAAATGATTCATGGTTAATAGGCCTTTTGAGGCATTCATTTTGGTTTTTAGGGGATTTTCATGAGGAAAAGCATCATGGAGGTTTTTTGGGGTCTTTAAATGGTCCATTTCAAAATAGTTTGAAGGAA
Organism: Torreya grandis; assembly: GCA_037957365.1. Taxonomy (NCBI): domain Eukaryota; kingdom Viridiplantae; phylum Streptophyta; class Pinopsida; order Cupressales; family Taxaceae; genus Torreya; species Torreya grandis. Next base: position 2,217,805 of record JARHVA010002554.1, on the reverse strand, counting down.
TTGTTCAAGTCCAAATGGTCACTTTCTTTTAGGAGAATTGTCTAAGCAGAAAGCTTGAAGGGCATCTTCAAAATTAAGGGATCATTTCATTTATGTCGAAGGATTTTTTTCCTTCGAAGAGGACCATTGTGAAATTTTGAGGGGTTTATTTTTTGAAATAAAAGGTTCACTTTAAATTTTTTAAGGGTACCTTCTTTTTGATGAGGACCAAGCAAGAAAGACCATTTAAAAGGGGCAAGAGGACCTTTTACAATTTCCCGAAGGGCACTTTATCAACAAAAAGGACCATTTTCCAAATGTTGAAATACAATAACATAAAAGTTCGAAGGGACATTTTGAATAAATACAAAGGGTTATTAGCCCTTCAAAAAAGGACTTTTAACAAAAGTTTGAAGGGTAATTTGGGAAGGCCAAAAGAAAAGCTTGAGAAACAATTCCTTTGAATAATTTGTTTGCAATAAAATAACAAAGGAAAATTTGAAGACATTAGTCCTTTGGAATTTTTGTCCAAACAAATAAATAAGGAGATGGGCCCAAAACAATTCAAATGGCAAAAAGTCTGAAGAAATTCCTTCAAACAAATTGTCTAAAAGAATTCCTTTAGAAGGTTTACCAAGGGAAAATCCACAGGCAATAAGCCCAAAGGGAAAGAATAGAAGCAAGATCCGAAAGACAAGATAAAGGAAAATGTCCACAGGAGAATGCACAAAGAGGAATGTCTGAGAGAAATATTGGATCAAGGAAAGAACAAAGCTAAATAAGCTAGATAAACAAATGGCCATAAGCAATATATGCATAGAAATAGAAAACTAGAAACAAACTTCAAGAGATTTCAATAGCCAATGAATAGATTAATGCATTCTATAGCATTCAAAGTGGCCCAAAATGATATCAGACACATCTAAAATGTGTAACTAATTTCAAATATGACACCTTAAATTCTAAAAATAGAGACTCATTTGCATGAAGGACTCAAGGAGCTTAATGTTGGAAAGCTTAACGTTAATTTCATGCATGCACTTTTGTTAATCTGAGCCTTTCAAACATTCCAACTCAACTTCAAATCAGTTCAATCTTAAGTCAAGACATCCAAATTTGGCACAGATTTCATGTATGAAAAATAAAAGCCCAAGCTTGAGCCCACCTTCCATTTTTTAATGCCAAAGAGTTTTCATGTAAGGAAAAAGACAAATTTAGAAGGTTGTGATAAGACAAATTGGACTTGGGTTAAAGTGGAATTTGACTTCATTTTTTATTTTTAGTGCCAACCTCTTGGCTATTATATCTTTTTCTATATAAGTTGTCTTTTTAGCCTTGAATTGTATCCCTCTTTTGGCAAGATCAAATTATGCCAAAGACTGAGTTTGTAACCATTTTTTATATTAATAGAAGGACTATTTTTATTTTTCAAAATGTTGGTATAGTACATTCATGTCAGTGATTTGCATAAGTGATAGAATTTCTCTTCCTTGTCAAGTCTTGATTCTTACCTAGTAGCATAGTTGATCAATTTATGTAGGTAATGTTCTATGTTTGATGTTTCTAGGCTAAGTTTATAGTGGATATAAGTGGTTGGTTAGTACCTTAAATCAGGTCTATTATTTCATTTCCCTTAAGCTTGGATCACTAGATAAAACCTTTCCATGAAATACTTATGCATATTGGTCAATTAGAGTTGAAATTTTAGCCCTTTTCTTGTCTAAATCAGTGTTCTTAAAAGCTTAAATTGAGTGGATCAATCAAAAAATAAAAGTTTATCACCATCATTAGATAGGATTTTTTTTCAAGTTTCTCTCTCTTTTCTTGACATTTTATAGCATAGATCATAGATCCTAAATGATACACCAAAGGGAGCTAGCCCTCAAAATCGAGAGATTCAATCCACTGATTAGGTCACCCACAGCCTAAGATTATTTCCATGTTTTAGCAGACTATGAAGGCCTAAAACTACCTTCACAGGGGTGTAAGTCTGATTGACAATAGTAACAAGAACCTTTCACATATTGTGATTAAACAAATTCAACTTCAAGAATCTATCTAAGATGCATATGCTTGTATTTCACATGTTCTTCTTTGATATATTTGTTAGCATATATTTTTCTTGTTATTTTACTTCATGTTTATTTCTCATGTTTTATATCATTTTTACTTATAGATATCAATGAAGAAGCAAAAATAGGGGAACTAGTAAATACAAGGGTGTCCAATGATTCCAAACTAGGCATAAATATGATAAGAGAGGTAAATACATAAGATATAGAAATAGTTGAATCTAGGGATACGTGAGAATCAACTAATATAGGGGTTTTATTGTGTGTGAACTAGGTGATGAATCAATATCAACTCTAATAGAAACAAGTGATGTGCACATTTATCCCCTTACCTTATTAGTCTTCATGTGTGTAGTAGCTCTAACTCTCTATGAGGAGGATGGAGAAGATAGAGGTAGACATTAAAATATGATGTCGTTAAATCTTTGGTATATCTTTATGTTTTGTTCAAAGGTAGATGTTCCTCAAGTCTCTCCTCTAATACTTGTGTTGTTTGTCCCCGAGGCTCCCATTATTTTATAATATTCAATTTGGTAATCACTTCATTATCATCTACAGGGTTAAAATAAAACCTATCATCATCATGTACCTCATGGTTTTATGTGATGTTCAGTCTTATTCTCAATGCATATACATGCCTTTTAACACTTTCATATAGATCCCATTATTATTTTAATGGAACTACAAGGTGTTGAAATATGGCTTATGAATTGCCATGGCTTGAATAGTAGGGAATCCTTTGTACTCATTTTTACCAATATTGATGGGAAAATGGGGATAAGTGTCATGCCTTATGTTTTTTCAATGGTTAACAATGCCATGAACATATTGATAAAGTATGTATAGCTCAACCAACTTATCTAGCATATAATAGGGTAATTTTAATGGAGCTAGATGAGTTCCTTAGACTATGATCACATTTAAGTCTTGGTAATACTAGTAGGCTCCAATTACCATAATTGATGCCTTATATCTCCTTATATAGCCTAGGCATCTTCTTCTCATTTACTTTTAGATACAAAATTGGATATAAATGCATGTAGATGTCCTTGATATGTGTTTTGTAGTGATGGGCATACAAATTAGAGTAAACCAAATGAATAGGAGTGTTATAGGGTGTCCATTAGGGGAATTAAGGATGTTATAAGGGCAGCATATAAAGTGTCAAATAGATATGACATCATGTAAAAGATTCCCCCTTTCCTTACTCTGAACACTTTTTGGGCCAAATTGTGAGTGATGATTACTCCCAAGGAAAGGACCTAATCTCATCAATGATCAAACTCAAAAAAGGCACCCAAAATATGTTCATGTGCACTATGTCACTAACCCCACACAATATATTCAATAATAACATACCCACTCTAACACCTTCTCTAAATTTTTTGATGGTATACGAATCAATGCTTTCATGGTCAATACAATTTTCAGTGTCATTTGCCCAATATTTTATGGTTTCCTTAATATTGTGCATCTCCATCTATTATTGGGTAACATCTCTACTATTTGAGATAGTGGGCTTAATTAGGTGGTAATATTTTTTAAAACAAATACCTGATATTAAGGCTATCCTATGCTTCCCATTTTCAAACTAAATTAAATCATTCTTATAGGTAGACAACATTAATAAATTATAAAACAAGTCTCCACAATGGAATACCTCTGGTTCGGCTATGGCCTAGTGTAATCCTAAATTTTGAGTGAAAATAAAGTTATTCAAGAATTTATTTTCATATTGGTTAGTTCCAATGTTGTTTGGTACCACTTGCATTTCTTCCATTACCTTGAAAACTTCATTTTAGTGTTTGTATCTCACAATCCTATGTGTAAACATGGTATCCTTTAATTTTTAAGCATGGCCAAATATAGAAGGGGATGTGTTGATGGTAAATACTAGTGATTTCAATGATGAGATATTTTTGAGCTAACTGATTGGAAATGAATAACTTCAGAAATAGCTTAGGGTATTCGATCACAAAATGATGGAAACTCTTCTTCCAAATTTGATGGTAGTAGCTTGGGGTTCAAGTGTCATGTCAAACTCTTATACATATTTCTAAAATTGAACTTTGAGTGTGATAGTCACTGTATATTCATTTGTGAAAATTAAATCTAAGGTGGTACTCTACACTTAAATTAATCATGTTTTACATTGTATTTTTATTTTTAACTTTATTTAAGCCCTTATATTCCACAATGCAATTTTTTCCATCCACATGTCACCATCTTATGGGTCACACAAGCCTGAGGTGGGTAGTTGGCTTCCTCATTTATTTCTAAGAGTGCACAAAATATGTACCACATAATCTATTAGGGTTTTTATGGTGTTGAAAATTATGTGCCACATGTGCTTAAATTGATTATGCATCTCCTATAGTAAACAAGATTGTTCCATGTGTCACCTGCAAGGTCTCAGGGTATATGGTCACTTAGAGGGTATAATTTTGATTTTTTAGAGTTCTTAGTGAGTATAAAAGTGACACATGACATATTTTAATTCATTGGATTTCTTGAATCATACTATCTTTTCATATTTTAATAGACCTTTGTGCATCACTGGAGTGCAAGAGTACGAGATTGACACATGGATCTTTTTGATTGGTTATAACTCTTACATCATACCATATTTTCACATCCTAATAAACTTCCACACATTGAAATAGTGTGGGATTATGGAAATTTGATAGGTTTCAAGTTCCAATTGGCTTGAGCTTTTAGAGCGTATAATTTTTCCATTGCACATGGCATCCTAAAAACATGTGCACATATGAGTTAAGTAAACTAAAAAAAATTCATGAAAAATCTAGAATAAATCAAGGAGTGCCCAGCTATATGAGTACATATTCATGGGATCATGGGAGCCTACATCTACATGGGAGTACCCTTTTACTCACATAAACCCACATGGTCAAAATTACTTTACTAGAAAATATAATCTCTAAAAAATACAAGTATAGACTTTGAAATAATATTAAAAAATTGTCCCTAATGATTTTAATGAATATAAAAACTTTAAAGTAATGTGACCACTTTAAAGTGACCTCGACATGAATTTTATAATGCCAAAAGGTTAAATACTTCATTAAAATACATCATTTGACCCCAAATCTTTTAGAAAAGAACACCATGTTATATTTTCATAAATTTATCCTAAATTTTCTCAAAATTTTCATAGAATTATAGGGATCTATATTTATGAAAAATAAATGGGAGTGTGTTGGTCATAACAGTTGGATGAAAGGAATTTCATTATAATCAATTGTAATAGAATTTAACATAGCATTAATTGCTACAAGTAAAAGAGACCTAAACTTCTTAAATGGCATAGAATATGTTCATGAAAGAATCGAGAAAGCTAGTGCAAAAATACATAGATTATTTCCTATTAATAAGAAATTAGAAATAAAATTTGAAATTAAAGTCATAATTAAAAATAAACCTAGAACCATGAGAATTAAAGATGAAACCCTAAGGTACAAAAGACCTAGCATTTTTTGTGCTCAAGACAATGATCGAGTTCACAAAAAAAATTACTTATTTTATGATTAATGTTATCTAAATAAGATAAAACTAAGACAATTGACATTATGTAAAATAAGGCATTAACCATATAATTTTTATTTCTAAAAAGGTATACTTATGTGGATCTTAATATATTTAGAATTTAAAATCTATAGAGGAGAGATTCACTTAGACGATTTATAATTTATGTTGTCTACTACATGCATCGCAATATTTGAAAATGTTGTATGTTTACTCTATAATCACTCATATCAAGAAATAAGAGCTCCAAACCTATGCATATGTTATAAGTGAAGCTCAAACCCGACTAATATTTTCAAAGCTCTACTGGTAGTGTCCCAGTTGATTGAGCTAGTGTATACCAACCTAGATTGTTGTGTTTGCACATGTAGATGATTTTTATACGTGTGCTCACCCTTGGTCCTATGTGTTGATATTCATTTTATTTTTCTTCCTTGTAAAACCTAATTTTACTTTTGATACAAGATGGGATTTAACATAAGGGTTAGAAAAATGGGTTGGGCAATCCCAACTACTCCTTGCTAAGTGATTAAGTGTTACCTATGTTCCAATACTCTAAAAGGGGCTAAAACCACACATAATTATCCCACCTAGGTGTGTGTATGCACCATTTTCAACATGTTATAAGGCAATGTAATGTTTAATTTTCAACACTTAACACATGTAACTTTTGCCTATGTTTATGTTTAGACTTGGCTACAAGTTTGGTTTGAGGGGTTTTCAGATGTGTATGTTTTTCTGATAATGTCTCAAGGGAGTGCTAATGGATTTTTAAATCTTGATATGGCATTTTAATATGAATAATATATGATTATGGCCTTATGCTTGATTTATATTTATAGATTACTCTTTGATATCTCCCCTTGTGACCGACCCATGAAATGTGTATAGGTCAACCAAATATAAATGTCCCAGTTTGAAAAGTAGTTATTGAGGGTTTGTGGACACTAATAGTAAAGGTAGACACCTACAGCAAACTATAACTATCTAACTCTTTCATGTATTGTCTTGAGAGGAAAACTCAATGATCTAGTATATGGCAACAATATACTTGGGACTATGGAGTGTTCTCACATAGACTAGGATGATATTAAATATGTGTATTTACAAATCAAGTTAACATAGACAACATGTGGGGAAACATATAGGTGAAATTGTGCACAAAAATCAAATTTGTATATAAATTCCAAGTATGTAAAAGTATGCCGAATTTGATGTTGCTAAGTGTCTAATACCAAATTTAGGTGTCTATATTTATATTTTACATGTTTATAGGCTTGTTTTCATTATTTTTATCCAAATGCTTATTTTTTATTACATATTTATCTCCTAACATATATCATATAATATTATCATATGGATTAAGACATGATAGGTTGTTTTCCATGTTTTACGTGATGATAACTTAGCACATCATAACTTTGCTTACCTTTCTCCTAGTGATGCTCCTTCAATTGTTGAATGCATGATTATTCTCTATGAGATCAATATTTTAACAACTTAAAGGGTTGGGACACACAATATCGTTATCCTTCCTCTAAGTTCTCAATATGGGTTAAACCAAAACATCCATCCTCAAGCCTCCAATATTCCCCTGCATCCTTCTAGGATTTAGATTCAAGCAAAAAATCTTATGATCTAGTGGACCAATTGCAAAATATAATGTCCAAGATCTCTATTATAGAATTTATAAAGCAATAAACTACTTTCAAGGACATATTATGTGATGTTAATTTACCAACCAACACTGAAACTGCATATTTTACTTATTTTGTTAAAAATTTACAAAAAAATGAACATCTCATCTCTTTTGAACTTTAAGGTTTACCTTCTAGAGACATTATTGATAAAAATATTCCCCTATATATTCAATCCAAAATCAATCATTCAAGGATAAAGAGGGTCCTCATGGACAATTTTGCAAGATTGAATCATTATAGCGAGGCCTTCCTTGATGCAATATGAATTAATTATAAGTCTCTTGCACCATCAAATAAAATCATCAAAGGATTTGATAATCAAGCACAAAGCCCTTTTGGAAAATTTGTATTAAACATAATTGTTGGGCCTAAAACTCTAGCTACAAAATGCCAAGTGATATCTGATAATTTTAACTACAATATTTTTCTTGATAGACCATGGTTTCATGTTATATATTTCACCCATTCAACATTAAATAAATGCTTAAAAATTTTACACAACATTAACATTTACACTTTCCTCATAGATTATAATCCCTTCCAATATTATAAACATGCATAACCCATAGAATTTGTCATAACACATCTCAACATACCTCACCCAAAGGTCATCATTCCTCAATAACCTATTCCCATGGAAATAATGCATTCATATCTTCTAGATTAATCTAGTAATAGCAATTATGATACACATGATTAATATGAAAATAAATATGATAATTATGAACCTAATGACATAGATGAACACTTTTTTAAAAAAATATTTATACCGTGTGGACTCAAAAAATATCAAGATGACATAAACACATTTGGCATTAGCTAATTATATTGCACTCCCCAAGACTATGGGCAACATTTTTCTAGAGTTCATGCCTAAACATCATCCTGCTCCCATTGACAAAGTGCAATAACCCATATAAGCTATTTATTTCAATATTAATCAACCAACATATGCTAGTGGACCTCCACCTATTCATTTCAAAAAAAATCCATAAAATTTAGATATGTCAAATCAAAATGACAAAAAGTTAATGGATTGGGACATTAGCCCATACTCAATTTTACTAAAATTAAGGAGATAAATTTTGAAGAGAATACATGATTGTGATTTAGGGCATGCACCTCTTTAAACATCTAATATATCTCATTGAAGTGATGATTAAAACATTATGTTTTGTATTAGTAAAATTAATCAACAACAAGTTGCTTCCATCAGATTCTATGACTATGGGATACCAAATCAAAAATCAAAAAATGGTCATTTATAAATACATAGTTTTGATGACTATCATCCTTCTATCACATGCAGTATTATGATTGACAATGATTCTATCAAAATACTTATTTTGATATCATTCCTATTTAGTCAAGGATATATGGAGAGAGATTTACTTGGTATGAGTATGATACTTTGTAATTATGATGGTCATGCATACACACCCTTAGGTGATATTACCCTACCATTTTCAATTTATCTTCAGACCCTCCTAAATTGTTTGTATGTATTATCAGATAGAGGATCATATGATATATTACTTGGACACCCTTATCTCAATAAAATGAGATTGATACCTTCTACACTACACCATTGTCTTAAATTTATGGATAATAATGAGTTACATACCATTCACAACATAACTTATGAGTTACTCAACCAACCTAAGATATTACACATATGACAATCTAGTGTACCCCAAAAGGATAAAATCATCCACCCTCATGTGATCCTTGCTACTATTACATCACCATCCTCTTTAGTCCCTACTATTTTTATTTTATGACACCATTATCTAGTTTAATATCTCCTATAGCTTTGGTTCCTAAAGTTTCACCTTTAATATCTACGATACCTATACATCCACGTCTTGAGATTGATTGTGACCTCTTGTTATGACACCTATTCTACCATGACATAGTATTACACATGTTAAAACATATCCTCATGACCATCCTACACATATTATTCTTTGGGATGATGATAGTTATTTAAAATCTTGTGATTACTTTTCTAATACTTTGAGTGACACACTTAACTCTTATAATCTAGGCCTTGACATTATATACTAGATAATTAGTAAGCTATGCTAGCCCACATATTGCACTTCATTGATACATATTTATTGTACTATAACCTTTTAATTGTACATATCATATTTCTTCTTTGTGTTTTATATTACATGTTCTTTCCACCCTTGATTTTGATTGCATTCTTATATCTTCTTGATTTGACACCTTGGCACTTGCCTTATCTTGTGTCAACATTCTTCTAGTCCCTTGGCTTATGTTGGCCCTTGCATATTTGATTGTTGATTCCATTTCAAGCACTTGTTTTGGATTCCCAATGATGACATCATATCTATTAAGACTTTATGTCCTAATATGCATAATTTTCTAAGGTAAGTTGTAGGTTACTTAGAATCCTCATCATATTCTTTCTCCTTTTTGTAACCCTTGGCTTATATTTTTTATTGTGTGAGCCTTGCTCATTTCTTATTTTTTTTCCTAAGCTTTCTTTTCTTCATATTATATCTTCCATAATAAGTGTGAAATGACAAAAAAAATTATAAAATATAAAAATAAAAAATAATGCTTTTCAATAAATACATATCTACATATGATAGAGGTTTACATATTCATGTCTTTTCACACATACTTCCTATGGTATTTATTTTAGTGAGAGTTGTGTAGATTATAGACATAAATTTGGTATTATACTATTAGAAACATTAATTTGTATTAATCCTTAACATATATGACTTGTACGTTATAATTTTGAACCATGATTACAAGGGGGGTTAGTTTCTCTTGTTAATATTCAAAACATAAACAAATCAATGAAACATAACACCATGAACATGGAACCTCGGTTGGGTAAGGTATATGAAGTATAGAACAAACAAAAAAGAATAAAAAAGATGATGTTATACCTTCTTCATGGACTCTTCTTTAAAGTTGATTCACAAGCATGATTGTGCCTAGATATAAAGCTCCAAATATTTAGTAATGTCATTGAGAAAGGGCCACAAACATCTCCTCAAGCATAATTTAAATGGTTTGTGAATGAATTGGAAGAATTAGGTGAAGATTTAGATGGATTTGTGCATAGTTTCTTGGTACTAAAAATCTTGTAATTGGTCTATGGTGGCCTTGGTATTATGTTTTGCAGATTGATTGTGGCTTTAGGATCAATATCAAGATGAGTGGATACAAATAAGTTCTTTTTTTGAGGCAAATGCATTGATTATTTTGGAAAGAATTTGCCTTAATGAAGCATAGATTGCCTTATTTTATATATTTGTTTCTATTAATACCTAGTGCTTGTCAAGATGATGTCAAGATGATGTCATTATTTTAGATATTTGTTGTGATGTTATGATGATGTTATGATCCACTTGGCCACTTGTCATGAGAGTTGAGTAATAAATCCAATTAATAAATTTAGAAAATAGTAAATTCAAAAAACTATGGAATTTCTTATTAGAAAAATATTAGGCTAATTAATTTACTTTAATTAACTTAATGAAAAGTGAAGTGTATTTTGAAAATCAAATAACCATTCAACATAATTGATCCTAAAATGTCTCTTACACAGTCATAATTTGACTTGAGATGAATTAAATGAAGCTGATAGTTGCGTATAATGAATTTCCCTAATCAAGAATGCTATAATACATTTCATAAGATGCACACCAAGTGTACAAAAGAATTTGGTGTTTCTATGATTTGTGTGTTAAAACTATAAATTTTTCTAATTACAATTTCAACATGAGAGTGGTGAGAATTGAGTGTCTAAATTTTTCCCCTGTTTGAGAAGGAATTGAAAGACACAAGTGAATTAATGACTTTTCAAATAATGAAAATTTTATTTAAAATGATTTGATAATGTTTTAAGAATGATGTGCTCACATTTTTTTGAATCTTGTTCAATTTACTAAAAATGAGTTCACAATGATGCTCCAAACTATGTTTGAGATGCCCATGATGCCCCTTAAGGGAGTGTCTAAAAAATAAGATTGATGGATAGGACCTTAGAAATAATAAAATAGATAAGAAGAAAAGAGAAATTAACCCATGGATAAGATTAATCCATATGACCCAATGCTTGCACGTGTTAATTCCCACTGATGAATAGAATTGAATTGAATTCACTCGAAGGTAGGGGGGAAGTGGGAAGGATGCATCCAAAAATAAGTTGCACACTTTGACATATCCAAAACATGGAAAAATTTGTGGTCTTATAAAAATGATTGACCCCAAAATAAGTTACACATTTTGATTTTCCCAAAGAGGGGGAACCGGTAGAGCTTGAAATTAGAAGACTGATTGACTAATGATTTACCCCAACATGGTAGATTTGATCATTGATTTAAATTATTTGCCCTAATAGGGAATTTATGATCATTGATCAGTCTAATTGATTTGATTAATTGATTATCAAGCATAGATCAAGGATATAACATGTTACACATATTAAAGATGATTTGAAAGATGTAAGTGTGGGTGCGATGGTATAAGGACTTTTCAAATGAATTTGCCACATAAAACCAAGCACATGATAATGCTTAAAGGTAATGAAAGAGATGATTGGAAGAACATAATAAGGATGGAATAATAATAAGATAATGATGACTGATCTGACCCCAAAAATTGAATGTAACTAAGTGTTTCCTACATAGTCCAACTAGACCTCAGGTTGATGTAGTTCTCTAAGAAATTAAGAGAAATTTGAATGAAGAATAGACTAGATGATTAGAATGAGAATAATGATGAACTAATGTGTATGAATCTATCTATTATGTGCTCATGAATATATGCACATCTTGGTGATCACATTTATAACCATAATGTTTAATTATTTTTATTTGATCAAGGAAAATGTGATGATGTGATGTGGTCAAGGATGACCAAATGATTTGATTAGATAATGAATGATTTTTCAAGGGGAAATATTGCTAGCATAATGTGACATTATATATAAACCTTGAGAACTTGATTTTTAATATAACACGTGATGGTATACATCATGATATAAAACACCATGATGACCTAGTCATATTATGTATAAGGACTGACTCTCGATCCAATATACAAATGGAAATAGCAAACCAATGATAAAAACCATGATGATAATGTTGATGTATGTAAATAGATGGACTCAAGTACAAGTTCATGATAAGGATCACCATGATGATGATCTCATTATCACAATGGACTAAGCCAAGGTAAAAACAATAAAATAAAATAAATAGATAAGTGAGCAAACAAATAAACACACAAATAGGAAAACAAAAAGTAACATAAATAATCTTGTCATTAACCAAGTCAAAATCCATGTATGAAGTATCAAATATAATGATAATAGAATGGTTCTCCCAATTAAGGATACATAAAATGGGAAGATGTTACCCAAGGTGGTTGAAATGATTGGAATAATTAATGAGTATGCCATAATAAGGTAGATTTAGGAAGGACACATCCAAATAGTTACTAACAAAAATGGCCCAATAAAAATCAAGGATAATGATTAGATTTAGGACAAGACAAATGTTTTTGAATTTTACAGCTTTATATCTCTCTTGAATATTTTAAACATTTTTCAAATGTTTAAGATTTTTAGAATGTTAATGTTTTTGGGTTTTTGGGCATCTCAACTCAATGCAGGATTAAGAGATGAAAAATGTTTTAGCTCTTAAAATTATGAGAGTGTGGAAACGATAACTCATAAAATAGTGAGAGTGTGGCTTAAGATGCTTGTAAAATGGAAAAAATATGGCTTAATATGCTCACAAAATGGTGAGAGTGTGGAATAAGGGTGAACGATTTGACTTTAGATACTGAGTGCTACCTACATAGTCCAAATTGACTTCAAGCCACTATAGTTCAACCTAAAAAATGGGGAATAATAATGAATGAAGGACTAATGGATAATGTTGGATAATAATGGATGATGATAAGGGAAAGGACCTAGAATCTCCAAGGACCATGTCACATGAGAACCAAATGTGTCCAGTCATCAAATTGTCATGTGGGTAATAGGCCAAAATATTTCCCAAACATGTCTCAATATACCTTCTACTTTTAACACAAGGTTAATATGGGAAGAATAATGGTCATAATAAGATAGGTTAGCTAAATAGGTGTGGATGGAAAAAATAGTAAGAATGGTAATGGATTGTAATGGCCAAGATAGCTTAAACAGAATGGTCTTTAATGCAAATGAGGCTACCCCTAAGTGTTAAATTACTTGAAAATAAAAAATTACTTAAACATGATGCCATAACCTAATTTTTATCATGGTACTTATCCAAGGCACCATTAGCATGGTTTTCACCATTGGATGGATTATTTCTCTTTTTATTTTGATTATTTTTTATTTTTAATTTATTTGCATTTTATTTTGTAGCATCTCAACTCAATGAAAGATTATGAGATGCATACTGAGGACCCTTTATTATCTAACCAATACCCACTTAGAATAATAGCTTTGTCTGAATCCTACTACTGATGTGAACTATGTTTTTTTTGTCATGATCTCCATTAGTCATTAATTCTACTTCCTCCAAACCTTTAAACAAGATGTCTTTTTAGTCTCTTTGAAAAAGAGTTTTGCTAAGAAGGGTAAAAAGGGTAGGCATGGGATAAATGGTCTAAATTTATAATGTAATATAGGAGTTTAATGAATGAAATGATCACAATGAAATTTATAGTGGTTAAAAGATAAATGAAGATTGGGATTTTTTATCACACGCATTGTTGTTGATTCTAGATTTCACTTGATTTTGGTTTTGGTAGGGCCAACATCAACTATAAGAATGTCTTCATAAATAAATGAAGAACTAATTGGCCTAACTATTAGTGCCTCAAAGAGGTTTTCATCAACAAATTTTTCTAGATTTTTGTGATTTAGATTGTCTAATATCACCTTGGATAAAGTTCACTAAGGGTCATTAATAATTAATTTTGATTATCCTTTAGTGCCTTAAGAAAGGTTTCACTAAAGGATTCTAATTTTTTATTATGATTATCATCTAACACCTCAAATAAGGTTTCACTAGAAGATGTTGATTTTTGACTTTGATTATCTCATAACACCTTAAATGAGGTTTCACTAAGAGATTATTCTTTTACAATAATTTTCATCTTGGTTTCCTAAAAATTCTACCACTGAGTTATCACCATAGAATAAGTTTAACAATGTGTGATTATGTTGGTCCCAATTGATGTTTGTGGGCATTTAGATGTCAGTATAAATATTAGGCCAATTTATGGTAGATGCATGTGTAATGATGATATCAATGGAAGGGTAAAAGGCATCACAGTACTTATAGAGGATACTAGGATAACTTGTGTCAATGTTGAAGGAAACTTCCTCAATAATTGTATAAGGATAACAAATGTTTTAAATCTAATTTTTAAGGAGTGTGTAACCAATGTCATAACATCTACTAAGGTATGTTGATTCTATATCCAATTTTGACTTAAGGGGATCTAGTAGAAGTGTATATCCAATGTTGTAATATCCAAAAATGTATTATAATTCTGAGCTTGATTCTAATTCAAGAGTATCTAAATCTAATGTTGAGACTAATGTTGATTCTACTTATAATGCTAAATCTGATATTGGTTATAGAATGGAACCCAATTCTAATATTGGTTCTAAGATAGAACCTAACTTTGATGTAAATTTTGATGTTGATGTTGATAACAATGTTGGTTCCAAAGGGGAACCTATTTCTATTGTAAATGCACCTACAAAAATGGAATGTTGAATTGCATTATCCACAAGTACCCTTTTCACTTTTCTCTTGTAAATGTAGGCTATGGGAAAAAGGAATTTTCTGAAGTGGGGAATGCTTGGAAATGGATGAATAATGGGTTGTTGCCAAATAATAATGGGCTCTTCAAAAATGCTCTCATAAAAGATGGTTCCTCTGTCAAAGAGAGGTTCTTCATTAAATAAAGGTGAACCAACAATGGTTTAGGTTTAGTCAAAGATGGATGATTTGATAAAAACATCAAAGATGGTTTGATTATATTGATCTTACTTTGGAAGTGGATGTACTTAATCATACTTGGGAATGGGATCATGACATATCATGATCGAATAGTTATCATACCTAGACACACTTAAGTCTTTAATATATAATGGCCCTTAGAGGGGTAATGATTGGATTTGTTATGGTGACTAGATTAGCTTTTGGACAAGTAGACAAGGAATTCTCAAATAAAGTATCAATGAGAGAGGACTTTAAAGTAACCATGAGATATTAATGAAGAGGTAGCCATCATGTTATAGTTGAGAAGTGATGACATGGTTATGTTGGGGTGGGTCTATAAGTTAACTCATCAACACATGTATTTCCTCTTTTTGATCAAAGGTATGCCGTTGATCTATAGGAAACGTAGGAGTTTAGCTCCCTTTACTATGAGAAAAAAAATGATGGTGTTCTTGTTGTGTGAATAAGGTGTTATCTAAATAAGTTTAAAATTCCATGGATCAAGATGGAAGAAAAGACACCCCCAAATAAGGATTCATGAAAGGGAATTGGTCTTGAATGAAATTGGCCCAAATAGGGTAGTCTTGGTTTAGGATTGAAATTTCCCAAAATAAGATGAAATACGGTAGATTGGAATGGGCCCCAAAGAGGGTGGTCTTGGCCTTTGAAATTGGACCAAAGAGGGTGGCCTTGGTTTTTGAAAATAGCCTAAGAAAGGTAGAATTGATCCAACATAATTGACTTATCTTGGCTTGGCCCCAAAAAGGGCGAAATGACTTGATATGATTCACATGAAGGAAAGGATGGATGACATGACTTTACATTCCCAATTGATAGGTATGGGAGATTGAATGGAAAGATATTAAGTGTTTTGCATTAGCATGTGATGGACTCAAAATAATTGAATTTGTTTAAAATAGACCTAATTTAGTATTTTTTAAATTGTTTAGCTTTGAAATTGTTAGGTTGTGGAGCTAAAAGCTTCACTGATGTAGACATGGAGGATGATTGCTCAGTGTTACAGCAACCGACGTCGGCAGGCACAACCGACGTCAGTCATATCCAATGTATAGAGCAACTAGCATCAATCATATATCGTCTGACATCGGTCATCTCCAGATAGACAGGGACCGATGTCGATCGCTTGTGTGTTCTAGAATTGGTTATTGACGAACAGTTAGTTAGTTGAACAGGGTGTTTGCATGTAAAGAATAATTTTAGTCTTGAGCTGTGGATCTAATTATTGTAATTGGATGTCTAATTATTATTTGCATGAGATCTATTTAAGAGACTCATGGGTTGTATTGTAAATTAGGCTAGTTGAGTAAGAGCAAGGTTAGCTCCTTCAGAGTGAAGAGAGCAAGGTGTGTTCCTCCTAGTTCCACAGGGGTGTCGAGTGTATATGATCAGGTAGAGTTGCAGGGTGTGCAAGTTTTGGTAGAAGATCCATAGGGGTGCTGGTTTGGAGAATCAGAAGGGTTCTTCATGTGTGTATGATCTTGGTTGGCAGGTGTGCAAGGCCAAGTTAGGAGATCTACATGTGTAAGTAAGGTTGGTTGATCTGTAGGTGTGTGTGTGTGTGTGAGATCTAGGTTTGCAAGTGTGCAGAACCAGGTTGATTTGCAGGTGTGCAAGATCAGGGAGGTTAGTAACACAATAAGTAGCAAGATCAAGGAGATCTACTTGAAGTATGATTGTGTACTTGGAGTGTGGTGTGTACTCAGTGTACTGGCAATTTTGTTACTGACTAGTTGACAGCTCTTTGTGTTGAGTTGTGTTTGTAATTGATATTACAAGAGAGATAACTCTTGAAGAGATTTACTATTTATGCCCTAGAGGTGTGGGATCCCTAGAGGTGTGTAAGGAAGAAGACTGTGGCATCTTCTTTGTTGTATTTCCTTTTGGAAGAGTATTAATACAATTGGGTATTGTCTCTCATATTTTGTGTTATTTTTGAATTCTAGTTACTTGTTACTTTTGGTTAAATTTTGCATTTAGTTGCTTGTACATGGTAATCAATTGTGCTTCTTAGGTCCTAACAGTGGCATTAGATCATGTTTGTTGTTCTAGATTCCTGATAAAGTGCTATCAGAGCTAAGGTTGCAGGGAGCAGGTTTGTGTTTGGTTACAAGTCACTCTCAAGGGTTTCTGATTGAGTGGGAGTATAGCAATGGCAGAAGAAAGTACACTAAGAATGGAGGAATTGAAAAGCAAGAATGGTCAATTATGGTGTTATGGAAAGAAAGATTAGGTAAAGAAATATTGTTGGTTGGTAGAAGATCAGCATGAAGGAACTGAACAAGCAGATGTTGCAGGTGTTGTTGCACAGGATGCTCTGGGATGTTCTTTGGATAAAGAAGAATCTTGTTTTATAGATTCTGTTGCCTCTTTCCATGCAGCCCAAAATAGATTATTTTTCCATGTTAAGGTCTTTGGAGACTTTAGAAAGATTTATTTAGGGGCTGGTGTGCCTTGTCAAAGTATTGGCAAAGGGGAAGTGCGGCTGAAATTGCAGATGGCCAACACATGGGTGTTGAAGAAGGTCATGCAGGTCCCAGTCCTGGAGATGCGGCTAATTTCTACAAGAAAGTTGGGTGATGAGAGATGCACAGTAACTCTCACAGTGGATTCTTGGAATGTTACCAAGGATACACTTGAATTAGCATGTGGTAAGAAAACAGGTACTCTTTATCTACTTGCTTGTATTACTGATTCCACTTCTATTGCACAGGTGTGGATTTGTAGGCTTGGTCACATAAGTGATAAGGGAATGGATGTTCTTAAGTCAAATGGTAAAGTTCAGCTTCAGAGAGCAAAGACCGAGATTTTTGTGAGCAGTGGGATGCTACAAGAAAGGATTGTGTTTATTGCAGGAAAAGGAAGTTTGATGTATTTGACAAACTTAAGAAATGGAAAGCCTTGGTGTTCTTGGAGGAGATGATAGATAGAGATCAGCAGATGGGGCTGGATACTTCTGAGCAGGGTAGTTTGGACATGGGTATGATTCAAATAAAGTTTTTAGGTAAAAAGTCATCACTCACAGGAAAACATAGCTACCAACGTCAGTTATGTGGAACCGGCGTCAAACAGACAGGCACCGATGCTAGTCATGTGCAGATAGGCAAAATCAATGGTGTCAGGCAGGTGGAGATCGACGTTGGTAGGATAACCAGTATCGATACTTAGATAGTCACATGGAACCGACGTTGGTCAGATGCAGACTGTGTGGTGATTGAGGTCAGTCAATGGAACAGATTTTGGGCAGACAGCAAGCTGTCAAGGAGTCTCAAATGCCCATATGGAGGACTAAAAGGGTAAGTAAGCCTCAAATTCATTATTCCTCTTCTTTATACTCATTGCTCACTGCAGAGCAGGAAGGATCTAGGAAATAGTGAGAGCATGGCATGAATGAGAAATTTGATTCCTAGGATGCAGAACCAAATGGGAGATTTGGTAGGGTTGCTAGCCGGTATGAAAGCACTGAAAGACGAATGGATTCCTTGGTTAAAGAATAGAGATAATGGACACGTGAGATGAAAGGCCATGTCATATGGTCTTGAGGAAGCTCCTGGATAGTGGTACATGTTTGACAGGTGGATGACAAAGCATGGCTTTAGTCAATGTCATTGTAACCATTGTGGTTTCTTTACCAGGTGGGTGATGATTGCAACATCATCTTGTTACTATATGGGGTGTGTTTGCTTGATGCAGGGTTACACATACAAGGTTTTTTTAAGATAAAGGTAAAGTTAGTTCAGAGGTGTGTCATGAAGAATTTGGAGGAGCAAAATTCTTTGGCATGAGTAATCCTAGAGACAGGGAAGATCACAAGTTGATGTTGTCACAGGATGATTGTGTGAAGGTAGTGCAGGATGCAGAAAGGAAAGCGCACCTATGGATGGACAGTTCACAGAACAGGGTCCCCAATCACATGATGAGGCTGAGTACATGTGTACTCCTTGATATTGCCCCAATAGTGGGAGTTGTCAGCAGGTTTGTAGTCAATCCGAGAAGGAAGCACTGGAAAGTAGTTTAGTGGGTTCTCAGGTATCTGAGAGGGACCAGCAATAGGGATTCATGCTATGCAAGGTCAGGCACTTTGAATATGGTAGGTTACTTGGATGATAGGTGTTATACCATAGGATGTGTGGTGGTTGGTCTTCAAGATTGAGCTTGAAGAGGGATACAAGTTAGGAAACAAATTAGATAGTGTACAGGTACAGGTACAGTGTAGCTATTTATCTCCAAGTGGGAGATTGTTAGGTTGTGGAGCTAAAAGCTTCACTGATACAGACATGGAGGAGGATTGCTCAGTGTTATAGCAACTGACATCAGTAGGCATAATTGACATCGGTCATATCCAATGTACAGAGCAATTGGCATCGTTCATATATCGGCTGACGTCGATCATCTCCAGACAGATAGGGACCGATGTCGGTCGCCTGTGCATTCTAGAACTGGTTGTTGACAAGTAGTTAGTTAGTTGATAAAGTGGGCTAGTTGAGTAAGAGCAACGTTAGCTCTTTCAGAGTGAAGAGAGCAAGGTGTGTTCCTCCTAGTTCCATAGGGGTGTTGAGTGTGTATGATCAAGTAGATCTGTAGGTTTTGCAAGTTTTGGTAGAAGATCCACAGGGGTGTTGGTTTGGAGAATCAGAAGGGTTCTTTATGTGTGTATGATCTTGGTCGACAAGTGTGCAAGGCCAGGTTAGGAGATCTACATGTGTAATTAAGATCAGTTGATTTTCAAGTGTTTATGTGTGCAAGGTCTAAGGTGGATCTTTAGGATATCAAGGTCAAAGGAGATGGGCAACATAGCAAGGTGCAAGATTAGGGAGATCTACTTGAAGTACGATTGTGTACTTGGAGTGCAGTGTGTACTCAGTGTATTGGCAGTTTTGTTACTGACTGGTTGACAGCTCTGTGTGTTGAGTTGTGTTTGTAATTGATATTACAAGAGAGATAACTCTTGAAGAGATATTAAAATTTGGTTCAAGATGACCCTGATTATAATTGGAATGGTTTGGCACACTATTCAAGATTAACTATATTTGGATTTGATTGGATTGGTACATAGTTTAAAATGAACCTGATATGGCATAAAATTGGCTTGGTACATGGTTCAAGATGAACCTAAGGCTTGGTACATGGTTCAATATGACCATGATATGGTATTCGAAAGGCTTGGTATGTGGTTCAAGATGAACTAGATTTGCCTTGGAATGGCTTGGTATAAGAATGGGTTCAAAAGTAACCCAAATGTGAACAATTGATTTCAAACTAGATTGGGTCCAAAAAGACCTAATTTGATTTTTATTCAATTGGACAGCTTAACATTACTATGAAAACATTATAACAATACAATAAACCAACATAACTCTTAAATGAGGTAAAGATAGCCCAAAAATTAGGTAGGGCAATGCCTCATCTCATAGGTGTGGTATGGACTATGTTTTGGACTTGACTAGGAATATGAATGGGTTTGAGACATAGAAATAAGTATCAACACATAAGTATCATGAATCTACTTTAAGAACTAACACAAGATTATGAGATAATCACTAATCCTTTTGATATACTTACCTTTGAGAGGTTTTTAAATTTTAATGGTTTATTAAGTAATTAAAAGCAATTATGGTGGCACTTTAATTTCAACCCTCTCTCAAAGGTTTATATGAAAAGGTAAGATTCAAGGGTTGGTATCTTTGCACCCCTACATTAATGAGAATTATGTGGTAAAATTGGTTTTTATTCTAATTTTTCATTTGGCTTTATAAATGTTCCCAATATACCTTACAGTACATGGGTGTAATAAAAATATGTCAATTAGTTGTCGAAGCTAATGTGTCATTCACCAAAGGGTCTAGTCCCTTTATGGCCACTTCATGTATAAGGGTCTCAATGAAGTGTTATCAATTTAGCCAAACTCTGAATAACATACCAACTAATATATCATAACTCCAATTTATATACCCATCAGATAATGGGACCAATATGAATGTTGGGTAATGACATTTTAGTCGTTGCACCCTAAGAACTTGTAGGAAGGTGATGAATTCCACTCGTGTAGTCAAAAAAAAAGGAAATATGATTCTATTTCTAATTTTCAAGATTGCACAAATGGGCAAGATAAGAGTATACTCCAAACAAGCTCTTAGGTAGATTAAAAGTAAGTAAAATTATGTGTTTTTGGTGATCTAGGCTCCCTAAAGGGGGCAAGGGGAGAGTATAGACACAATGGTTTATGCAAACAAACAAGATATCAAAAATACTTTAAGAAAATGATAAAAATGCAAGTTTTTTAAAATCACTAAATCAAAGTGTTAGTTCATTTCTTAAGCACTAAATCCAAAATATGAATGAAATTTGCCTTTTCAATTATGTAAAATAACTTTTAAATATATGAAAACTTACAAAGAAATGATTAAGCATTCAAATAATGATTTTAGATATCCAAATAATTTAAATTTAGTAGTTTTTAAGTCTCAAGAAAAATTAACACAGGGTAATCCCATCATTTAACAGGGTGATCTCATCGATTTCAAGTCAATCTTGTTATTCTATAATGAGCCAATGGCACAGTTTTGGTGACCTCGTTGATTAGTAGGATGACCTCACCATTTTAAAAAATGAGTTAATATTTTTAATAAATGGAACAATAAAAAACATAGTTTACCGTTTAGTGATCATGTTATTTATCTAATGATGTCATCGATATGTAGGTCAATCCTACCATTTTATAGGAAAACACAATAAAAAATAGAACAATAACCTCACCGTTTAGCTTTTGACCTCACTGATTTGTAGGTCAATCTTAGTATTTTCAATTTTAAGATTTTTTATTATAATAAAATGTTTGTAAAAGCCAAGAATGCAAACTCATTGATTAACTATCAACCTCATCGATTTGAAAGTTAATCCTACCAATACATAGGTCAAGTTCACTAATTATAAGAAAATGTAGTGAAAAGTGAGAAAGCAACCTCACCAATTTTTTTCAATTTCATCGATCTAGAATTCAATCCCACCAAAATGCAGGTCAAGTTCACTGACCTATTAAAACGTAGATAAAACAAAGTGATAAAAAGTATTCACGTTGATCTGTAGATCAAACTTATCAATTATGGTAGTGATCTCATTAATTTGTAGGGAAATCTCATTGATAACTAGAAGATGAAATACAAAAAATTTAGAATAAAAAAGAAAAATTGATGTCAAATAACAGTCTGATTTAATAATTAGAAGACTAGGAAGGCTTGCAAAGAGATTTATGGGGTGTGTGGGTCCCATTGGGTATGCCAAATGTGAAACATGATTACAAGGGGGTTAGTTTCTCTTGTTAGTATTTAAAAACATAAAAAAATCAATGAAACATAACACCACAATCATGAAACCTTAGTTGGGAAAGGTCTATAGAGTAAATAAAAAATAAAAAACATAAACAAGATGATGTTGTACCTTCTTCATGGGCTATGTTTCAAAGTTGGTTCAAAAGCATGATTATGGTAGAGCTCAAAATCTTTAGCAATGTCATTGGGCAAGGGCCACCAACATCTCCTCAAGTACTATTGGAATGGTGTGCTAATGAATTGAAACAAATAGGTGAAGCTTTAGATGGATTTCTACATAGTTTTTTTGCACTAAAAATCTTGTAATTAGTCTATGGTGGCCTTAGTATTTATATTTTTTTGTAGATTTATTGTGGCCTTAGGATCAAGACCAAGATGAGTGGATACAAATGAGTTCATTTTTTAGGCAAATACATTGATTATTTTGGAAAGAGGTTAACTTAATGAGGCATGGTTTGCCTTAATTTAGATATTTATTTACATTAATACCTAGTGCTTGTGAACTTTGAAAATTATGTCTTGATGATGTCATTATTTTAATATTTGTTGTGATGTCATTATTATGTCATCATCCACTTGGCCACGTGTCATGAGAGTTGAATAATAATTCCAATTAATCAATTTAGAAAATAGTATATTCCAAAAGTTATGGAATTCCCTATTAGAAGAAGATTAGGCTAATTAATTGAGTTTAATTAAATTGACGAAAAGTGAAGTGACTTTTGAAAGTCAAGGAACCATTTAACATAGTTGATCCTAAAACATCTCTTACATAGTCACAATTTGACTCTAGATGAATTAAGTGAAGCTAACAGTTGCATAAAATGCATTTCCCTAATTAGGGATGCTCTAATATGTTTTATAATATGCACTCCAAGTGTGCAAAAAAAATTAGGTGTTTCTTTGATTTGTGTGTTATTAATATAAATCACTCCAATTACAATTTCAACATGAGAGTGGTGAGAATTGAGAGCCTACAATAATCACATGATTGATTCTCAATAAAATCATATAGAATATCATACAAATAAATATGAATAAGGTATTCTATAAACAAAGAGTCATATTCTATCTACTGCACATAAGTTAGTGAGTTGGAAAACTGACTCGCATAAACAATATAGCATACTAATAATATTTCACACTAATAATATCTAAAGCAATTGACTCTTACTCATGTTCTCTCCTAGTCATCTATCTATTTATGAGCTTGGAATTCCCAATTTATCATCATTCATATACAAGATCTCCTTAATATGTGACTAATTATTCTATTATCCTAAGCATACTATAACCTAATCATTATTTTCTTAATAATTATAGCAATGGTCAGATGACTCTAGTTGCTAGTATTGATTGCCTTCATTGATAGTGTCCTAGGTTATCCAACTAGCTATTTTTCAAATTTAAACCTTTCCTTTTGGTCAGCCCACACATTTCACATGTTATTTATGGACGTAAATTACCCAAAAATTCTTATAGATATATACATCAAACCTAAGTATATTCCTATCTAGCACCTATATAGAGCTCATTTGGAAAATCACTTGCACATTAAGGAATGCATCTACACATCCTTGAGGCACAATCCAAAAGCATCTTAATATGAAAACTCCTCATAATAAAATTATGGGATAATTTCTTAGTGTTAGTATTAACATTGAATATGTTGTAATTAATTAACCTATGTTAGTTGGGTGATTTGATATGGCACCCGAGTAAATAGGTTTGTTAGTCTATTCTAAAGAATTTTACATAGAATATGTTAGTTGTTTATAATTAACAAAGAGATGATCTTAAAATCAAGAACCCTATAATTGTATAGATATTTTTATATGTTGTTAATATTATCCTAGTATAGTGCAAATTTTGATGATAGATAGTCCTAAAGCTAATTTTGAACACCATAAGCAAGGTCAAATTTGCATGTTGTCAAGTGTCGTAATTGAAAATGTTACACACATTATGGTAGATCATTACTGAGCATGCATAGACATAGGTGAGATAACTACATGTAGTTTGAGCCCTCTTCAGAGTATTGGAATATAGGCAACACTCAACCACTTAGTGGGGTGTAGTTTTCATTATCCAACCCATCTTTCTAACCCATTTTTACAATTTAAACAAGTATCAAAAATGGATTTAAGGTTTCATGGTGAAAGAATAAAAATATAAATCTACACATATGATTGATCATCTAAAATTACACATAGAACATTTTGACAAGTACATCAATTTGTGGTGAAATAGACTAGCAAAAATACAAAACATAGTTTCAGCAAACATTAGACATATTCAATAACCGCAAGTGTTTAAGCATTTATAAAAGTGTCTTGAGAGACTTTATCAGTCAATCTCCTGAGGTGAGTGATCACAAATCCATTATAAGAAGTTTATGATTATTATACATAATTAAGACCATAAGAGAATAGAAATAAGCTAAGTACCCTATATTCTTGTCATTTGTATAAATAGTAAGCTCAATATCAATTTGAGTTTTACAATTAGATCTATGTAATTTATGTTGTATCTTATACAATCTCAATAGTTAATATTTTTTCTTATAGAGATCTCTAAATGAAAAATAAGTAAAATTTTTTTGGTGAACCTAACCTTTCTCTTGAGCACAATAAACCCTATGATTCCTTTAGGGTTTCATTCCACCTTATCAGGGTTTTAGATTTCTATGTCAAGGTTTCAAATATAATTTATAATTTCATATTATTCACACAAATAAATCATGAATATAATGGATATTATATACACCCCATTTTGGCTACATTCCCATCCTAACCAAACTTCAGATTGGTTTCTAGAAAATGATGCAAATTAAGCCTATGAATCATTGATTGTCCTAATTTCATCCGTACATCAAAAGTTAGTACCCAAAATCATGTTGAGGCATCCCTATTTGGGGTATTATTCTATATGCAATGATAACCTCCCACATATTCATTTCCAATCAAACTATGACCTAGTAAATTGATAAATTGGCCTTTAGACCCATTAAGTGGGGCACTTAAACAATTCCTAAAATGCAAAAACTCTAAGTAGAATTAATTAAGTAAATCCAATTAAATGTTTAGGTGAAATTTTCATGTGAAATTAGTGAATATCAATTTTTTAAAAAGAAATTTTTAATAAAAATGAGGTCATATGATGTCATCATCTTCAAATTTAAGGAATTGAAAATATCTCTATTAAAGAATTAAATTCAAAAATGGAGAGTCATGTTTAACAAATGGGATCTCTATCCAAAATATTAATTAATTATCCCCTCTTAAACCTAACCACACTTGATTTAGGGTTAATTTTTGAACCTATAAATAAGAGATCCTTCACTCTCTTTCAACAAACTCTCAAGCCAAAGTTATAATGCCTAATTAATTAGAGATAGCTTCACATGCCAAGCTAAGCCAAGCCAAAAGCGATAAGGAAAAATGATTTAATGAGAACCATTGTTAAATATTATTTAAACACATGACCGAGCACATTCTTCCAAGCCTAACTTATAAATCTTGCTCATAAAGAAGGTGAAAAATACTTGTTTTATCTTTTTTAATTTGTTACTTGCATTATTCTCTTCATCCTTGAGTAGCTAGGCTTCAAGTGTTAGATCTCTATGTGTTTTTATTTTTTTTATCATACTAACATTTGACTAACCCCCTCTTAGATTCTTATGTTATCTAATGGCATGCTTGGTGGGATGATGCACCCCACAAGCACTAAGGGAGTGACCTTGGACTCTTAAAATCTAAGAACAACTCACTTGAGACCTTATTTTTATGTTTTTTATTTGATGTTTTCTATGTTTTTGTTCCACCAGTTTAACATGTTCTTTAGGAAATGGTGACTGTATTACTTGACCACTCGAATATTCACCTATTTCTAGAAAAACTTGATAGTTTTTTAATTACCCAGCACCATCATTATCGATTGACAACATCCCCATAGATCGATAATATCACCATCAATAGATATCATCACTATAGACTGATAATGTCACCATCAAACAACAACATCCCCATATATCAACATTATCACCATCAATAAATAACATCATTATAAACTAATAACATCACCATCGAATAAGAGTATCCCCATAGATGACTCCATCATTGTTGTTGACTACTTTGATCATCGATCAACACCATCTTGTCATTAACCAATAACATCCTATTATCACCCAACATCCAGTCATAAACCAACATGCTCACATCATTATTGACTACTTTGTCATCGACCAATAGTATACTACTATCACCTAGCACCATCATGTTGTCACCAACTACCTTGTCATTTATTGAGAGCATCTTATTATCACCTGACACCACACTATGATCAACTGATAGAATCTTATAGTCGTCTGACACCATATTATCATCATCTACTTTCCTATCATCATCCAACCACTCCTGCTATTGATCAACTAATATTAATTGATAGTTACTTGTAGGAAACTAACTCAAAGGGAGAATATTTCAAATACTTTAAAAATTTATTCACACTTTTTTTTTGTGCTTAAAAATTATTTGACAAAATTTCTTTTTAATTTTCAAAGCTACAAGTGCAAACAACAAATTTAAGGGGCCACATTTTACTTCACATATTTTTAGTGATCTAAAAATAAAAATAATCTTAGATTAATGCTCCTAAGAGCTTTTGATTTGTGTTTGTTTATTATTGTAAAGGTAATTAGTTTCCATTTCTTCGATTAATTTTATTTTTGGAAAAATGAACTTCACATGTATGCTCTCCCCCCATCCCATTTAGGGAACTTGGGTGATCAAAATTGCTTTGCTTCTTCTTTTTTTAGATCAATATAGAAAGGGATAAAAGTCGTGTATGTTCTCTCTAAAATCCAATTGACTTTGCTGACCCAAAAATGACCCTAAAGTTCTTCCAATTCTTCATTTATTTCTTTTTCCACATTGGCTTGTGGGAAAAAGTTCATACCCTCCTCATAAGTTCTTTAGGAGAGTGTTAACTTAGGGTTGCATCTCCCAGCATCATTCCAACCCCACTCTACATTGGGGTATATAAATTAGGAATGTATAATATAATTGAAAAGTGGTTAAATGGTTAACTTAACAATTCTAATGAAAACTCAGATCAGTTCATGCTGGATGTCAAACTTCACTAAGTAGTTCACGATTGAAGTTATTGTGCAAAGGACTAGACCTTTGCATAAAAATCTAGTTATTTTGAATCTAATTGACATGATGTGCCCTTATGTTATCCATATTTGGGACCATTTACATCATTTCAAAAATTGTATATTTTAATAAACTCCTCTTTGCTGTAAAATATCCTACCAAATGTTGAGTGCTTCATCACTCAAAGTTTCTTACCACATACCAGCTATTGAGAGACATAAGGGGGATTTAAAATGTTACATCTTGATTCCTTGATAAGCTAACTTACTTTATTATCCATGGATCTTATATAGTTGATAACTTGATTTGATTATTACTAAGTTGTAAATCATATGTTGTTATGGGGAAGTTATATGTCGTTTAGATTTCATGATGAGATTGTTATGGGTTAGCTGTAGTGTATATTTATACATTATAATCATGTTAATTCATTATTTGAGTTATATTTTATTATGTATGTATATCATGATGTTATGATCTAACTACATGCTTGTTATGAGGTTCACACACAAGAACTCATCCCTTAGAGCATGATAGAGGGAGAGCATCGTCAGATAGGGTGATGTAAATAGAGATGTTAAAGGATGATGGATAAATCAACTAGAACCTTGCACACTCTACATTAGCTAGCTTATGTTAGATTCATAATAAATGGTTATCATAATGTGTTTTGATGTTTTTTGCATTAGATAGTCATTTTTACATGATTTTCTAGCATAGTTTAAATAGTTGTTTGGAAATCATATTGCATGGCATTTATGTATTAACATTCTAAAGATTATCATAATTAGATTTAATTCAGATTTGTTGATTTAATTAATCCATCATGACCTTACAGGATGCTAATAAAATTAGTGAATTTTTTTAATAATTAATATTAAAATGAATAAAAATCTATAAATTTCCTATTGAGAGGAAAAAATGAGAAAAAGAGAAGAAATTCTCAAAATAGAGAAAAAGGGGGAAAAGCTGTTTAAAAAAGAAAGAAAGAAAAGAAAGGAATCAAAAAAAATAGAAAGGAATAATGGAAATCCAAAAAGATAAAAAAAATAAAGAAAAAAAAACTCATTAAATAGAAGGGTGTTGGTTCTAAAGAAGGAATATTCATGCAAAAAGAAGAGAGTGTGGAAAAGGGAGACACACCATTCAATGGAGAAGGAAGCACAAAAGAAAGGGGAGTACAAGAAGAAAAAAAGTGGAACAAGAGGGCAGACAAAAGGGAGTAGCATTTACTATGAACTAGAGAGGTTGGTATTGTTATTAAATTTTAACTTGGGAAAGTTCTACAAATATTTGATGTGCAAAATTATAGTGATATATGTGAATTGTCAAATTATAAATGTGTGAAGCCACTAGTCCAAAACCTGTAGGAATTAATTATAGCAAAAGATAATTATATAGTTTTAGAAATCATTCTAATGCATGTTTCATCCCTGCATAACTTTGTACAGTGTTATAATCTCTATATTTATACAACGTTAAGTTTATGATTATGTAAAAATAAATAATACAATAAATATATTTGATACTTAGAGTGCAGCAATCTCTACATATAATTACATCTAACATCTATTCAAAGAAAACCAAAATTTATATGGTATTTTTGCAAGGGATCAAATTCAAATGCATTGATCCATTTAATGCGTAGATCTACTTAATAAATAGTGACTTAAAATTAGTCTACAATGACTTGTATAAATAAATCAATGACTTATAAAAGGGTGGGCTCTATAGATAATTTAATGGTATTGACTGTATTTAAAAATGACATATAGGAGATGAGGAATTCTAAAAAAATATATTAAACCCATCATCCATAAGTGATCTTAAATTCAAAGTCTCTACCTACTTCAACACTTCATTACTCAAACCTAGATCTTGCAATGCCCCAACCTGTCATACGAGATTTGCATCACCCCAAGTGGGTAAGGAACATTGATAGGAGTAGAATGGTCATTTATTAGCCTAGCCTTTCCAAATAGAGTAAATTGAGGACCACCCGTAACTTCAAGTTGGCTCAACAGATCCTTAGGTTACTAAATTTCTTTATTTATTGAGGTAAGGTGCATCTCAACCCATATTTAGAGGCTATATATTAGTCGTATCCATCATTGGATGTTATAGATTAAGTACAAAATTGTATGCATGAGGTTAGTCACACCCCTATTAGATGTAGTATGTTACCCAATTTCATTCTGTGTTAAATATCTACCAAAATGGGATGTAAGAGGTCTTCCATACCCATATTAAATGTGGTGGGTGGATCAATTTCCTGGTCTATTGAGCCTATGCATTGCATGTGGTGAGCCTTATCGTTATCTCCCTATATATATATATATATATATATATATCATTACATGTTTTTAATATCTTAAATAATTATGTAGAAATCCTAAAGTTACCTAAGCGAGACACAAAAGGAAAGATTTTTGACGTATTTTATGGTGATTTTAGTTACCACATGTTCTATATTTGAGAAGACATGAAATTATGTGAAAATTCATAGCAAAAATTAGATGGCTTTATGACTATAGGATGTAGAAAGATACGTATTACTCTAAATTACCAATAAATACTTCCTTTAATTTAATTTAATCTATAACTATATATATGACTTAATTTAAATTTATAACGTGAATAAAGATACGTGACTTAATTTTATCACCCTTAATCACTCCTAATAAATTAAATGTATATGAATGTATGCATGTATATAATATCTAATTAGAGTTGAGTATACGTGTAAATGGGGAATTTTCTATATATGATATTATTGTTCATAAATATTATTGTGGATATGTAATATTCTATATGTTATACTCTTCAAAATTATGTTATGTCACAATACTTAGATACGTATATGCTTAGCTAAGGATATTCTCTTATTTATAAAGTTATCACATATGCATACTAATATATATCCTTGTGTTAATATATGATATCATGAATTATCTTTCATACTTAATATTCATAGATATATATAAGGATTTTACATACATGGGATTTTGTAAACTTATGTATTATACGTATCGAGGGTGTACTAATATGTTTGAGGGCATATGTATAAATAGCTTGTGTATATTAATGCATTGGGATGCAGGTCCATTGTATAGTTTTTAACTAGTATATTATCATGGATTGAGTGACTCATATGTATCTGTGCTTGATGAAACTATTGTGTATCATATAAGAGTAATTAGTGTATTTCTAGATACTCATATGTAAACCCAAAATATGAAAGGCTATGTTGCCATGAGAATTTGTGATTGGAACTATGTATGTTTTGGTTATGTCAGGATGAAAATCTATTTAGTTAGGGATATAAATCGTAAATAAGTATTACATTATTGAATCCATTATCTTATAAAGATCGTCAATATATTTTGTGAATAATAAAGTATAATGATTATGTTATTGATTTATAAATATAATTAACCTTTGATATAGTATTTTTGTATCATCTATGTGTTATAGAAACATATTTACACATGAATTATGAAACTATATAAAAATAATACATATATAGGTGTATTGGGTCATATGCCTAAACTTACAGTTAAATGGATGGTTAAAATGAGTCATAAAGAGTCAGAGGATCCTAAACTATAAACATATGAAAATAGTCTCATATAAGAGTAATAAATGATTGAATTATGTCCATACAAGGTATAACTTGGTTGTGAATTATTTGACTCTCAAGAAAGGCTATAACTGACTGTTAGATTATATATATTTAGCATTTAATACTTACATGTAGTACATATTATGAGATTGTTAATATGAACAAGTGTCTAGACATATATAGCATATAATAGTTCATCGTGATGTGTTCCTATAAGTTTTAGTAGTATGTGGTTTAAACATAGGGTATACCTGGGTGGTATAAACCCATACTTATATTATTATTTATGATGATGGGTCACTTATTTCTTAGAATTCCATGACTGGTTATTTATAATTATGTATTTATGTTCATAAACAATGAACTATGATAGTATCGGATGTCATAGAGTACTATAGTATAAATATACCTCGATGGTACATACTATAATTTTTATGTCTAGACTCACACCTACATTTGACTTATTAAATGTATGTGAGTTGGTTATTACTATGAATAGCATGTTTTATGATAGTTAGTAGGATTTTACGTATGTGTGCATACAACCTTTGAGTGTGTAATGAATTTTAAGATAGAATATTATGTGTTTCATAGAAACTATGACTTACTTTGTTATATCTAGTTGCTTGAATAGAAGCTTGTGTTTCCATGTATTTAAGACTACTTTATATGACTAATTATGGAAAACTAGTAGTTATGTCTTAGAATACTAGAATATGGTAATATGGGTTATCATAGGGTGGTATGGTTGGAAACAAAAAATGTGTATTTTATCTATGTGGTATAAATTATAGTCATTATTTCTATTATGTGTTAAGTAATAATGTAAGATTCATTCATACATTTGACAGAATAAATGTATGCTTTGATTACTCCTATGTATAACATGTAATGTAATATTATTACTAGTAGGATGTAAATTTTATGAATCTTGTGGTTAAATTCTATTTGACCAATCTTGCTTTGTTGATATTGAGTAAGGAGTGAGATGGGCTTTATTGGATTACTAGTATCATAATGCTAGATGAAGGCAATCTGATTAAATGGTGTGTATGAATTTTATTGATCTATAGATCTCTATTATTAATGTTCTTAAAACTTTGGCCAATGTATGTTTAGTGAGACATTATCATTTTATAAGTATGATTTACATGTTTGTGTGATATCTTGCAATATAATGGGTTTTCTATGATACACTACATGTTTAACTTTAGAAATCATAGAGCACAAGGGTACTTGCTTATCTCTTTGGATTCATGTGCCATCACTCTCTACTCATCTATGAAGGGACATCCATTCCCTGATGGGATTATTTTGTGGGATCATTGGTCTATGGTTAGTGTGGAAAAGCACTCAGATGATGTTCTTCCTCCCCATAGTAGTACTACTATTGAGACAACCACTTGAGATTGCCATAGATACTAGATAATCTGAGGAACTCATGCTCTGGGGATCCATATATCTTATATATGTACAATGTATTATATTGTATTTATTATTGGAAATATTATCATGAAGAATTATAATTACCTATTTACTATGGATTGATAGCAGCAGTTGTGTATTGTACAAGTAGTGGTTAGCTATTTTTAATTACTTTCTATGATGGTATTATGATGCATTTTCATACATTGATAGTGTTCAGTGACTGTTAGATGTCACGTGTTTATTTACAATTGACACACTTAGAGTATTTTGTATGATCACTACTTAGATTCTCATGGTGTAATCTATTTATAGTATATGTGTTTAATTTTTAAAAAATCATGTATTTCTAGTTAGCTCCGAGTGGGGTTGTTATGTGTGGTTGACATAATTTTCTACCTACATGCGCTCTTTACTTTTTGGATTAACACTTAATTCCTTTCAATACTAGTATATGAGTGGAAATTTTGGTGGAAACTAAGCACACCTTGTCAGTTTTAGGGTAGGACATGGACTTAGGTGTTTTTTCTATTTCTTTTACTAGCATATATTTTTGAATCTAAACTGAGTCAAAACCTTCAAAACAAGACACATGTTACACACACTAATTTGATTTAATACGTGTTACACTTTCAAATCATTCCAAACATTTGCCTTATATATTTTCAAAAATCACCTTTTGTACCTTTATTCAAAAAAAAAATTACATTATCAAATTTGTTCTAATACACTTACCTTTGTGCAAAACTAGGTGAAAATCCATTTGTGTGTCTTTTTGTTCCAAAAGTGTTGTTATGTTGCCCATTTGAGTCTAGTCCACTATTCATTTGAAAATCCAAGTCTTTCAAAATCTCATTTGAAATCTATCTTTTGAAGTTTAGATCTAAAATAATTGGTTTATGTTTGAGTCTTGTTTATAACTTGGGCTTGAGTGGTTCACTTTTTTGTCTTTATATTATACAACTTGGATGGATTTTTAGTTTGATTTTTAAAGACCTTTGCCTAGATACCAAGTTTTCCTTTTACCACATCTGACCTTGATTCCAAGTTTCTATTTTAGACCAAGTGTGCCATTTGTTTTAAATTAGGATCCTTAGACTTAAGAGTGTTTCAAAATTTACATGCCTAGATCAAGTTTGTTTCCAAAGACCTAGTTAAGACTTTATTTTTAGGACCTATTTCACTTTGCCTAGATCAAGTGTGTCGACCTATTTGCCTTATATTTAGACTAATTTTAAGTTTTTATGTTGACCATTTCTTTTAAAATCTAGCTTTGTGATGTTGGCCAAAGACATAGCATTTATTTTCACATTTTATACCTAATTTGTTTCCAAGTCTAGCTTTGTGACGTTGGCCAAAGACCTAGCACCTTTTGTTTAGTTATTGGACGTAAATTAAGTTTGTTTGAAGTAAATTATCAAGGAATAATTTCATGTGCCTATTTTTAGACCTTAGTTTGATTGCTTAGTTCAAATCTCACATTCCTTATTTCATGAGTCAATTGTTTTTAGAACACTTGTTGAGACCAATATCTAAATTTGTTGTTTGTTGACTATTTATTCCAAGGACCTTAGAGTGATAGTGATATTTTAGACCAATTTTTGATTTTTAGTTTTTAAGGAGAGATATTTTCTAAGCCAAGTTTAAACCGTTTGCAACAATAGACCAAGTTTCCTTTATAGGCCAATTTTTAAGACATTTTCCAAGAGGAACAATCTTTCTTAGACCATGTTTTGATCAGTTTTGAGCATTAGACCTTTTATTTGAGAGATTTAAGTCATAGATTTGGATATGTCTCACTATACATGTAGTGGGATAATGTATAATCCATATTGCAAGAATGTAGTCATGAAGGACCCCTTCGTTCAAGATCCATATGGTGATGACATAGTTTGGGAGATGGATTTGTATCCCTCTTACACTACTCAATATGTAAAATAAGGGAAGGACCCATTAGCACAGTACCTAGTTAATATACCTCTTTATCCAAGCCAAGAGTAAGAACAAATAACTCAATATATTGATCATGTTCCACCCATCATTGAACAAGTCCAACAATGACCCTACTCTCTAGCCATGCCAACAAGTTATGACCCATTCTTGTTTCATTTTCACTTTCATGAAAACAAGGATGAGATTTTTTTCAAAGCCGTAAAGGTAGGAGTGAAATTCCTAACATTTTTTTCCCGTGAAAGTCTACCTAGTTTAGTTAGAGTGTTTAGCAACGCACCTCAAGTCAGACCAATTGATCAAGTCTCAACCAGTTACCATTAGGCACTCATGCCAATTCCTAACCAAAATCTTAATATTCTTGAAAAAATAAAGGGTCTAATGGTGGACCAATTTGTGTAGATGCAACAAGAATATTAGACATATCTTACTTTAGTATAGAATTTTAACACTATGGCCATTTCAAATACCCCACTTATAAATTTAGCTCCTTCAACAAGGATGCAAGTTGATTCATTATGCCATGTAAACTTGAACATGGACCCTTTTTTGTAAAATACATCAGTTGGTGACATGTTCAATGTCCTAGTCATTAAGGAAGTGATTATGTAATCTACTCAAGACCATTTACAAAATGTAGTGGATAACACACAAGTGTATTCTAATTTGAACCAAGTTGGGTCGAGTGCACCACAAAAAAATTTATAATAACAAGTGCCTCTTACCAATACTTTGAGTGGTTCACAACAATAAGGGGCAATCATGCCTATTTACCAACCATAAGAGGTCACTACCACCCCTCAACCAATAACTTCAAACATGTATTAGGGGGCAAGTAGTCAAGCGTAAACCAATACCCTACCCCCAATAAGTGGTGAATGTTACCCTACCTCAACAGGTGGTGACTAATATTCCACAACCTCATACATAGACCAATGTGACACCATAATAAATGGTGGGTTTATCATAGACATTATCTAATCAATAACATATTCGTATTGTTCAACAACATATGCTAAACACCTAATAAATGCCCAATCCACAATAAGTGTTTATGAAATAAAGAGGTCCCAAAATACAATAGGTACCTATTATGTAATAGTTGTCTTTTACCAAATGTGTACCTCATATCCAAAAAGGACCTAATATACCATATATTCAAGAGTAGGGCTTTAGTCAATAACGAGTACCATATATACAGTCAGGTTTGACTAGTTAATAGCAAGTTCTTACTCAACCCATCAAGCACATTACCTTTCACTTAGCCATATAATTTCATCATAGCCACAATTCCCTCCAGCACAAAGCCATATTTTGAACCCTAACTAGAATGTTTATCAACAACACATTCTATACTAGAATCCTAATCCTAATGCATAGATGCATATTCCTAGCCGATTGGTTCATCAAAATAACATTTCTAAATACCCCATTCCCCCATTGTACCCTGGTTAAGGTAATCCACCTTTGATCACTCAACCACAACCATAACCATATATGTCATCTACCTTTTTATCCCAAGAATGACAATAAATGAAGGATGAAATTACTACAATTCAGATAGGGAAGCAGACCAAGAAGTTTAAATTAGAGGACATGTGATCATATCCATTCAACATAGAGTACCTCCAAATACCATTTCCTCTAGGTTATGAGCCACTAAAATTTGACAAATATAAGGGCAAATGACACCCTATAGAGCATTTAAAAGAGTTTTGTGTCGCTTTATAGCCAGTGGCCTATAGTGGCATCTACCTACTTCTTATTTTTCCTTGAAGTCTAGTAGATAGGCCTTGGAATGGCTTCTTAAGTTACCAAAAAAATTAGTTTCTGATTTTGATGATATTTTAGATAAGTTTGTACAACATTTATCCTATAATATCAAACTTGAGATTTTGGTCATTGATTTGAGTCAAGCCAAGTAGAAGGTTGACAAGAGCTTTATGAGTTACTTGTAATGGTATAGAGTGATTGATAGCTACTTCACCCATAATTTATAAGGAAAATAATTGGCAAATGTGTTTACCAAATATTTAAATAGTGAAATATCTTATCATCTAGAGTTATAATGTGCTCACATGTTCAAGAAGATCATTAAGAAAGGTATACATATTAAAAAGGCCATTATTAATAAAGGGATTATCAAGTTGTCTTATTTGAGACAAAACCTAAATTCAGGCCCAAATCAGAGCCCTAACCCAGTCCAAATGCAAGTGTCTATGCCCACTCAAGCTAATAGCTATGAAAAACTTAATCCATAAAAACCTAACAATAATGTTTTTAGTAATGGAGTCACTAAGTCACATCATGTCTAAATGGTGCAAACACCATCTACTCAACATATTCCATAACTATAGCTTATTCCCTAAATGTACCCTATTCAACAAATGTAACATATGCCCCAACCATGACCAGCTCCTCAATTGTAACCTCCTCCATGCATGTAGGCACCTCAGCCACCACATTTGAAAACCCCTCCTCCAAGAAGAAGACCCACTCCTAGATTTTTTAGTGACCTTGGTGAGCCTATTGAAGTAGCTTTTTACAAGATAGCTATGGCCAATATGATTAGTTGGATGATTCCAAAACACTTTCCTAAGGGTATACATTATCTAGATTGGTATAGCGAGCATGAGTTCTATGAATACCATCATATTCATGGATATTATATACAATGTTGTGTGCATTTGAATCACCTTATTAATAATATGTTGGAAAATGGAGAAATCCAATTGGATAACGAGGCTTTTACATCCAACTAGAATCTAGGTATTTACCAAGACCCATTTTTACAACATAATAATACCAATCAGAATTAGAACCAGTAACAACAATAACAAAGAAGACATTAGCCATAATAATAGAAATAGTAACAATAATGCCAACCCCAAAATGGATGTAACCAAGGCCAAAATTAACCCAATAACTAATAAACCTATCATGCAATTACACATAGCTACAATAGAGTTGTACGTCATATTATGGGTGGTCATGTCTCCACCATTACCATCAACCCTAGACAAGATGCCAATAGACTGAGACCTTTACCTAACAATGCTTATCATCCTCCCAATGCCTATCATCCACCTTTTTTTGGTAATCCTTCATTGACCTATGATCATAGCCAATTGTAACAACAACCAAGAATTATCATCTTAGTCTCCTATGTTGATAATCCTTATTTGGCCCATGATCATAACTAAATGTATTGGAAATCAAGAATAATCATCCTAGGCCCCTCTCCATCCTCTTCTAGTTATAATGGTCCTTTACCCAATCCAACTCGGTGAACCAAAGTAACCGTTTTAGGACCACAACCTTCTACCAATGAGCTAATTCAACCAACTATGTTGGCTAGGAGTAATCTAGTTACCACTATTAAATAGAAAACATATGATATTATGGAATAACTATAGAATATTCCCACAAAAATTCCCATTTTAGATTTGTTGTGTATGTCTATCATCCACAATAATATCCTTACTAAAGTCTTGTGCCAATTTCAAGTGCTTAATGACATTATGCTAGACAAATTTCAAGCTTTGGTTGGACACCTAACCCTAGGCCAGCAATTGACCTTCGACCAAAGTGATATGTCATCCTTTGTCCCTCTCCATAATAACCCGCTATACGTTAAAGTTGTTATAACACAACATAAATATAAATTCATCTTCATAAACAATAGATCAGGCCTAAATATTGTTTATGAAGTTAATCAAGCATCTGGGATATACAGTAGCTGGCCTTCAACCATAAACCATTACTATCAAGGCCTATGACAATGAAGAGTAGGAATCACAAGAAACCATCAATTTGCTAGTAGTCATTGGGCCTTTAACCCATGACACACTTTTCCATGTGCTAGACCTATATTTATCATATAATTTTCTTTTAGGTAGACCATGGATACATGAAACCTATGTAATACCTTTAACCTTGCACCAGTGTATCAAGTTTCCATACTCTAAGATGGAGGTAATGTTGGCCATTTTTGGCCCAAATATAAAGCTCTTGCATGGTTTGATGAAGTAGTGTATCAAAGGCATAGAAATGGATCTAACATTTGCAAATATAGAGGATCTAGGCAAGGTTTTCTAAGGATCCAGCAGTAGTGTTCAAGGATAAGCCTACAAGCGAAAAGCTAAGTGCAAAATCTTTTATTCAACTAAGAGGTGTGTATTCAGGATGCAACTGAGAGTAAACAAGATTTTTTTTTGTCCCAAGAGCTTCCATTTGGTGTGGATATAGATGAGATGAGTAAGGTGCAAAGATTGACATAGTCAATCAGTTAGCTAACCATGTTGGAGAGGTCATGAATGAGCAAGAGGATCATGATAAATTATGGTAGTAGTTGTACCATGACTTCATGGATTAGGTAAAGGTTCTAAACTAGCTTATGTCTCCTCTAGAGTATGAGGATAAACTCACCAATCAGGTTGAATAAGTTGACCAATCTCAAGATGAATTATCCCTTGAAGGTAGTACTAATATCTTCAAGAATGAGGGGGAATGGTCAGATCTAGAGCCATAAAATATGACATGTTGGGCCCTTGGTGGATTTATGAACTACCATATGGCTCATTTTAAATAAAATAGAGAAAATATGGAGTTAAATTTGGCATTATCTTGGATGATCAAGAGGAAGCTACCCTTTGGGATGACTTTGAGCTTTTTGGCTTAAGTCTAGATAGTAAACCAAGCACCAGTTCAAAGGAGCCATCACATGTTGTGCTTGATTCAGAGATCAAAATTGAGCCATCAAATGAGAAGATTACAAAATCCCCTACAGTTTAACATGAACCAAGTTTGAAGGACATGAACCAGTATGTATACATTAGAGACATGTTTGTTCCATTCTATCCATTAAAGGGCACATCAAAAGGATTGACTATAAAGTTGTCTAGTTCACCAATTCTGGTACCTCCAAAGCAAGGTATTTTTCATCTTAGATTTTTACAAGTGAATAATATTCATAGTTTCCCATTTGATTTAGGATGGAGATACTTGTAAGTTGTAGCCTTATATATATTAGAGTATATTTTATGTGTTTCCCTTCCCTAAGTGCCTTGGGAATAGTTTTTATTTTATTCTTGTTGTTTATGTTGCTTCAAGAGGAAGTTATAGAAAGGGTATGCCTTGTATCTAGTTTCAAACTAGCTCAATTTCAAAGGCTAATGACTCCATGCTCAATGGATTAGATAAGGCAAGTGGTCTGGGTTGTCAAGCATAGCAGGCATGCTTCCCTAAGAGTCACCAAAGATGTTGGCCATTTTTGACCCACATATAAATCTCTTCCATGGTTTGATGAAGAAATGGATCAAAGCTATAGAAATGGATCCAAAATTTGAAAATGGAGAAGATCCAAGCAAGGTTTCCTAAGGATCCAGTAGCAGTGTTCAAGGATAATCATGTAAGCTAGAAGCTAAGTACAAAATATTTTATTCAGCTAATTCTTTACTTGTTCATTATTTTGGATTTTTCAAGGACTAAGTGTTTCTTTTCTTTTAGGACTTTTTTTGGCTAAGTTTTGAATTATTTCAGATAATTATTCTAAGACAAGGTTTTTGAAGGGATAATTCTTTCAGATAAAATGTCTAAAGGAAAAGGCAAAGACCTTTTCTATCATAAAAATTGTCTGGGATAATTTTCCCAAAGGGTAACTCTTTAATAAAATGGTCCTTTTTAAAATTCTTGAAGGAATTCTATACCAAAGTGCCCCAAATAATTTCCCTGAAAGGTTCTTTTCTTGATAAATGGCCCACTTCAAGGTTTTTGAAGGGTACTTTTATTTCAAGAAGTAGACCTAAGTAGAGTTTTCTAAGGACCTTTTCAAAGAGGCAAGGGGCCATTCTAAGAACACAATTCCTTTGAGAAAATTGTTTGTGACAATTTTCCCAAAGGCAAAATTCCTTCAGACTTTGTCTGAAATGAAAATCTTGAGAGAATTTCTCAAAGGCAGAGATAAAGCAAGAAATATCCTTCATAGAAAGTGCTCCCATCAAAAATCCAAAGGAATTCCTTTGTAGGGAATTCCTTTAGAGAAAAGTGTCAAAACAAAAAACTCAAAGGGATGGTTTCCTGGAAGGGACATTCCTTTTTGGAAGGTTCATTTTCAAAAAAGGCAAAGGGTCCTTTCCCTTTAAAAAGGTACATTTGTAATATTTTTGAAAGGAAGCACTTCCAAAAGCTGACGGTTCATTTCAAATAACTAAAGGACATTTTCAAAAGCTTTGAAGGCTACTTTCCCTTTGGAAAGGGGCATTTTCAAAGTGGCCAAAAGATACTTTTCCTTCAAAAAAGGCACTTATCTAAAAGACTTTTCAAAATTTGAAGGGTCTTTCTCAAAAAATTTGAGGTTCAATTCCTTCAGAAAAGAGTCCATGGAAATTGTTCGAGTAAATTGTCTGAAAGAAAAAGGCTTGTAAGAAAGTATCTAAAGGAAACATGACATTTATGCCAATGTCAAAGTTCAAACTCATAAAATAGCTATTTGGATTCAAATATCCCATGGTGGCCCACAAATGTCAAAATCTAAACATCTATAAGTAGTCATTTGGATTTGTATGGACTTATATCGACATAAATGGGTACAGGAAAACCAATGTCCTTATATTGGTTTTTCATCTATAGGAAGGATCTAGTCTAGGTTTTAAGGCAGGAGCTAGTAGGTGAAATTAATGGAGAGGTTCTCATATTTCAACATGGCCATCATCTCTGATAAATAATTATTCAATTCAGAAGTAGCATACCTCGACCTAGATTCAGAGTTATGGGGTTTTGTCATTATGTGTAAGATAAGTGAAAGATGGTGTGGGAATGACAAGTGAAGATCAGGTGATTAGAAAAGGTAGTTCAAGCATTAAATATGTTATTAGAGAATTTATTTTCTTCTATCATGTTTGGTAATCAATGAGGGGATCAAGGATATTTATGGTGATCTTGGATGATTCATTTCATGGTTAAGACAGTTGCATGCTCTGAATGCAAAAGAGTTCAAGGACATAGTGGTGGTTACAGCCATTTATGACCCCTCTCTCCATTTTCTCATGAAATCCCCCTCTTATATCATCTTTTTCTGCTATATATATAGGATTATGAGCCTAAAAAAATATCCCTCAACTAGTGATAGAATTACTCTATCAAAATTGCCTTGTAAACACTCTCTTGAAGCAATAAGATAAACTTTTCTGATTCTGGCTTGAAGTCAAGTGTACATTATTAGAGTTTAACTTGAAAATGTATGTCCCTTTTCAGTATTTGTAGATTTTTTACATATCTTGCTTTAATTCTTTTGGTTCCTTGTAGGTTATGTGAAGTGTTAGACATTGGTGCCTTTCTTGAAGTGTCACAAGTTTATAGTGTCTCATATAGACATATTTCTTTCTATCCTTCAAGTTACAGGGTTTCCCTTCAACCTCTACACAAAATACATATGCTTATGGCCTTGAGAAAGGATTAGATTAGTCTATGTCTTAGTTAGGTTCATTAGTAGTTGTTAAGGTTTACAGGCTGATAGTGGATCATTTCATATTTTGGTGAATCACCATCCTTAGCTTATATTTCCCTTTCATCTTATCTTTCTCTCCTTTTTCCTTACTCAACAGTAGATTTTAGTGTGGGAAACAAGCCAAAGTGAATCATCTAAGGAGATAGCCTCATTAGAAATCCTAGAGGTTCAACTTCACTACAAGATACCCACAGCCTAAGGTTGTTCCAATTTTGTAGCTAGGAGTGAGAGAGCCTGAAAAACTCTCCCACAAGGGTGCAATTCTAGCCTACAATAGGTAACTATTCATGGGGATTTATAGTTGCATCAGTACTACAAGCATTTGGAAGTTAAATATGAGAGCTACAATTATTATTTTGGTTTAGACCCAATACCAAAGAAGGATAAGGACAAGGATATACTTTTTAAATTGATAGAGACCAATTGCATAGACCTTGACAGCCTTGCCTCAACTTCACAACACCTCTTATTAAAATTTCTAATCATTTTACCATTTCATACTATGGCCTATGATAGTAATTTACCCATGATACCTTCCATATAGCCAAGCTTCTAAAAAACCCCAAGATTTATAGAAGTTCCAAAGCTAAGCCAATTTTCATGGAATGGTGACAAAAGGGAAAAGGAAAACTTCATATCACAGGGCCTATTGTTTTAACACTAGCCACTAACCAAGAGCAATACCCCCTAGCTAAAGATAATTTTTGGATATACAATGATAATTTGGCTAATTGATACCAAAGCAAAAAGTATCCCATCCCTAACAGGATTATGGATAGCCAAGCTTATATAGGTAGAGGCCCGAGGGCAAATCAATAGGGTACTATCAAGATTATCTCCATAACTAAGTACAAAATAACTCATGGTATTAGATTTAAACTGCCTGGGTGTGACCCCACCTA
Source organism: Torreya grandis (assembly GCA_037957365.1). Classification (NCBI taxonomy): domain Eukaryota; kingdom Viridiplantae; phylum Streptophyta; class Pinopsida; order Cupressales; family Taxaceae; genus Torreya; species Torreya grandis. The sequence goes on along the minus strand of JARHVA010002554.1, from coordinate 2,174,606 downwards.
TCTTATTTGAGTTCCCACACCAAGGACTAGTGATGATGATACTAGCAGTGAATTATAGTCTGATCATAGCATATATGAATATATAGCTAGTACCGACTTATTTGACCCCTATATAATGTATACCATCACACTAGTTATCTATCATTCCCCGCTTACCCTTTATCATCCTCAACTTATAGAATATGACCAATAAAAATCCATAGTACTTCTAGATGAGTTTGAGAATGATGAATCCTTATGTGATTTTATGGGCCTAAGAGACAATGTTCCTTTGAGAGACCATAAACAAGGGTTCTCTATCAAATTGGATCTTATTGTCTATTTTGGAGAATGGGTGAACACCCTTAGCCAAAAACAAAATAAATAAAACATTGAGGTCCCAAAGTGAAAACCTCTTTGAGGTGATTCTAGACCAGGAAAAAAGTATAAAAAAATGCCAATCCCTTGGTGAAAACCTATTTTAGGTGCCATTAGATGGGGATGTTCGTCCTTCTTCGAATGAAGCTTGGTAGACCACCAATAATGAAATTGCTTTTGGCTCTAAAATCGGTACAAAAGAGCAGCATATTTTTGATCAAATTATTAGAGAATAACCTCACATGTTTGTTACATGGTCCTTGCCACCATTACAAGATTCAAATTCATCTTATTGAGGAGAACTTGAAGAACTAGTCTCACTAGAGGACTTTGTCATTGCCATCTAGTTCACATCTTTATTGACTATCCTAGAATATGTCTCTTGTAGAGGATATTTCAAAGTCTAATATTAGGACTCTAAATGATCCCAAGTGCATAAAACTAGGCATGTCCCTCACTAAGGAAGAAAGTAAATTTATTACAACTCTTCTCAAAGAGTTCATGGACATTTTTTCATGGGCCTATTTTGATATGCCAGGTTTATATCCATCATTGGTTCTACACCATCTTTTAGTTCATCCAAATTCTAAACTAGCTAAGCAAACCCTAAGGAAAATGCATCCTCACATTATTATCTTGTTAAAGAAAATATTGGAGAAATTATTAGATGCAGGATGTATTAGATCTATTGATTATTCAGAGTGGATCTCCAATATTATGTCAGTTAGCAAGAAGCCAAAAGGTATCAAGATGTGAACTAATTTCAAAGACATCAATAAGGTCTACCTAAAGGATGAGTTTCCTCTACCAAACATTGACATGATTATTGACTCCACTGCTGGGTATGAAATGCTTTCCCTCATGGATGGATTTTTATTGTATAACCAAACTGAGATTTCACCTGAGGACCAAAATAAGACAATGTTCAAAACTCCTTGGGGAACATTTTGCTATTAGTCATGCCATTTAGCCTCAAGAATGTAGGGGAAATATACCAAAGGGCCATGGCAATCATCTTCTATGATATTATACATGATATTGTTAAAGATATGTTGATGGCATACTAGGTAAATATAAGACTTCTGTAAACCATCTAATTGTACTATGAATAATCTTTGAAAGGCTTCATGAGTAGAAGGTTGGCTCAATCCCAAGAAGTGCATTTTTAGTGTTACTTCAAGTAAATTTTTATGCTTTATTATCTCTTATTGAGGTATTGAAGTTGATCCTACCAAGGTTCTGGCCATTACTAAGATGTTACCACCTTCTACTTTGAAGCAGCTCCACAATTTATAAGGCAAAATACAATCCATCAGATGTTTCATTTCACAGTCGATCGATGAATACCATCCCATCACTCATTTTTTGAAAAAGGGCACTACCTTTTCATGGAATGAATATTGTAATAATAACTTTGAGGACTTGAAAGAATACTTTTCCAATTCATTTGTTCTACTACCACCTACATTGGGAAGGCCATTCCTGATTTATCTATTTGCCACTGACAATGCCCTAGGGGAACTTTTGGCCCAACATGATGAACATGGGAAAGAACATGCAGTGTATTATCTAAGCCATAAAGTGGTAGCATATGAACATAATTATACACCAATTAAAAAATCTTGTTTAGATATGGTCTTTACATCCCAAAAGCTACATCATTACATGCTTAATAACAAAACCATAGTCATTATCAAAGTAGATATGCTCAAGTATTTACTATCAAAAATAGCTTTATAACGTCACATAGTTAAGAGGATCATGATTCTAAATGAGTTTGAGATATAATATGTCAATCAAAAGGATATTAAGGGATAAGTAATTACATATAATCTTGTTAAATCTCCCATATCATATACTCAGCCACTTACCTTTACATCTCAAGATGAGTCCATTATGCCTATAACAAAAACATCTCCTGAAAAGCAACCATGGAAACTATATTTTGATAGTTCTTTCACATCACATGGATCAAGGGTTGGATTGTTATTTATAACACTATAGGGGGATCTCATTCCCAAATCATTATGTGCCAGCTTTCCTTGTACCAATAAAATGGTTGAATATCAAGCACTCATTGCAGGGATTTGTCAAGTAGTACAATGGAATATTCAACATCTATTATCTTATGTCAACTCATAGATGATTATTAATTAGGTCACAAACAAATTCTAGACCAAAGATGAAAATTAGCACTTTATAAAGGCATGGTGGACACTCTCAACTAGCAGCTTGCTCACATTCAATTTGAACATATACATAGGACCAATAATAGGATAATAAATGCCATGGATATAATTAGTTCTTTGATTCACAACATATACAAAGCAAGAGACTACCAATTCCTTGTTAAACATCTTATAACACCTTCTCATGAACCCTTAATTGTTGAAATGATATGTGATATTTTTGGTCTTAGCTTTATTTGGTACTCTAAATTATATAATTACCTCTATGACAAAGTCCTACCACCAAACCTTTCATGTAAGAAACAAAAATACTTCACACACCAATCCTCTCACTATACCTTACTAGGACCTACACTTCACTAAATAAGCTTTGATATAACTCTACTTTATTATTTAACTTTGGTAGAATATGGATTAGAATTGAGGGAAGTTCATGAAGGAGTTTGTAGGGCCCACACTATTAAAGTTATCCTTGACAAAAAATTCCTACGTAATGGTTATTATTAGCCAACCATGGAAGCAGATGCAACTGCTTATGTTAAGAGATGTAAAGAATGTCAAAGGCATGCAAATTTGATTCATCCTCTAACTAGAACACTCAATTTGATGACCACACCATGACCATTTTCAATGTGGGGACTCAATCTCATATGGAATATAAACCCTACCTCCTCAGATGGCCATAATCATATCCTTATCACTACCGAGTACTGCACTAAGTGGGTTGAAGCTATACCCCTCACTTACATGGAAAGAAAGCAAATTTACAAATTAATCTTCAACAAACTCATTTGTCGCTATAGTATCCCATCTAACATTATATTTGATAATGGTAGTTCATTTAAGAACAAGGATGTCAAATCACTCTGTGTAGAGTTTAATATTACCCAACTTTTTTCTACTACATATTACTTACAAGGTAATGGATGAGCAAAGGCATCTAACAAAACCATTATCAATATTCTTAAGAATATCATCAATGATGTTGGTTGTGATTGGCACTTACAAATATTTTTTACCCTTTGGGCCTGCCATACTAATTACCACACTTCAACAGGAACCACACCATATTCCCTTATTTATGTTACTAAGGCGATTCTTCTTATCAAGGTCAAGTTATCTTCTTTGTGCATTTCATTGAAGAACATCCTTGATGACAAGGATTACAGAATAACACATCTATAAGATCTATAATTACTAGATGAAAAATGCATGGTCACTATAAATAGCCTTTAATCATACTAAAATTGATTACGTGGCTAGTATAATAAGTATGTGAAGCATAAAGATTTCAAGCTTGGTGATCTTGTCCTTAAATAAAACCAAAATAACACCATTATCGAGAAAATGAAGAAGGGCAAGTTCAAGCCTAATTGGATAGGACCTTATGTTAATGTTCTTAATTATGGATCTAGAGCTCACATATTAGCTACACTAGAAGGATATGAACTTGATGCATCGATGAACATAATATTTTGCTTTAGAAACTTGAGGTATTGTCTATGAGGATCATTTAAATTATACCATAATATCACCTTCCTTATACTATATCGTATACCATTCATCCCATACCTTCCTCATTATCCCAAGTTGTTTACCCTACCATTCTCACCCTTTTTGACCTGGTTTTGATCCATTGGTACTTTGGGCACCTTTAGTTATTGGATTCAAATAAAGTTTTATCAATTTATTTAGTCTTGTGATTCATTTAATGCATTATTTTAGAAAGAGACAATATCTTGGGGCGGTATGACAGTGGTTTGGCAATTACATCTTCATTATTGTCACATTCTATCTCACTTCTCATGCTACCTATTATAAATACCTTTGGGTGGAATAGTATTATTGACTCTTGCCATTGTTTCCTATAGACTAGGATTAACCTATTTTACCCACATTATTGTATCATTGTTCTCTACATTGCCTTTTGCCTATTTGCAAACTTATTATTTCCTAGTCGGATCTTCCACTATAATATGAATCTAAATTGACTTGAGGTACTTTTAGATTATGTTGACAATTCTCAATTTACATTAAGGTTAGCTTGGTTACCCCTTTTCTCATACTCTCACTATTTTGCAAGTAATTTTAGAAAAATCTTTCATCATTTTAGGAGTTAGTTTTGTGTGCATTGTGCATTTGAAATTAATGTATTTATGCCCACTCATTTTTTCTTGATGCTCTTGTAATTTTGTGAGTAACTTTAAGTAATGATCTTATTATTTTGATATCAACCTAATTAACTATCAATCCATTTTAAAAACAACCTAAGTAACATTCTCACCATTTTATGAGCAACCTAAGTAGCGTTCTCATCATTTTATGAGCAACCTAAGTAATGCTCTCGCCATTTTTTGAGTTATCACATTTTGTGTCTCATAGTTCTCCATTGAGTTGAGATGCCTATAAAATCCCAAAAACATACACACCTTTAGCATTAGGTCATTTATATTGTATCCATGCTACTCAAGATATGCATCTCCTAGTCAGCAAATATAGTTGAAGCATTCACTTAGATCTTGTCATGACCATTTCCATTTTCCTATTCCATTTTTTACTAATATTTTATCCCATTCCTAAGAGAGCTAAATTTGGCGTAAATTCCATGTTGGACCTTATGTCCATGGGACTATATAGGCAGCATCTAATTGATTAGTGCATTTAGATTCAACTTGGCCAATTTTGATGATTGATTGATTTCACCATTCTCTTAGATCGTTCCTTCCTATACTTTTATCTCTAAAATACTCTCACCATTTTTTGAGTTATTTATGCTCTTTCCATTTTGTGAGTTATTTATACTTTCACCATTTTACAAATTATTTATGCTCTTTCCATTTTTCAATTCGTAGACCTTTTATACTCTCATCATTTTATGAGCTTATTCTCATTCTCAGCCTTAGACATAATAAGCATTATGAATCAAGTTCATGTTTGAGCACTTGTCTATTTTCTTTTAGTGTGGTTTTAGCCTAACCCACACTCTCATAATTTCATGATTTTTTTATGTTTCATGCTTTCATGATTGTGAGAGCCACCTTCTCTTTAATTTATGCTCTCACTATTTTATGATCCCATTCCCACTTTCTTCTTTAAGCAATTTTTTTTGCTTATCACTATTTTATTCTATCCTATATCTTCAAAGATCTACATTTTGCTTAAATTTCATGTTGGATCTCATGTCTATGGGACTATTTAGGCAATGTCCAATTTCCTAGTGCATCTAGAGTTAACTCGGCCACCCCTTCCTTATTCTTCTATTCTCCCCGACTGTTCTAATAGTGTTGTTACCTATAACCTAGGGGCAACCTTTTGTGCCAAGCGTAACACTTCCATTACACATGCACAAACATTTAGATTATTTGTTTGTTATTTTTTTAAATCTAGGTTATATATTTATCTTACTTGAACTCATTTATTTAGTGCATTGTTTTAGTTTAGTTGTTTGTTTCATGCACCTTAGAGTAATTTGTTTATTATTATTTTTTAGTTTTTCCTTTTGCATGTTATGTGTCTAAAGATAATTATTTTACACTTGTGTCTTGCTCACAACTTAGGCTTGATTTGTTTACATTTTGAATTTATATTGTGTTTTTGTGTTTCCCTTCCCCTCAGTTGTCATAGGATTCTTAAACTTTATTCACATTTGAGTCTTTATCAACCATATCTTGTACTTAAGTTGTGAATTTGTGTTCATTCCTACACTTAGATTATTATATTATATTCACTTGGGATTTGATTGTCTATATCTTATGCCTAAGTGATTTGTATTTACATTTAAACTAAGTTTTCCATGCTTGGGATACACATTGTTATTACAATTATTTATAACTATGATGCCTAATCTCACAAGCTATAATAAAAATTGGGCCAATGGATCTAACAAGAAATGTAGTGGGTAACACTTATCCTTATTCACAACTGTCTTATCCAAAACATTACCCAAACATAGAGTAATAAAATAATAAATTAATTGTAATCACTCCTAATTAGGATGTGCATCTTTATACTAGTAGGTAACCCAAATTTATGCCTATGCTTTGTACTAGCTTATTGTTAATCTACGAGTATGGATTCATTATATAAGCTCCCTTTAATGATTTGATACAATGGGGCAAATTATTTATACCTTCATTGATCATATCCACCCTACTAGGGTAAATTATAATTATATCACGCTTGCATCCACCCTATTGGGGAATTTTCACTATGCCAATGATTATAACTGCCTTTAGAAAAATCATTATTTTGCACCCATCTGCCCTATTGGGTAAAACCACTTTGCCACTAATTATAAATACCTTTGGTAAAATCAATATTTCTACCCTTATTGCCTATATATCATGTCATTTTCTTCTTTTTGAGGGAACATTCGTTGACTATATTTTCCACCTGATCCCTTGAGGGGGCATCGAGGGCTCATCCATCACTTTTTTATGGCATTAGCCAACGTGTTAATGACTTTTTCATTCTTTTAAAATATGTTATTATGCATGTGTCTTACAACACCTTCCCAAATAGGGGTGAACTATAGACACCCCATTTTGGTCTCATTCCAAACATAACTAGACTTCAAATTGGTTTCTAGTAAATGATCCAAATTAAGCTTAAGAATCACTAAATGTCTCAATTTCATCTGTATATTAGATGTTAGTGCCTAGAATTATATCAAGGCATCCTTATTTGGGGTATTAACATAAATTCAAGGATAACCTCCCATGGATTCATCTCTAGTCATATTGTGACCTAAAAATTTTACAAATTAGCCTTTAGACCCATTAAGTAGGGCCCTTAAACAATTCCTAAAATGTGAAAACCTCAAGAAAAATTAATTAAGTAAATCCAATTAAATTCTTAGGTGAAATTTTCTTGTGCAATTAGTGAATATTATTTTTTTAAATAAAATTTCAATAAAATGAGGTCATGATGATGTCATCATCCTCAAAGTCAAGGAATTAAAAATATCTCCATTAAAGCATTAAATTCAAAAATGGAAATCCATGCTTAATAAATAGGATCTCTATCCCAAATATCAATTTCTTGTCCCCTCTTAAACCTAACCTAACCACACTTAAATTAGGGTTAGTTTTGGAAACCTATAAATAAGAGATCCCTCACTCTCTTTCAATAAGCTCTCAATAAAAAGTTATAATGCCCAATTAATTGGAGATAGCTTCAAATGCCAATCCAAGCCAAACCAAACCAAGAAAGTAACAAGGAGAAATTATGCAAGGATAGCCATTTTTAAAGACTCTTTGAGCACATGACTGAGCACATTCCTCTAAGGCTAACTTGCAACTCTTGCTCATAAGGAAGGTGAAGAATACTTATTTTCTCTTCTTTTGTTTGTTACTTGCATTTTTCTCTTACTCCTTGAAAAGATAATCTTGAGGTGTTATATCTCTATGTGTTTTTATTGGTTTTATCATACTAACATTTGACTAACCCCCTCTTTTATTCCTATGCTATAAATATACACAGTTTATACCTACTAACTCAAGCTATGATTATCATCATTACATATTGATTTCCTAAAATATTTAATATATTTCACAACCATATAACTAAATAGGTAAAATTCTTATGCAATAAAACTAAGGCTAAAATTAATGATGAATAATCCTTAACTCTCATTAGTAACTCATATTATCTAAATATCTAATTTAAGATGCTTTTGGTTACCACTTGATGTCAGAGGGTGTGTATGAGTCCTTGCATTCCTCTTCCCCCTAGACCTTAACATGGTGATAGATATCATCCCACCTTTATTATTATCTCTAAGCTTATATTGTATTTTTTGGGCATGTCATCACAACAAAAAGAGATAGGATTCCCCATCATGCATGATAGAAAGAATATAGTTAAAATGTCCCTCCTCATCCCCCTTCACCTCCTAATATTCCAATCAATCAAACTAAAATGTGTGATATAATTGATCAACTTAAGAATACACAAGCTAAAATCTTCATAATATACCTACTCAAAAGGTCAACTATCTACAAAGATATATCTTATATGCATCATTGTGTGACACAACTTTACCAAATGATATAGAAACTACCTATTTTTCATTTTTTGTCAATACATTGAAGAAAGGTGAGAACATAATATATTTTGAGAAGGCATACTTGTTTTATCAACATACTATAGATCAAAATCTCCAATTATTCATTCAAGTGAAAATATTAAATAAGGGATTAAAACATGTCTTGATAGATAATGGATCAAGATTGAATATTTACAACATCACATTTCTACAAACATTGGGTATCAATATGTACTCTATTCATAAATCAAATTATAATATTTGAGGTTTTGAAAATGTTCCTCACCAAGTGCTAGGATAAATTACTTTGGATGTGATATTGGGCCTTAAAATTCTATCTACTAAAATTCACGTGATGTCAAATCATTTGCATTATAAATTACTCTTAATTAGACCATGCATTCATGAAATACAAATTGCACCATCTATCTTACATCGATGCTTAAATTTTGGCCAGAAGGGGCATTTATACACATATACTATTGATAATCAATATTTTAAAGTAGTACAACCTACTAATGGATACAATATATAATTTGATGTTTTTTAATCCATAGGAACACCTCCATCACATATCAAACCACTAGAAATAATACATACATATGAAATTTGAGATTCAAACAAAGCTTAAAAAGAGCCAACTATAGAAACATGAACAAACCAAGAGATAATAACAGAGACACATATTGGTGTTAACAAAAAAATATACTATATCTTCCCTTATTAATTAATTTAGATAATCTTGATCAAATAATTATCTAATAAGATGACAAAGTTGATGATGACAATGAATTTTCAGTGAATATAAATGAGTATTTATCTCATCTAAATTTTACACCCATTGGTTTAGGCTAGTATTTAGATGATTCAAACATGGTGATAAATAATAAATTGGATAAAAGGAAGGTACCCCTTCCAAACACTCATAAGGATACAAATTAAAACACTTATTTCAATATCAATTAATGACAAGATACTTCAATAATAAGTGATCCATTGAGAAAATACTTCATCAAATCAAGCATGACTAGAAAATAAGAGGCACATCACATTGCACGATGCATCAAAGGTGAGTACCTAGTGTTTATGATAGATTTAGTAAACAATATGTAGCTCATTTATACATAACCTACTATCAAATTAAAAAATACTAGTGTAGATGATACATCAATCACAATACTACATATGTTACTTGATAAGCATTTGATTGCTCTACCTACCACTAGATATATAGATTTTGGTTGATTATGACATCAAGATGGAGGGTCATTTTAGTTAGCATATAATAACAAGGCATGAGATAGATAGTTTTGTGACATTTCAACAAAAGATTTATAAGTTTAAGGATGAAGGGATCATCATAATAATTCAAATACAACAAAAGCCAATAATAGTTGTTTCTAATATGAATTATCATATGAATAGATTATGTAGATACTTAAAGCATCCATGAAATGACATGTTGAATATTTAGGTACACATTGAGGGTAATTATCAGTAATAGATTTAGATATATGAGGAAAAGGGGGGAAATATGTGTAACACTACATTTTAACAATAATCAGGTTATAATGCAAATGAATTGGAACAATGTATAGATTTTGATACATTCATCAAACATACTACATTATTGATCACTTTTGGGCCAAACTTTGTCAATAAACTGATGTTCATGATGCATCTTAGTGATCAATTATGGGTTTTACTTTGGCATCAATGATTACAACAAATGCAGGCTATAGTTGATATTCAAAATAAATACATCATTTTCTCTATGAAGGAAATACAATCAAGATTTGACATGATGGAAAAAATAAGCATCAAAAATCAAAAGACTCAAGGATAAGTAACATGGCATTATTTCATAAGGTAAATCATGAGCCCCCATATATACATGAATAAAATGTAATACATGTGCATAACATGCAATAATGATCAAAAAGAAATAAAAAATTAAATGATGTACAGATGTATGGTGATAATATATGTGCATTTGATGAGATAATTTAACCACAGATGAGAAATTTATCACTAAAGTCTCCATAAGAGTTTTCACATCCCTTACATGCAATCATAGGCCTATGAGCTTCACTTAAGTCATATACAAAAAAAAAATCAAAAAAATAAAATAAAAAACCAAATATTAAAAAAATCATCAAGATAATATTGGTCCTCTAGGTATTGGATGATGTCATGGTACCATTCATATCCAAAAAACTTCTTTTATCCCACTAAGTAAACCATCTCATCATGAAATGCTTCATCAACTAGCTCTCTAGAAAGGTTAGGAAATAAAAATTTAGCGAGTTGCTCAACCATGACTAAGCCTTTGGTGGATTTCTATTTAATGATGTGGAGGTCAAACTCTTAAAGAATAATGATCTATCTGACAATCCTACTTGCAAGGTGTGTCTTGCCCAACAAGTAATGACATAGATTCAATTGGATAATTACATTGGTGGTATGTCCCAACATGTAATAATGTAGATTATTCATAGTGAAGATAAGGATAAGGCATTTCCTCTCCATGGTGGTGTAGTTGAGCTTAGTGCCAATTAGCATGCAAGATATGTAGTAAACCACTCTCTTTATACCATTGTCACCCTTTTGGCACAGCATGCCCTTGAAGGAAACATTAATGATAGAGGGGTACAATATAAACTCACAACCCTCGATGGGTGCCATAATGAAAAAAGGATTATAAATCATGAACTTCATCTCCTTAAATGCCACCTGAACCTCAGAGGCCCACAAGAATAAGGTGTTATTTCATAGGAGACACATGAGGGATATCAACTTGTGCACATACTCCTCAAGAAAGTGTATGATAAATTTAAACCTTATGAGGAAGGACTACAACTCAACCAAGTTGAATGGGGAGGCATCTTAAATATCACTTTGATCTTGTCAATATCCACTTCAATGTGTCATTATGAAATGAGGAAGCCAAGAAGCTTTCCAATGGAAACACAAAAAAATGTGCTTTCTTGAGGTTGAGACTAATTTGAATCTCACTTAGGGTGCTCAAAGATGATTATGAGGTCTCACACATGCTCCTCCTATTTTTAATATTTGTTTATGAGGTCATCAACATGATTCTTGATGATATTTTGGATAAGGTCATGACGAACATGGATCATGGTGCATTTATATGTCATATTAGCATTCTTCAAATCAAAAGGTTAATGACATGATATAAGTTACCCCAATGGTTAGTGTGTCGGTAGTGTTATAATTGATGTCAAAGGTAATGACAAAGTGGTGATGTCATTGATGAAGTGACAAGAAAGCCTTATGTACTTGATAAGTGATCCATGTAGTTGAGTTGTCTTGATCAATGGAGAATGATATGACAATATTGTGAGATGTTCTCAGGTGTTTTAAGATTCTTTGTGAGATATAGGATTTGTCTTTTATAAACTCATGGTGGTTTGGTAATAAGAAGGTTTTGAGCATGGAATGTCTATTTTAGTGCAAGAAGGAACAAGCTTGGTAGCTTGATTGATGCAAGAAGCATATGACTTGTGCAAACATGGAGAAAATATTGAGATTATTACATGAGTTAATATGACATGTTGATGATGATTTTAGATTATTACAATAAGGTTCCAAGTAATTTCAAATACCAAGCATAACTGGTGGTTTTAAACCTAATTTGTATGGAGACCTAGTGAGGTACAAATGAAGGGTCAAGTTGAGTTATCTAGTTGTTAAAGCCCATATAAGCATTGAATAATATTTTATAGGTTGTGTCAAAGGTTTTGACTAAGTTTTAGATCTTTAGGAGGAAGATAAAGCAATATATCATGTTTAAAGGTTTCTTATGCATGCAAAATGAAGATTTCCAAGCTCGAAAAGGAGGTTAGGATGCTCATTGGTACATGTAAAATTTTCATGGTGACTTGAGCCTTTTGGTAGTGTTGGAACATGTTTAAAATAATCATTTATAATCATTTTTTAGTATTTTTAGGTATATATCTTTATGAACATTCATTAAGAATGTAAACTAGTCTAAACCCTCTTATAAACCCTCATAGTGAAATGATTGGGAAGATATGACAAGTTAGTAAAATTAATGGATTTAAAAGTCAATTTTTATGATTGGATGATGTAAATGACTCATAAAATCATCCCTAGGTGGTTTTGGTTTGTTAGGGCAGTAAACAGAAAGTACAGAAAAGTGTCTATTTTGAGAGAATTTGATGTTACAAGAAGAATTGACTAGGTCAACACATGCAAGTTACTGGATATTGAAGGAAAATAATTGTTATTAAGGTTCATGTATTTGGTTTATCATTAAATATTCATTGTTTCAATAATTTTTTTCAATTAATTTGACCTATCACTAATCTATAGATAGTGAGAACGGTGAGAAAAAGCCAATCAGAGTGAAAAGGTGATTAGAGAAGAGTTTCAAGTGAGTAGGGATGAATCCAATGGTTTAGGTTATTTATTAAATACATATTCCTCATTTTAATTTGGTTTTTAGTAATATTTCTGCCTATACATAAGCTATAAGGTGCTCACAAAGTGACTTGTCTATGTAAGACAAGACAGTGGAACCCAAGACAGTGAGAATGATTTGTAGGAACAAAGTGGATATTGAAGCATATGAATTTTTTGATGGAGGATTCTCTATGAATGTTGTATGAACTTTTAAATTCATTATAATATATTTTAATTTTTTCCTCAGGTATGATAAGTTATGTTAAACATGATTGTGTTTTAAGGCAGATTGATTGCTCCAGGTATGATAGGGAAAGTGAAGTGTGTGAGGTCTTATGATAAATAGTGATACATAAAATGGACATATTAACATATTTAGATACATAAATGAAATATAAAATCATTTTTGAAGATTAATGTATATGTTAAGTGTGTGAACCATGCAACACAAAAGGGCTTATCTAAATATGTATGCAGAGCGTGAAAATGGTCTGAGGAATTAATCTGTTAGACCAATGGATGTTGCTATAAAAAGAGAAATAACTATTTGAGGTTTATCTATAAGACTAAAATTACCTATCCATGTGAATTATATGTCTTTTAATCACTCTTATAAGTGATAAACATGAACTTGTTTATGACTATACTTTTGGAAACTGCAGGCAGTTTGAGTGGTCTTATTATAGAGGTAATTTTAAGGTCTTAGAGCTTGAGTGAAGATGTGAAATGGATATGATGATTTTTCTAAGGTAATTTAATATATATTAATGTAATTGGTAGATTTTTTTTATAAAATCAAGTGTATGCCTCGGTTATATAACATAGACTTTTCTATGTGTAAAGGCATATTTGCGAGAAGACCTAATTGTTAGGTTAAAGTGGTGAGATAGAGTTACAGGTGGCATAGACCTATGTGGGAGTGATAAAGGGTCTATTTCAAGTAGATTTTATGTGTTTCATATATTTTTTAGGGCTTAAGGTGGTCCAATAGGTCCAAGTTGTAATGTGTGCATGGATAGACCTAATTGCTTTAGGTCTCATTAAGACCTAATTGAGGTTTGGGGATAAAAATGTATGACCAACCTATGAAGTGGATTTTTTCACCCATGTAACATGTGTGTGTACCTATTCCAAGTGTAAAAAAAATATGATAATTATCTTTTCTAACCAATATAGGTTAGATGACATGTGTGGTATAAAGGCAAGGCCCAATTGGCCTATTTGGACTATTTGGGTGAGTGAAAATTGAAGCAAAGGAAAGAACCTTTGAAAAAGAAGGAGCAAGTCATTAAGGACCATAATACGGTGAATATTATCTTTCATATTTTTTTGGTTAAGTTGATTCAGGTGGACACATAGGTCATTGGACCTAATGAGCCTAGAAGAGGCATATTGAGTAAAGGAACCTAAGTGGCTTGTATGAGGTAGAGAGGCAAGTTTGCAAGTGTTAAAATAAGAAAATTTCATAATAAAGTGTGTTAGACATTAGATAAAATTTGGGGATCATTTTGGATGTGATTTATTTTGTGCTTGATCATCTATGGGGTTGCATCCTCCTTACTAGTTAATGCTAGCTAAAGGTCTAGTGGGTGATGGACTAAATTGAGGGGTAGGTGCTCCTTGAGCAGTTGGTGCTAGTATAAATTGGATATTTTCATTATATTATATTAGTCCATGTTCATTTCTCATTATTTTTTATCCCCAAATATGTTTTCCCACATAATCTCTTATGTTTTCTTGTGTTATGCTTATTTGGTTATTTTTATATGCAATGTTTGATCTTATGTGAATATATGTTTCATGGAATCATTTTGGAGTTGAATTTACATTATTGTCTACTATCCACCCCCCCCCCACTCTTAGTATCTACTTATAAAAAATTTAATTATATCCACACCTTTTGGAGGAGGCTTGATAGCCTACAGGTGATCCTAAGTAATTTGAGGTGTGATAAGGATAAATGTTCATCTTGCTTGTTGTGATGGATGAATTTGCAAAGATCATGATTGAGGTTTGCATAGAATTATACTTGATGGTGTTATAAAGGTTAAATAATAATGAATATATAGAATCTAAGTCCAATATTACACCTAATTTGATAAATAAAAGGACCTTGAAGACATGTTGAAGGATAGTCCTATTTGTATTAGGTCTTTATGAGACCTAATGAGGGTATGAGAGCTATTGGATATTTCTAAGTAAAATCAAATGATTTTAGGATGATTATGAATTTATGTTTTCCTTATATGCCTAGGGTTTATTTGAACACTTTTATAACTTCTTAAAGTATCCATGTTGGTGTGGTCAATCAGAGTTACTTTGACTGGGTTATGGTGTTTGTTGACAATTCTAACTGACCAACTTGTAGTGTTATTTTTGATCCTATATAACCTAAAAGAAGATATCTAATGTATTTTATGATGTTCCTTAGATATTTATGTTTTCATTCATATGTGTATTATTCCTAGACTAATTGTATTTAGGTTGTTTGAGCTTTGTCTTTACAAACTGGGTTTTGAGGTTCTTAGCAGTTCTAAGTGAGCATTTTAGAGTGATGATTTGGAGATCTTATGCCATGTGTTTGAGTGTCTAAATATCATGTACATTAATATAAGGTCCTTAATTTTCTACCCATGTTATATAATCATATGTCCATGTGGAATATTTGAGTGTTTGCTTCAGATATGTGGATACATTATTTTTGGGCTACTTAGGCCTAATAGATATTTAAAGCCTAATGAAGGTTTCAAAGTATTTTTGAATGATTTTATGTTTATTAATCATGGATAAATACTGATATAAAATATAAAAAATTATATGAAAAGGTTTGTTTCATTGATAAATCTCTAAAAGTGTGAATTTATATAAGAAAAGCTCCATGGAAATTGATTATTTCTCAACGTTCTATGATTGTTCAAGGTGTCTAAATATTTTATTGATATATTTTAGTTACTTTAGATACTCTTTGTGTGGTCATATGATCAAGTTCTAAAGGTGAAAGACAGTGAAATGAGGGTTTAGTTTCAACAAACCCTAAGGAGATTGTTCTTGATGAAGATGGATTGTGATGGATTATAAAATCTTATTTATATTTTGGTATATAATATTAAATTTTTATTATAGTGTTTTTTCATGCTTGTGACACTATTTTTAATGAATTATAGAGGTCTTAGTTGTCAATATTTGAGCAGGGGTATGAAAATTAAGGATTGGTCTTTTAAGACCAATGCCATTTTGGCAAAGAGTTTTTGTTTAGTTGAATAATAAGTAGAGTTGAGCATAAGAAATAATGATCATGTGACAAGTAACATTACCTATAAAGTTATATATAGGCCTAATGGTTGACATGTTCTATTTGAAGGTGCCATGAGTTGTATCAAGAATCAATGACTTGAAGAGTTTGTTTGAAGTTATAAAGAGCCTATTTAAAGGTAAGAAAATAAGTTTTTTTATTATTATAACAGATTGGTATGTATTTTAAAGATGAATTGATCCATATGGAGCATAGAGTCAGGGGGAGATAACTCATTGTGTTGAGAAACTTGATAAGAAGCTTACATGGATAAAGGGGGAGTTTTATTAGTAGTCAGGTCCTAGGATCAGAGGACTATGTAAATGAACCTGAGAGGAATATATTTCCACTTTGTCATTAATGGAAAAGGGGGAGAATGAGAATAATAGCTTTCCATCAATGATAAATTGGGAGATTTTTGGTAGTGTTTTCATTAATGTCAAAGGTAATGATAAAGTGTGATGTCATTGATGAACTGATAAGAAAGCATTGTGTGCTTGATAAGTGATCCATGTAGTTGAGTTGTCTTGATCAATGGAGAATGATATTACAAGATTGTGATATGTTCTCAAGTGTTGTAAGATTATTTTTGAGCTATATGAGTGGTCTTATAGAAGCTCAAGATAGTCTGGTAATAGGAAGGCTTTGAGCATGGAATGTTTATTCTAGTGCAAGAAAGAACAAGCTTGGTAGCTTAATTGATGCAAGAAGCATATGACCTATGTGAACATGGAAAAAAAATATTTTGAGAAATGCATGAGTTCATATGATGATTTTATTATTATTTGAGATCAATACAAGAAGGTTCCAAGTACTTTCAAATACTAAGCATAATTAGTGGTTCTAGACCTAATGTGCATGGAGACCTAGTGAGGTCCAAATGAAGGGTCCAGCTGAGTTATCTAGGTGTTTAATCAAATGTAATAATTAAATGAGGTTTTATATGGTGGTTCAAATGTTTTGACCAAGTTTCAGGTCTTGAGGAGGAAGGAAAATCAAGATATCACTTTGAAAGGTTTCCTATGCATGCAGAATAAAGGTTTCCAAGCCCAAGAAGGAGGTTAAGATGATCATTGGCATGTGTAGAGTTTTCATGGTGACCTGATAATTTTGGTAGTGTTTTAACATGGTTATAATAAGTCTTTCCAAGAATTATGTAGTGGTTTTAGATATGGAGCTTTATGAACATTTGTTAAGAATGTAAACTGGTCTAAATCCTCCTATAAACCCTCATAGTGGAGCGATTGGAAAGATATGAAATGTTAGTGACTATAATGGATTTGAAAATAAATTTTGATGATTTCATGATGTACATTACTCCTCTATTCATCCTTAAGTGGTTTTGTTTTGTCAAGAATTAAGTAGAAGTTACAAAAAAATTATTGTTTCTAGAGAATTTAATGTTAAAAAAAGAGTTGACCAGGTCAACACATGAAATTTGACAAATATTGAAGGCCAAAACTTGTTATTTAGGTTCATTTAGTTGTTTTTTAATTAAATATTCATTGTTTCAATCATTTTTGTCACTCAATTTTGACCATCAGTAATCTACAGATAGTGAGAACAGTGAAAAAAAAGCCAATCAAAGTGAAAAGGTGATTAGGGAAGAGTTTCAAGTGAGTAGGGATGAATCCAATGGTTTGGGATATTTATTAAATACATATTCATCCTATTAATTTTATTTTAATTTTTTTTTATGCCTATACATAATCTAGAAGGTGCTCACAAAGTGACTTATTTATGTAAGACAAGACAGTGGAACCCAAGACAGTGAGAATGATCTATAGGAGTAAAGTGGGCATTAAAGAATATGAATTTTGTGTTTGAATATGATATAAGAATATTTTATGACCTTTTACATGAATTATGATATATTTTAAGTGTTTCCTCAGGTATGATAAGTTATTTTCAACATGTCTATGTTTTGAGCCAGATTGACTACTCCATGTGTGATAGGGAAAGTGAAGTGTTTGAGGTCTTATGATAAATAGTGATGCATAAAATGGACATATGGATGTTTTGGAAACATAAATTAAATTTAAAATATTTTTTAAATCTGAAGATATAGCTTAAGTGTGTGAACCATGTAACATAAAAGGGCTTTTCTAACTGTGTATGCACTATGTGAAAGTGGTCTGAGGAATTGGTTTGTTAGACCAATGAATGTTGATAGAAAAAAAGAAATAAATATTTGAGTTTTATATATAATAATAAAATGACATATCCATGTTAATTATATTTCTTTTAATCATTCTTCCAAGTGATAAACATGAACTTGTTCATGACTGTACTTTTGGAGACTACAGGGAGTTTGAGTGGTCCTATTACAGAGGTAATTTTGAGATCTTAGAGCTTGAGTGAAGATGTCCAATGGAAATTATGATTTTTATAAGTATATGTATGATATATTAATGTAATTTTTTTATTTTTTTTCTAAATAAAATCAAATTTATTCCTCAGTTCTAGAAGATAGACTTTTCTGTGTGTAAAGGCCTATTTGCAAGGAGAACTAATTGTTAGGTTTAAGTGGTGAGATAGAGTTCCAGGTGGCATATACCTATGTGGGAATGATAAATGGTATATTTTAGGAAGGTTTTATTTGTTTTATCCATTTTTTAAGGCTTAAGGTGGTCCAACACATCCAAGTTGTAACGTGTGCATTGATAGACCTAATTGCTTTAGGTCTCATTAAGGCCTAATTGATGTTTGGGGATAAATAGGTGTGACCGACATATGGAGTGGATTTTATCACCCATGTAACATGTATGTGGACATATTAAAATTGTAAAACAAGTGTGATAAGTATCTTGGCTGAAAAATATGGGTTACATGAAGTGTGTGGTATAAAGGCAAGGCCTAATTGGCCTATTTGGACTAGTTGGGTGAGTGAAAATTGGAATGAAGGACATTTAAAAAAAAGGAGTAGATCATTAAGGACCATCAGAGGGTGAATATTATCAATCATGTTTTTCTGATCAAGTTGGTGTAGGTGGACACATAGGTATTGAGTGAGGGAGCCTAAGTGGCTTGTATGAGGTAGAGAGGCAAGTTTGCAAGTGTTAAAACAGGAAAATTCCATCATCAAGTGTGTCAAACATCAGATCAGAGGTGGATATTATTTTTGAGGTGATTTATTTTTTGCTTGATCATCTAAGGGGCTATATCCTCCTTGTTAGTTGGTGCTAGCTAAAGGTCTAGTGGGTGTTTGACTAAATTGAGGGGTGGGTGCTCCTTGATCAATTAGTGTTGGTCTAAATTGGATCTTGTCATTATAGGATAGTATTCAATATGCATATAATA
Source organism: Torreya grandis (assembly GCA_037957365.1). NCBI lineage: Eukaryota > Viridiplantae > Streptophyta > Pinopsida > Cupressales > Taxaceae > Torreya > Torreya grandis. The sequence continues at coordinate 2,154,976 of JARHVA010002554.1, read as the reverse complement.
TAGTATTAAATATTCATGGTTAAGTGTTTTTTATCCCCAAATAGGTTTTCCCACATAATCTCATGTTCTCTTGTGTTATGCTTATTTGGTTGTTTCTTTAAGCAATGTTTGATCTTATGTGAATGTATGTTTCATGTAATGGTTTTGTAATTTAATGTACATTATTGTATAATAATTCAAACCCAACCCTATTATTAGATAATTCCAATAATTGGTATCATATCCACACCTTTTGGAGGAGGTTATATATCCTACAAGTGATCCTAAGTAGCTTGAGGTGTGATAAGGATAAATGTTCATCTTGCTTGTTGTGATGGATGAGTTTGTGAAGATCATGAATGAGGTCTATATATGAGTCTTCATGATGGTGTTATCAAGATTAAATAATTATTAATATACTAAATCTAAGTCCAAGATCAAACTTGAGTTGATAAACAAAAGGACCTTGAAGACATGTTGAAGGATAGTCCTATTTGTATTAGGTCTTCATGAGACCTCATGAGAGTATGAGAGTTATTTGAGATTTATAAGTAAAATCAAATTATTTGTGTATAAAAATTCATGGGGGTTTTCTTAATATTCCTAGGGTTCATGTGAATACTTTTAGAACTTTTGAAATTATCCATGCTAGTGTGGTCAATCAAAGTTACTTTGACTAGGTTATGGTGCTTGTTGACAATTCTGAGTGACCAGCTTGTAGTTTTGTTTTTTATCCTATAGAACCTAAAAAAAACTATCCAATGTATTTGATGATTTTCCTAATATCTTTATGTTTTCATTCATATTTGGATTATGCCTAGACTAATTGTATTTAGGTTGTTTGAGCTTTATCTTTGAAGACTAGGTTTGGAGGTTCTTGGCAGGTCTAAGTGAGCATTTGAGTGTGATGAGTTGTAGGTATTATGCCTTGTGTTGGAGTGTATACATTAATATGAGGTCCTAAATTTTACACCCATGTGATCTAATCATATGTATATGTATAATATTTGAGTGTTTACTTCAGATATGTGGAGATAATGTTTATGGGCTACTTAGGCCTAATAGGTCTTTAAGGCCTAAATAAGGTTTCAAAGTATGATAAAATGAATTTATGTTTATTAATAATGGATAAATACTCATATAAAAGATAAAAAATTATATGAAAAGGTTTGGTTCATTGAGAAAGATCTGAAGTGTGAATTGTGCAAGAAAAGCTCCATGGAAGTTGATTATTTTCTCAACGTTCCATGAATGGTAGAATAGTGTTGACTTGTAGAGTTGTTTGGTGTTTTTAAAAGCTAAAAATTATTGGTAAATTTGTTTAAATATTTTCCTAATATCTTTTATTTCTTGTATATACTCTCTGTATGGTCAGATTATTGCTTGAAATGAAGATCAAGTTCTAAAGGTGAAAGACAGTGAAATGAGGGTTTAGTTTCAACAAACCCTAAGGAGATTATTCTTGGTGAAGATGGACTTGTGATGGATTATAAAATATCAATGATATTTTAGTATAAATTATTAAATGTTTCTTATAGTGGTTTTTCATGCTTATGACACTTGTTTGAATGCATGATGGAGGTCTTAGTTATCAAGATTTGAGTAGGGGTATGAAAGTTGAAGATTGGTCTTTTAAGACCAATGCCATTTTGGAAAATATTTTTTGTTTAGTTGATTAAGAAGTAGATTTGAGCCTAAGAACCAAGGATCAAGTGGAAAGGAACAGTGCCTATAATTTTTTATATAGGCCCAATGGTTGATATGTTCTATTTGAAGGTACCATGAGTTTTATCAAGCATCAATAACTTGAGGAGTTTGTTTGAAGTTCTAAAGAGCCTGTTTAAAGGTAACCAAATAAGTTTTTGTGTTTTTTATAACATATTGGTATATAGTTTCAATATTAATTGATCCATATGGAGCATTTAATTATGGGGATCTAACTCAATGTGTTGAGAAACTTGATAAGAAGCTTGCATGGACAAAGGGGGAGTTTTGTAAGTAGTCAGGTCTTAGGATTAAAGGACCGTATAGATGAACCTGAGAGGAGTATATATCCACATTATTATTAATGTAAAAAGGGGATAGGTATAATAATAGGTTTCCATAAATTATAAATGGGGATATTTTTGAAAGTGTTGTCATTGATGTCAAAGGTAATGACAAAGTGGTGATGTCATTGATAAAGTGATAAGAAGGCCTTGTGTGCTTGATAAGTGATCCATATAGTTGAGTTATCTTGATCAATGGAGAATTATATGACAAGATTATTATATTTTCTTAGGTGTTGCAAGATGATTTTTTAGTTACATGAGTGGTCTTATATAATTTCAAGGTGGTTTGGTAACAGGAAGGCTTTGAGCATGGAATGTCTATTCTAGTGCAATAAGGAACAACCTTGGTAGCTTGATTGATGCAAGAAGCATATGACCTATGTGAACATGGAGGTAATATTGAGAGAATGGCATGAGTGAATATGAAATTTTGACGATGATTTGATATTAGTACAAGAAGGTTACAAATACTTTCAAAGACCAAGCATAACTGGTGGTTTTAGACATAATTTGTATGGAGACCTAATGAGGTCAAAATGAAGGGTCAAGTTGAGTTATCTAGTTGTTGAATACCATGTAATAATTTAATGAGGTTTGATATGGTGGGTCAAATTTTTTGACCAAGTTTTAAGTCTTGAATAGGAATACAAATCAAGATATCATGTTGAAATTTTTCCTATGTATACAAAATGAAGGTTTCTAAGCCTGAGAAGGAGGTTGAGATGCTCGTTGACACATGTAGAGTTTGCATGGTGACCTAATAATTTTTGTAGTGGTCTAAAATGGTTATAATAATCATTTAAAAGCATTTTTAGTGGTTTTAGGTACAGAGCTTAATGAACATTCATTAAGAATGTAAACTGGTCTAAATCCTCCTATAAACCCTCATAGTGGAGCGATTGGAAAGATATCAAATGTTAGTGCCTATAATGGATTTAAAAGTCAAGTTTTATTATTTAATGATGTATATAAATCCTATAGGCATCCCTAGGTGGTTTTTTTTTATTAGTGCAGTAATTAGAAGGTATAAAAAAGTGCTTATTATTCAAAGAATTTGATGTTATAGGAAGAGTTGACTAGGTCAACACATGCAAGTTGATGGAGTTTGAAGGTCAAGAATTATTATTTAGGTTAATGGAGTTGTTTTGGAATGAAATATTCATTTTTTCAATTATTTTGGTCAATCAATTTGACCTATCACTAATCTCTAAATAGTGAGAACAATGAGAAAAAGATAATCAGAGTGAAAAGGTTATTAGTGAAGAGTTCCATGTGAGTAGGGATGAATCCAATGGTTTGAGGTATTTATTCAAGACATATCCATCCTATTAATTTTTTTTGTAAGTTTTTTTTATGACTATACATAATATATAAGGTGCTCACAAAGTGACTTGTTTATGTAAGATAAGATAGTGGAACCTAGGAGAGTGAGAATGATTTGTAAGAGCAATGTGTCCATTGAAGTATATTAATTTTGTGTTTGAGGATGATCTAAAAAGGTTGTATGACCTTATACATGAATTATAATATCTTTTAAGTTTTTCCTTAGGTATGATAAGTTATGTTCAACATGACTATGTTTTGATCCAGATTGATTGCTCCAGGTGTGATAGGGAAAGTGAAGTGTTTGAGGTCTTATAATAAATAGCGATGCAACAAATGGAAATATTGATTTTTTTATAAACCTAAATTAAATATAAAATATTTTTGTAAGTTGAAGATACAGGTTGAGTGTGTTAACCATGCAAGACAAAAGGGCTTCTATGCATAGTGTGAAAGTGGTCTGAGGAATTGGTTTGTTAGACCAATGAATGTTGATAAACAAAGAGAACTAACTATTAGAGGTTGATTTATAAGAATAAAAGGACATATACATGTGAATGAGATGTATTGGAATCACTCTTACAAGTGATAAACATGAACTTGTTCATGATTGTACTTTTGGAGACTACAAGTGGTTTGAGTGGTCCTATTATAGAGGTAATTTTGAGGTCTTAAAGCTTGAGTGAAGATGACCAATGGACATTATGATGTTTATAAGGTAATGTATGATATAATAATTCAATTGGTTGAGGTGGTGTTTTTATAAAATCAACTATATGCCTCAGTTATAGAAGATAGACTTTTCTATGTGTAAAAGCCTATTTGTGAGGAAACCTAATTGTTAGGTTCAAGTGTCAAGCTAGAGTTACAGGTAGCATAGACCTATGTGGGAGTGAAAAATGGTCTACTGGAGGTATTTTTTATGTGGTGAATACATTAGTGAAGGCTTAAGGTTGTCCAAGAGATCTAAGTTGTAATTTGTGCATAGATAGACCTAATTGCTTTAGGTCTCATTAAGGCCTAATTGAGGATTGGGGCTAAAAAGGTATGACCGACTTATGTATTATATTGTCTCACCCATGTAACATGTGTGTGGACCTATTCCAAGTGTAAAATAAGTGAAATAAGTATCTTGGCCAGCCAATATGGGTTAGATGAAGTGTGGGGTATAAAGGCAAGGCCTAATTGGCCTATTTGGACTAGTTGGGTGAGTGAAAATTGAAGTAAAGGAAAGAAAATTTGAAAAAGGAGTAGGTCATTAAGGTCCATTAGAGGGTGAATAGGATCAGTCATGTTTATTTGATCAAGTTGATGCAAGTAGACACATAGTTCAATGGACCTAATGAGCCTAGAAGAAGCATATTGAGTGAAGGAGCCTAAGTGCTTTATATGAGGTACAGAGGCAAGTTTGTAGGTGTTAAAACAAGATAAGTCAATCATCAAGTGTGTCAGACATCATATCAAAGGTGGAGATCAATTTGGAGGTGATTGAGTTTATGATTGATCATCTATGGGGTTATAGCCTCCTTACTAAATGGTGTTAGCTAAAGGTCTAGTGGGTGATAGACTAAATTGTGGGGTGGGTGCTCCTTGATCATTTGGTGCTGGTCTAAATTGGATCTTGTCATTATATGATAGTAGTCCATATGCATGTTTTAGTGGTTTTTATCCCCCAAGAGGGTTTCCCACATAATCTCTCGTGTTCTCATGTGTTGTGCTTATTTGATTGTTTATCTATGCAATGTTTGATCTTATGTGAATGTATGTTTCATGGAATGGTTTTGGAATTAAATGTACATTATTATCTACTAACTCACCACCCCTCTTAGTAGCTACTTACAACATAGTGAACATCATCTTGTGTTGATCTCCACCCAAATGGATATTATCTCACCATGTCAGACCTTCTTGTAAGCTTGTTGGACCCCATAAGCAGTGTTGTAGCCTAGGCCACTGGTTCTCTAATTGAACCAAAGGCCTAGGTTACCTGTTTGCCTGATATTCCATGGTCTAGGATATAACTTGTCCAAAATGTGTCTATTTCAGTCTAAACCATTACCAAATAGTTAGAAATGGTTATTTTGGAGAATCTAGCCTTTTAACAGATGCATATCAGTTGTAAAATGCCTCACAAGCCCTCCTTTAGCTCTTATGATTCTACACTAATTTATATTTCCTCATGATATAAATTCACACTTTCACTTGATATTTGGACTAGATTCATCATTTTTCTCCATGGTTTTTCTTTCCTTCATGTTTGTTTTCTCTCATATTATATCAGTCAGCATTATACTTGATTTATGCACTTGGATTAGATCTCACACCTCCTCTTTGTTCCCACCTTGCTCTCTCTCCTAGTTTGTTAGCATTAGATTGGATATAGCTCATATTATATCTTAGTCTTCTTATGATAAATATCAAACTTGGAATCTTAGTTGGTAGTTTCTTGCATGTTTGTTGAGCATGATCTGAGGGCACCTTGCCTGCATGGTGAAATCATTTTTCTGGCTTAGCATAATGCTATTTCTACTATTAGAGATTAAATGCTAGGGTTAGATTAATTTTAAATGATAATTTATCATATATTTCAAAAATATTATGCATTTCCATTTGAAAATGTCTTTCCTTTAAAATCATATTTCATACCCTAGGGTTGTGTGTTTTTGAATCATTATTTATTCTTAAATATCTTTGCTTCCCTGCTTAAACCATATTATTTTTTTCCTTTAGTTATTTGTTTTATTATGGTTAGACTATTAGAGATACCTAATTCTATGTTAATATTGATCGTGATATCCCCAACTTGGCTATGTAAGTCCATATTTGGCCTAGTATAAGCCATAAAACTAGATAGCTACCTTAGACCTCTAGTGGATTTATGCATCCTTCATCCCTAGGTGTTTGCTTCTTACCACTCTAAAAAACCCTAATGGCTCATTTGGATTCATGGAACTACATTTTTTTCAGGCTTAGTGGGACCTTATATAAGGTTTCATTTTAATTCTATTTTGTTTAGAGCTCTCCTAGCCCATTTCTCATTGTTAATTGCAAGGCTTTGTTTTCAACTATGTTTTCACTCCCTCTCTAGTCGTTTGATCTTGATTTCATTTTGTGTCCTCCTAAGCACTAGTTCTCTGATAGTTTTCCTCTTCTATTAATTTCATAGATATTCTTGTTTCAATACACCCATGATCAATCTCACACCTATGGAATGACAATCCTACCACATTTAGGGGTAATCCCCTAAGCTCAATTTTGAGAAAATTAAGACTAAAATAGAATGACAAAGAACATATAGGATATAATATGTAACCATACCCCATCTAGGTGACCATGACCCTCTAACATTCCATAGGGAAAAATATTGGAAAGTGTATAACTAATGGACATCCTCCCTTTTTCATCAATCTAAACTTTACCTATTTGAAGATGCCCTCTAGTGAATTAAAACCATTCCACATTCACCTTCAAGGTGTGAAGATGACCCCTTTACATGCTTGAGACTTGATGAGTTGCATATAATCATCAATGACTATCACAAATTTCTTCATGTGAATGTTGACCACCACTCTTCTCATAGGATTAGGTGGTGTGTTGCCTTTAGAAACAGAGCCAACATGTATTCTCATTTGAGTGCCTTATCCAATTCATGTTTGAGTTCCCTACCCCTTTTCATATGGTATACTCTACAATAGGAACCCCCTATCATCCCCATTGAGGGACTAGGCACCCAGACTCTAATCATTAACTACATCATGTGAATCCTTCCTATCTTCATATTCCTCCCTTTAGACTATCAAATCATCACACTAATTTTTACTGCCATATATGGGCTATGGATCCATCATATGCATATCATGAGTATTATTACCCTTGGGAGGGCCCTTGTATTTTTGCATTTAGCCAATATTATGTGGATTTGGGTCATCATGACCCATCCCCTAATCATGATTCCCTTCTTATGGCTATTAACCACCATGTGTTTGGGAGGATCTTCATTTATATGTGTCCTCCATATTGAGAACCACCTCGACATCACCTCCAACATGACCAAGGTCATGATAATCCCTACTTACATAGGTAACATAATGGTCCCCATAATCCTCCTTAGGGATATCATCACCATCTAACCAACAATCATGCCTATGAGGATCTCTATAGGAATCCTCTTTCCCCTTTGGTGCGTGTTATTCCCCTTTTCACTTCAATCAACTTCCCAAGTTAAATGGAAGCTAATATGCTATTCCCATAGAGCATATTATGGTGTTCATGATGTCATGCATGGATTTTGAACATGATGAAGTCATGAATGGATTTGGAACATGATGAAGTCATGATTTTGAAACTCTTCATTTGCACCTTGCAAGTCGAGGCTTTGGTATGGTAATAAAATTTATAGCTAGATTCTCTATCTAATTTTTGGTATTATTAGATGATTTCCTCCAATACTTATTTATCTCCATACCATTTAACATCATCATCTAATCACTCAATTACATGGTCTAGAACTAGGGTGAGTCTAACTTTGAATTCGTGTGTAGATGGTATTCAACCATCCACATGTGTAAGACAAAGTTCATAGATGATCAAATTTATCATATGTTCACCCAAGCATTGAGATAAGAGGTTCACCATAGGGTCCTCAAGTGTGATCCCAGATCTTATGAGGAAGTCATTAATGAGTGTCTAAATATCAAGGTCTTTGAGCTTTATGTGAGCGTTAGGCATATATCTACTCAAAATTCATCATCCTCATGTGATCACTACCATAATAAAACTGAATATGATGTCACTAAATCTACATTAGAGAAGAAGGAAAAAAATAATAGTCATGAGGTCAACACTCTAAATAAGATTCCAATTAAAAATAAGTCCCCTTAAAATAGTGTAGGATGGTAGTGGGTGTCATACCCTTACATGAACATTTAGATAAAGAATGTGTTGCCTAAAATGCTGGTGATAAGACCTCATCCACTCCATAGATCTCTTCATTTGTTGAGCCCAACCACAAATTAGATGTGTTCATAAAACCTACCATGAAAAGGAAAAGAAGAAGAAGATGAAGAAATCCAAGGCTAAGGCCCATCACTCTCATTCTCACTCTTCTACCTCTTTTACTTCCTATTCCTCAGCTAACCCAAAAGGGAAGACCAAGTGCAATATTACCAAGGTCATAGTTTTTATTGGTATAGCCTCCATTAGTTATGAATTCTTTGTCAAAATATGTTTGGGTTAGGAAATCAAACTAATTAGAGATACTCATAGAGTTGATCTCATAGGCTCATATACATGGGTAGGGAATCCAAAATATAGGTTTGACTTTTGATGTAATATCCCTCCATAGGTTAGGCAATGCCCTTAATCTACCATAGAGGAGTTGTAGTCCTCTATTGGGATCTCCATCTAGGATCTTATTCACCTTTTTCCTAAGAAAAGGAGTCTCATCTTTGATGAGATTCATCTCTCTAATAGAGCACCACTATAGGATAATGTTAAGGTGTTGTTTAACTCAAACATTCTTGATCACTCTTTCCTACCTACCTTGTCCTTTGACCTCACCTCCTTGTCAAGCCCTTCCATTTTGGCAAAGAGGGCTAGATTTCCACTCTAATTTGAGACCTTAATCAATGAATTATGCATCAAGAGATGCATCATCGATGAGGATGCCAAGTCAAACATCATGCCTTTGTAGACATTCAATTAATTGGGTATTATCTATAGGAATCTTTATGAGTCTCACCATGACTATGTCAGTTTTTAAAATGACACGTTCGTACTAGTGGGTAATGTGAAGTTACAGGTCAAGTTCAAACCCAATATAGTTAGGATCAAGTTTTGTTTTTTAGACTTATATATCTCATACAACATAATATTTGGCCATATTTAGACCACTATCATGCAATTTATTGCATTGACAATGTTTCATGTGGTCCAATTTGTACATGAAGGTGAGGTTCATACCTTAGAGGTTGACCTAGATTTGTGGACATGGTTATGTGCTAAGATGACACCCTTTGACAAGCCTTTGGTCATCTCCTTGTAGTGACTAATGGTTTTCCCAAAGTTCTCATTGATGAATATTAATTTCTCAAAGATGAATGGTTTGATCTTGTTGACTATCAATAGATGTTCACTCTTCCTATGCCCATTACGTGCTTTTCATCAATTATTCATTTTTTGGGAATCAAGGTGGCTTTGCTGGCTCTTCACTCTTATGAGATCTATTTCAAGACATATCCTCAATTTTTGAACCTCTTCCCTCATCATGACATCATAACTCTTAATGTCTCCCTCATAGAGGCCTCTAGAGTTGTCGATTTAGATCTTGAGTGTCATTTCATCCACATCATGACAAGTAACTTATTAAAGAAGCAAAAAGCTTAAAATAAGCTCATAAAGTCATGTCAAAAATACCACTACGCTCTCACTCATCTGGTTTTATAGATCTCCCTCATCGATGATGGCCCTTCATTTTTCTTTGGCTCTTTCTGAGCCTATCCAGGACTTTTTTAGCCCTCTAGAGGGCAGGTTATCACTTAACATGCTAAGTCATAACATACCTTTGAGGTAAGTCATGTGTTAAAATAATAATATTTGGCCTAGGAATCCTTTGGTCTTGCTATAATTCCCTTTTTGGTGGTTTCACATTAGTATGTTGTCGTCATCCCTCCATTCATTATGACAACTCTACCATAGGGGTTTTAGGCCATTTCAGATGTAATGATGATCTTTTTTCACTCCTTAAAGCTAGTTGGTGCTTGTTTTTAGACATTTAAAGTCTCCTTTGCCATTTTATCTCATGAACTCCTCTTTAGATGCATATTGGGATAGAATTAGATTCTTTCACTTCTTTAAGTCGATAGTATTATTGTTTGTTCACAGTTGGTCATCTACTGACTCCTCTTTTTCTTTTGTTGTGGTCTCTACAAGATTTATGGGTCACTACTTATGGTTTTTTAGGACTTGTTATAGTATTTTTTGATTGATATTCATATTTCATGGGCCTCCTCCCACCCCTCTTTACCTCTCATTGCGATTGGCATTGGTCTCTTTCATACGATTAGAACTTTTTCATGTTCTTTTTCTCCCTCATGCATCTTATTTATTATGCTTTATTCCAAGATAGTCCCCATATGGTTGTGTCTTATTTCCTTGACCCCCATCATGGTTCACCATTTTGTGGTGATTCAAAACAATGGTGATAGTTGAGGCAACCTAGGACCTACAACTATGACCTAGACTATTGATTATCCATGGGGCCATGAGCTTGTTGCAACTAGTTTATTCCTTATTAGTGAGACAAACAAGCCCTATAGACTTATAAAACATCCTTGTTGGTGGCTTCACTTTTATATGGGGTCATCATTCCTCCATTCACCATGACAACTTATCTCTAAAAATTTTGGTTTGTTCCAAATGCAATGACAGTTTCTGTTTCACTCTTTGAAGCCAATCGATCTTGATTTTAAGACCTTTCAAGTCTCCTTGGCCATTTTGGCCTATGTACTCCTCTTTGTATGCATTTCAAGATAAAATTAGAGTCTTTTGATTATTTTATTCAGTAGTTTTATTGCTTGCTTGTATTTTTTCCTCTACCTACTCCCTCTTTCTCTTTCATTATGGTCTCTGTAGGTGTTGTGGGTTATTAATTGCAGCTATTCAGGACTTACTATAATCTTGTCTCGCTAGTATTTATATTTCACAGGCCTCATACCACCCTCTTTGGTTCTCACCATAGTTTGAGTTGATCTAATTCAAATAATTATGGATTTGTCATGTTCTTTGTCTCCCTCATGCAACTTTCTTATTTCACTTTATGTTGATATAATCCCCCAGTGGTTGTGTCTTGCATCCTTGACCCCCATTATGGTGCACTAATTTATGGTGATTCATAAAAATGGTAGAAATAGAGGTAACTCAAGACCTATAATTATGACTTGGACTATCAATGACCCATGGGGCCATGAACTTGTTACAACTAGTTTCTTCCTTACTAATGAGATGAAAAATGTTGTTGAGTATCACATGATTATTGGAGCCCTGACTAATTGATGTAGAGGAATCCTATAAGGACCCCAAAAAGGATCTATTTTTTATTTATATATAGTCTAATAGGTGTTTTATAGGTGTTATATTTCATTATTAGTCCATAGGTGATGTCTAGATAGTCTCAAGAAGCATATAATTCAAAGTTTACCTTTTCTTGCCAAAAGTTCCTTTTTGAAAATTTGAATTATTATAAGCATTTGAAAGGACTACTATGCATTTTTAAAGGGTGGAAAGAAGTCAAAAAACATGTCAAGGGGTTTTAGACCTGATAGAGGTTTATAAAATATAATGAGTCGAATGTCATTGTCTTAGGTATGTCATATTGTGTCAAATTAAGACAATAATGTAATCCTTGAGCAAAAACAACCTCTACATGGAAAAGAGAAATCAAGAATCAGTTATGTATTATTTTTATTAGTCTTGGAGTAATTTTATGGGGTAATTCTAATAATCAATTCGTATTATAGGAATGGAGAGAGATTTTTCAAGTTGTGTGAAGGGGGGAGATTTGAAGATGGTAACCCTTGTTTTGATGGTATGAAGAATTACACAGACCTCTGTTTTGAAGGTCATGGATTTTGTGTAATGTATGTGTTTTTATTAATGAAGAAATGAATTTTAAGTTTATTTCAAGTGGAATTAAGGCTTATGTATGATTTTTTTATTCAAGACTTGAAGAGATAAAGAAAGGAATAAACCCTGTGTAGCTGGTCTAAGACATAGACCCTATTTTGATGCATATTGATTAGTTTAAAAATTATGATTGGTCAGACAGAGGACTAAATGAACTTGAAAAAGGTTCACATGTTTATATAAAGGTAAATAAATTTTATTTTATGTCTATGTTTGTATGGTTTAAAAATCAAGTTACATAGTGATCAGAAATATGTAGGCGCAAACATTATTGGTTGGGGTAAAGACTATTGTTTGCCATGCATGAGTTTACTAATTAAGGAGTGACTTGGGAAATTGTTTCATAATTACTATCAATATTTTATGACATTATTTTCATCTTCATATAGATATATGTCATGTGTAATTTATGTATTGTTAGCCAGAGATGCTAAAGAACCCTATTTTTTGTGTTGAACCTTGTTAAAATGGATTGTGCCATGATTTCTTTAAAAGGTAAGTCTTAAGTTTCAAGTTTTAAATGTTTTATAACATTTCTTCTCATATTTATGAGTTTATTAGATGTTATTTAAACCTTTAGAGTGAACAAGAATGTGATATGATTTGTTAAAACTAACACAGACCTATAGAATGCTAAATGTGGACACAATCAAACATATTTAGTAGAGGAAATGTACATGATAATGAGTTGATTCATGACAACCAAGGATTATAATATTTTAATTAGATCAAGATATACCTTTTAAAACTATTTTGGTCTTTTGAAATGATTTCAAATGTTGTAAATTGAAATTTTAGTCCTCTCAGTTGAGATTGTGTTATTGAAAACCCTAAACTAGGTTTTGTGCTCTGATTTACTTTGTAAACATTTGAAAATTCCCTAAATTTGTGATCTAACATATTTTGACATTATTTAACTGAATATCATAATTTTATGTGGCATATGGCTCTATAAGTATGTATTTTAAGATCTGAGTGTGCTCTAGGCCTAGAAGAGACCTAAAGGGGTAAATGGTAAGCTAAAAAGAGTTAGTAAACTAGCTAACAAAAATAATTAAGATATGTAACTTTGAAGATAGTGAGATATTGGAAAATTGTATCTTAAATATTTTATGGTTTTCCTTTTGGCATCCATATAGACTATACAAATCAGAGAAAGGCCAAAAAAAGGGCTGTAAGGACTATTAGTAAGTTGATAAAACTAAGATAAAGGAGGCAAAGTTGGGAAAAGATATGAGTTGAGACTTGGAAGGTGTGGGTATATGAATGAGATGTTAATGTGACCTTATGTAACTTGAGAAAATGATACTGGGATCCTTATAAAAATCTAATGAGATTTGTATTCTTGCATGAAGAAATGAACTAGTGAAGCCTTTGTAAAGATAGTGGATTAAGAAACAAGCAAAGTGTGATAGTACTTGGTATATGCTATGCATCATTTTGGTATCAAAGCTTGTAAAATATTCTTGTGGATTATGAAAATATTTTATAACATGTGTTTTGAAGTGAAGTGCAGGACAGGGAACCAGGTGCAATGCTTCGTGGAGAGAGCTAGCAGAGAAGAAGATGATTTAGTCAGGATAATGACCCAACTAATTGCTGCATTGGTTATGATAATGGAGGCCATTAAATATGTTCTCAAGGAGAGATAAAAAATATTATAAATAAAAGGTGATGATAGATAATAAGGTGAAACAATACCTTTGCAACCAAGGATGCATGAGAGAGAGAATAGAGTGGTGGTTCAAGAGAGACAAAAAAAGCATGTAGTAGCAGTGCAAGAAGGCATGGGATAGAACCATGCAAGGTAGGTTAGACATTTTATAGATGGAATAATTAGAAGAGATGAAGGTCCCATGAGGATTGAACCAAGATAGAGATTTTAAGGGCAATGTTGGAATCGCCATAGAGAGGGACACATGGCAGTAGAGTATCCAAGGAATGTGAGCAGTAGTTTGCAACAGCAGCGAATAAGAAAAGTGAATGAGGAGATAAAGCATGATAAGAATGAGTAATTACTCATTAGGAGAGTCTTATTTTAATATAATCAAGTTAAGGAACTAGCCCAAAGGAGAAGCCTATTCAAGAGCAAGTGTAAATCAAGAGGTAAAATATGTAATCTAGTTATTAATGGAGGTAATAATAACAATATAGTTTCTTTGGAAATGGTACAGAAGCTGGGCTTGAAGAGAATTTCACACCCTCAAACATACAAGGTTGTATGGGTTCCGAAAGGTCATCAGATTGTGGTAAGTGAATAGAGTTAGGTTGAGTTTCAGATAGGAAGGTATAAAGATCTAGTATTATGTGACATTTTACCTATAGATGTGTGTCATTTATTGCTAAAGAAACCATGGTAGTTTGATAGGCATGCCATACATGATGGTTAAGCAAACACATACACTATTAAGTAGCATGGAAAGACATATACACTTATCTATTGAAGGGTGAAGAAGATAAAAGAGATGAGAGAATAATGATGATGACAAGGTAGTATTAGACTCAAGCAGTGGAAAGATTGGGTTTGGTCAAGGCACCCAAGAAAGAAGAAAATAAAGTAAGTTGTTTAGAGTTGGTTGATAAGAGGAGTGAATAATGTAGGTTGGTAGCAAGTGGTCTTCAAATGAAGGAAGACATAGCACTTAAGAGAGTTCTCAAGCATGAGAATATCCAAGACAAGCACGGCAGCCAAGCATGTGAGAGATAAGATAGTAGTATAATGATAGATATAGTAGCTAAAATGGATGAGCAATGGATTAGAATTGAACTGAGAAAGAAAAGAAGATGAATATTAAAATGTACAAGGTGAAATCTCCAAGTTTTGTTTCTAATGAGTTGATTTGTGATGAAAATATAGGTATGGAGCAGGCAGTCAAAGAAAGAAGAGTAGATACATTCAAATGTTTGAAGGAGAGTCTTTAACAAGAGGAGGATCTTGATGAGTTGGGAAATATACTATAGGCCCATGCACAAGGTGACTATGTAGGAGTGATAAGTCAAGAAGATGAGATATGGAATGATATTATGTAGCCTATAAATGTGCAAGAGTTAGGAAGCAATCAAGATGATGTTGATGAATAACAACAAATCCAAAATGTACATATGTATGAGGTATGTAAAGATATAGAAGAAGTGACGAATGAAGTGAAATGGATAGAATAAGGAGAATTGGTAAAGGAGGAAGAGTAATGCATACTTGTGGTAGTGATGAATGATAGAGATAAGGAGAAGATAGATCAATTTTTAGAGGAAGAATATTGGTATACACTTGTCAAGCAAGAAGGAGATGGCAACAACTATATTTTGCTTAACATTGTTATTTCATGTGCAGGTATGAAGATGAAGCAAATAAGACCTAAATTTGGGTCCCAAGATCATGTACACCTCTATTAGAGGCAAGTATAAGCAGACACCTTCAATGAGGAGGTTCAATGCATTCAAGTAGCAACATATACCAAGTGCATCAACAAATATTTATGGCAAATATTTTCTAGCTTAGTAGTATGATGTAGGGCATCCTATGAGGACCCCAAAAAAGATATAATTTTTGTCTATAAATATTATAATAGGTGTTTTATAGGTGTTATAGGTCAGTAGTAGACCATAGGTGATGTTTAGATGGTCTCAATGAGCATAGAATTCAAATTCTACCTTTTCCTACCAAAAGTTCCTTTTTGAAAATTTGAATTATTCTAGGCATTTAAAAGGACTGTTATGAATTTTTAGAGGGTAGAAAGAATTCAAAAAAAAATTCAATTGGATTTAGACCCTATATATGTTCATAAAATGTAATGATTCCAATGTCATTGTCTTAGGTATGTCATATTGTGTCAAATTAAGACAATAATGTAATCCTTGAGCAAAAATAACCTCTACATAGAAAAGAGGAATCAAGAATCAGTCATTTATTATTTTTAGGAGTTTTAGAGTCATTTTAGTGGGTTATTTTAATAATCCATTTGTATTATATGAATGGAGAGATATTTAAAAAGTTGTGTGAAGGGGGAGATTTGAAGATAATGACCCCTATTTTGATGGTATGAAGAATTACACAGACCTTTATTTTGAAGGTCATGGATTTTGTGCAATGTATGTGTTTTGATTAATGGATAAATAAATTTGAAGTTGATTTCAAGTGGAATTAAGGTGTATATATGATTTTTTGAATCAATACTTGAAGAGATAAAGAAAGGAATGAATCCTGTATAGTAGGTCTAAGACATAAACCCTGTTTTGATGCATATTGATTAGTTTACATATTATGATTGGTCAGATATAGAACCAAATGAAATTTATAAAGGTATTGAATGTTTATTGAGAGTTTAATAAATGTGATTTTGTGGCTATGTTTGTAGGGTTTAACAATCAAGTTACATAGTGATCAGAAATATGTAGGCACGGACCTTGTTGGTTGGGGTAAAAACTATTGTTTGCCATGCATGAGTTTGTTGATTAAGGAGTGACTAGGGAAATTGTTTCACAATGAGTATCAAGACTATATGATGTTATTTTAATCTTCATATAGATATATTTCATGTGTAATTTATGTATTATTACCTACAGATGCTAAAGAACCATGTTTTCTATGTTGAACCTTGGTAAAATAGACTATGCCATGATTTCTTGAAAAGGTAAGTCTTAAGTTTTGATTTTTGAATGTTTTAAAACATATTAGATCATATTTTTGAGTTCAATAGATGGTATTTGAACCTTTATACTGAAAAAAAATGTGATACGAGTTGTTAAAACTAACACATACCTACAGAATGTTAAATGTGGACACAGTCAAACATATTTAGTAAAAGAAATGCATGAAAATGAGCTGATTCATGACACCCAAGGCTTGGAATATTTTCATTAGTTCAAGATAGACATTTTAAAACTATTTTTGTCTATTTAAATTATTCAAACATTGGAAATTGAAATTTTAGTCCTCTCAGCTAAGACTGTGTTATTGAAAAACCTAAACTAGGGTTTGTGCTCTAATTTGCTTTGTAACTGTTCAAAAATATCATAAATTTGTAATATGATATATTTTGACATGATTAAACTTAATATAATATTTAAAATGGGTGTATGGCTTTATAATTATGGATTTTAAGGTCTGAGTGTGCTCTAGGCCTAGAAGAGACCTAAAGGAGTAAACAATAAGCTAAAAAGAATTAATAAAGTGGCTAAAGGAAATAATTAAGGTTTGTAACTTTGAGGATAGTAGGATATTAGAAAAGGGTATCTAAAATAGTTTATGGTTTTCCTTTTGGCATCAGTATAGACTGTATAAACTATAAGAAGGCCCAAAAAAGGGCTACAAGGACTATTGGCAAGTTGATAAAACCGAGATAAAGGAGGCAGTGTTGGGAAAAGATATGAGTTGAGACTTGGAAGGTGTGGGTATGTGAATGAGAGGTAAATTTAACCTTATGGAACTTGAACAAATGATACCAAGATCCTTATAACAATCTAATGAAATTTGTATTCTTTCATGAAGAAGTGAACTAGTGAAGCCTTTGTAAAAATAGTGGATTAAGAAACAAGCAAAGTGTGATAGTACTTAGTATATGCTCTACATCACCAATGCTTACGCATTAGGTAGGTGCTATGTGTTATTTTTATCTAGCTCACTCTTAGCCATGTCTCATGTCATTAGATATATAACATTCATTTCATCGAGTTTCTCCCCTTCTTTGAGGTGGCATGATATTTTCTCTTCTATTTTAAGGACTTCTAGATATCCCACATCCCTTGTTTATAGAACACCAAAGTGGACAATCCAAGGAATGCAATCTTGGATTATTTGGTTTGATGTCACTTTTTGTCCCTTCTTATGTAGGAACTATATGTGGAGCTTGAGTTGGACCTATAGTTGGATCATGAAGAGATTATACTTATACCTATTGCATTATGTCATTGATATTTCATCTGCAACTATTCTCATCAAGTAAGTGCAGGTGAATTTCTCTATTTTACTTTTTTATCTCTCTCTTACTTTTTTTATGGCTTCAAGTACTACAAAGCACTCTTTATTTTGTTAAATATTGATTGCTTTTACCTCAGGGGCATATATAATTGTGATTCCTTTAACCCTACTCCTCCTAATGATTATTCATCTACTTTTTCTGCTTACTACCAAACATAGAGAGATTATATTTATTGTAAACAATCATTCAAAGATATTTCAAACTTCATATACCCTATCAGGTCTTCTCACACCCTATCGGACCTTCTCAAAAGCTTGATAGACCCTGTATGTAGTGTTATAGTTGAGGCCACCCATTTTCTTGTTGTTGCATAGCCTAGGCCACAACTTAATTAGAATGTGTCCATTTTAGTCTGAGTCATTTCCAAATGGTGAGAAATGGTCATTTTTTGGCAAGTTCAATATTTTGGTAGCACTATATCAATTGTAAACCTGCCTCACAACCCCTCATTCAACTTTGCTACTTCTACTTCGATTTTTCCTCCTTGAAAAAAATTCACAATTTCACTTGTTGTTTGGACTGGATTCACCATTTTGCTCCATAGTTTCTCCTACCTTTATTGTGCTTACTCTCATGTTATATTAGTTGGCATTGCACCTAATTTTTATGCACTTGGATTGACTGTCACACCTCCTACTTGGTCATGTCTCACTTTATCTCCTAGATTATTAACATTATATTGGATAGATCTCTTCTTACAGCTTAGTCTTCCTCTGATCAGGATCAATCTTGGACTCTTGATTGGTAGTTTCTTGCATTATTATTGAGCATGATTTAAGGGCACTTTGATTGCAAGGTGAAATCATTATTTTGACTTAGTGTAGTGTTATTTCTAGGGTTAGATATTACATGATAGGGCTAGATTTATTTTAAACAAATATTTAGCATATATTCTAAAAATCTTATGTATTTATCTTTGAAAATGTCTTTCCTTTGGAATCACCTTTCATACTTTAGGGATGCATGTTTATGAATCATTATTTCTTCTTGAGATTGTTTACTTGTTTAGATAGCTTTGATTCCCTATTTAAATGGCATTATATTTTATATTTTTGTTTGTATTGTCATGGTTAGATTGTTAGAGATACCCAAATTTATGTTATGCTTCATCATGCTAACCCTAACCTGGTTTTGTAAATCTGCCATTGTCCTAGTGCAAGCTAGTAAACTAGATAACTAATTTAGACCTTTATTGACTTCTTTGTGTCCTTCATCCCAATATATTTTTATTCTTACCCATTTACAAAACCCTAGTGTCTCATTTGGATTATTGGAGCTACAATGAACAAATTACTTAGTTAGAAATCTGATAGTACAAGACTATGTATGTGACTATAAAAATGATTATGTGACTATGTGACATTATAAATCAAAAATAGGGATTCACTTAGATCTAGGACAAGGCCATTAGAATTAGATACGATCATCTTATGCTAGTATACTTAGGATTTTACAACATTAAATTAAGGTTTTGATCTTTATGACTAATATGGCAGGTTCACCTTATGCGGGAGCTCTCGATATGTCATGAAAACCACTAGATACCTTATTCTTCACCAAAATCTTAGATCAATGACACAAGATGATGAATATAATCATGGGGTAAAAATGGTTAGATATTGAATTTGAGTTTGACCTTAATGCCCCCTATGTTAAGCATTACCTACATATGAATACTCTGAAGAGGAATTAAATTCCATGTAGTTCTCCCTTGCTACGGTGGTGTGTGTGAAATACTAGTGTAAAATTCAAAATATCAGAGTAATCATGGTGTGTTTAGATGCTCTAATAATGAAATGTGAACTTGGAGGTGTTTTCAAATTTATCTCATGCCTACTAGGGCTATGTAGGTTATGATTTGAAAAAATAGGTGTTTTTTTCTCAATTACAGTTAGATGTTATGTTGTTTTTCAATCATATGATCCTCTAGTGTATAACGGCTTGAAAATGTGGATTTATAGTGATCATTTTTAAATTACTTTAGATGTGGATTTTTAAATGTTTGGGATGACCCATTTTGTGAATTTAAATTTGAGAAAATGGTCTTTATTTGGCAAGAGGACACAACTAGCAAAATTGGACTATATCGAGGAGAAGGATAATCCAAAAGGAATGGTCTTGTCTAAAGAGAAGAGACAACTAAAGTGAAAGTGTGGATAAATATGAAATTGAACTTAGGATACTTAAAATGTGGAATAGGGATATTTAGAATCATAATTTTCTTAAGAGGTAAGATTCATCTACATAAAAAGTGAAGGAAGGGTGATTAAGGACCAAGGAAATAGGCATGAGCTAATTGTGTATAAGGAGTGGTCACATAGTGAATTGTTTTAGTGATAAATGTTAATTTATGTGTTTACATATGTCTCCTTTCATTATATTAATTTATCAAATAAAAATTACTAGATTAAAAAAAAAGTGCATACCTAAACTTACCTATGAAAAATAGTCTTATATGTAAGCCACATGTTGAATTGTACTTCAAGCAAACCTACAATGAAACATGTATAAATTAGTCCTTACTTAGATGAAATAATGAAAGTAAAGATAATAAAAATTATATATAAAATAAAAAATAACAAATAGTCCTAATTGGGTACGTGAACCATTGTGTTTTCTAGTACAAAAAATGTTTATTGTAGAGCATAGGACCCTTGGATATTTTCATTCATTGAAGAGCTTGGATTGGATTGTGAGTGCCCCAATCATCATTGATAGAAGAGTGTGATTAATAAATCAAGGTGTTCATGATTGCATAATTTCATACCCAATGTAGTAGTGTAGCTTATAATCCTTATATGAATTTTAATGGATCATTCTAGTGCAAAAATATGAATCAACTATTACATATGGAATAAAATTCATTCCTGGTGCAAAACTAGTGCAAAAATCACATAATATGGGTCTATTGTATACAACATGGATAATGACATAGATCACCATTCCATTTGTAAAACTAGTGTCAAATTGAGTAAGGATGTGTTCTTGTGTTGCATGTATGTCCCCAATATGATATTTGAGCATACTAGTGCTGAGATTGAGTAATATCAAGTGACTTTTTAAGTAAAAATATGTGTAAAACTCCTATAACACATATCACACATGATGCCCCCATTCTAAGTAAAATCTAAGTATTTATCTAAAATGATTATATACACTTACTTTTAATTATCCTATACTAATTATGATTTTGAGAATTTCTATAAATCATTATTTTCTTCCTGTTGGGACAATGACATGTTATTTTAGATATGACCGGCCAGTGCCCTTGTCTAAATGGAGCATTGTTATCTAAAACCAAT
Organism: Torreya grandis; assembly: GCA_037957365.1. Taxonomy (NCBI): domain Eukaryota; kingdom Viridiplantae; phylum Streptophyta; class Pinopsida; order Cupressales; family Taxaceae; genus Torreya; species Torreya grandis. The sequence goes on along the minus strand of JARHVA010002554.1, from coordinate 2,133,661 downwards.
TTCTAAGTAATTTATGGGTATGGATCATGATCAACTATGTAAAGTTTGTTCATTTCTAACTATTTTGTATACTATTTCATCTTAGTCTATAAGACAAGCCACTATGTATTCCCCCTTTTTTGAGGTGATTTGAGAAACTTGTTGAATAAATTAACTCAAATAAAAAAATATGTGAGAAATGTTATTTAAAGATGTAAATTTGAAAAATAATGATAACAAGAAGAGCATGGCATCATCATATATAAACTAAGTAAAATAGTGATATAATATACATGTGGAAAGGAGCATATTGTAAAGATAGATGTTAGTGTTTAGGTACATAGATAAGTGATCATATACTGAAGATAACTGAAATTAATTATAAAAACTCGGGGAGGATGCATGATATCCATCACAACATCTAAAAACTAGGAATATGCATGATATAAAGCATGACATTGAAAACTAGGAAGATGCATGATATCCATTATGGCATCCAAAATTAAATAAATTGAGTAAATAAGTGTCATGGCCATGATGCACACACATAAAGAACACACACAAGAGAAATCTAAGGGGACACATATAAGGGACATGATCAAATATCACACACACATAAAAACACACAATGAAGGCTTAAAGTTAGAAATAAGGACATGTTCAAATGTCCACAAGTCAAACAAGATAAATAAACACAAAACATCAAGTAAGGTAGTAAACATGAAAAGCACGTATGAGTAAGTAAATTTGATCAACATTAGCAACTTATAACACTTGTATATTTAGTATCTCAAGTATTCAGTAATCTATCAATGTGAAAGTAAGTGAGAAAATAATCACAGAGTGTAATGTACTTAAGTATGAACAATAGGGATGGTCATAGAACAATAAAAAATGTGTAAAAGGATGCCCCTAGTGAACTTGTTGTGATATAGACATGTTTTAGAGACCCTATGACTAGTTTTAATCTTGAAAATTAGATCATGTGTTCACTTAGACAAGTCCACTATAATCATACAAATGCCTAGTGTGTAACTATTTAAGATAGAGCGGTGTTATCAATAGAAAATGTTTGAGCCTGAGATAATATCACCTTCTGTAATTGCATATGGAAATGACAACTTTTATGTTTTACAACTCATTTATGTAACAACCCCATTGGGTTAGATATATAAAAATGCAAAAAAAAATTGTTAAATACACACATGTAACAAATATAGATTACCCTGTGAGAATCTACAAAGACCATAAGAAATATACAAGATGTGATCATAGAAACAAGTATAATACATCACATAATAATGATCTCTAATATCATAAGAGTACATGTCACAATGTGAATATAGAAAGTAATCACATTAACTCTACTACAACTATAACAAGTCTAAAACCACCACTATCCAAGTACAATAATAAGTAATTTACAATTCTTCATGATAATATTCAATGATAAGTACAATGTATATATAAATACATGGCTTATCTGGAGCATAGTTCTCAAACTCAAGTATCTATGGCAATCTCAAGTGTCATCTCAATAAGTAATACTATTGTGGGGAGGGAGATCATCATCTGATCACTTTTCCACACCAACCATAGACCAATGATCTCCCACACTAATCCCATCAAGAAATGGCCCTCCCTTTATGGCTGAGTAGATAGTGATGGCATGGGAATCTAGAGAGACAAGAAATTACATGTGTGTTATATGATTCTAAATTAAACATGCAGTGTATCATAAAAATCCATTCTATTACAATATATCACAAAAATATGTGAATTACTCTCATGAAATGATAATATCTCTCTAAACATACTTTTTCCCAATTTTTTATAAATAATAATTAATAACGATCTACATCAATCAAATTCATACACACCACTTGATCAGACTACCTTCATCTATCATTATGAGATTAGTAATCTAGTGAAGTCCATCTCACTCCTTACTCTGTATCATCAATGCAGAGTGGTCAAATACAATTCAACTACAAGATTCATTTAATTTACATCTTATTACTAAATACATCATATAATATGTTATACATAGGGGTAACCAAAGCATACATTTATTCCATCAAATGCATGAATGAATCTTACATTAATTTTTATTCCATAATGGAAATAATGACTAAGTTTATACCATCCAGATAAAATATACATAACTGTAGATTTCAAATACCATAATTTGTTTCTAAACATACTACACCTATGACAACCCATATTACCATAGTCTAGTATTCTAAGATTTAATTACTAGTTTTTGTTTTTTTATTTTATTATAGAATCAATTACCAATATAAGCATCATAGAAGCAAAAAATAGTTACAAGGTTCCCAAAATAAAAGTATCAAACTATGGGGCATCCACCATTAGCACAGAACATACTAATTGATTATACAATATAAAAAATGGCACTATACAGGCAGTCCAACAAAAGTAATAATAGCAACAGAGGTATCAAAAAAAATATCATATCAAAATGCAACCACCCCAAAGGTGGAAGAACTAGTCTTAAGCATCATGTGCCCTCCAACTAGTAGTGCCATCCATTTCGCATCCATCCTCAGAATCCCTATTATCAGGTCCCTCAGTCAAATCTTTATCTTTGCCAAGTCCCATCTGAAGCTATCCAATAGCCAACTGAGAGGGATAATGGTCAAATTTCTTCAATAAGATTTTCATATTGTTTATTTTTACATAGACCAAGATGTCCTCTAATCCATCGAGCCACCCCATTCAACAAGTTTTTCCAATTTTCTAGAGAATACATTGACATTTTCATCGATCCTCTTCCAAAAATATTCATGGGCATCCTAATTTTGTATCACTAGAGTCAATCCCTAAAGAGAAGATTTTATTTTCACAGTATTATCAAATGATTCAGGGAGTAGGTTCAAGTCAAATAGTGAAAAGGTTTCCTCAACTTCTCTAAATATACAAATTTCTAGTCCATCATTGTGTACATCTCTTAGCATATTTTCATTAGCTGATAACCAGTTATCAATGCCATTCTTACCATAGTCATTCGAGTTTATCCATTCATGTATTGGGTGATCTACCTAGTGAAAGTATGCATCTTTTATGTAATCCCACTCTTGTTTAGTATTTTTATCTCAGTGACTGACTGGTGGCTCACTACCTAATTTGGATGAGGGCTTAGCTTGGGATAACCAACAAAATCTAGCAAGAAATTAGAGGTGACTTTGAGGAGTCCTATCTTGAGAAATTGTTCCAACTGATCCTACGGTACTTTTAGTTGTAGGAAAATATACATAGAGACAAAATAGATAATGACTTCCACTGAGAAGTTAGTAATCAACCTAGCCTTATGTTGGAATACCTCAAGGTTCATTTGCTTCCATAACAACCATAAAATTTTAGTTGAAAACACAAGCCAAAATTTATCAAAGAAAGGGTGTACTCAAATTTTAGGACATGCATCACCAAAAAAAATGTTTATCCAACCAATTTCACAATCAAAGACCACATTATAACACTCAAGATAATAATTCCATAGCTTAACTACATATGGGAAAGAGAAAAAAACATGCTTAATAGTTTTAATTTTATTGAAAAAAGAGTAAAAAGGCTTAACAGGTTTATAATTACTCAAGACAGAACCAACAGCCATCTTCTTATACATTAACAGCCAATAAAATTAGGATTTTTTAGGTTCAAGACAAAAGGCTGAAATCACATCAAATCTAAAAGACCAGGTAGACAAAGCTTCAAACAAAGACCAAATATAGTTAAGGGTGAGGTAGGGGATATTTGAGAAGGAAAGCTTTTTGTATAGCAGCTAGGCAAAAAACTCAAATAGAGGGGGGCCTTTAGTCTATTGTTCCCAAAATATGTCACTCATTTTTTGGGACAACATATGACCCATTTTTGGTTCTGCAGGCCAAAAATCCTCTCTTTCCTTCTCAAAAATTGTTTTGAGCATTCAAATTCTTCATTTTTCAAGATTTTTTAGTTAAGGGACTAGCAGGTTCAATAGGTTCAACAACTTCAATAAGTGAGCTCTCTCAAAGGAACAAGTTTCCAACACCTAGGCATTTTCAATCTCGGTTCAATGCTGAGGTTCAACCAAAAGGTTCATCAGCAAGCTTCAAATAATGGAATGAACCGTTGAACCTTGAACCAAAATGGTTCAACGGGTTCAAAGGTTTGATGACATCGGCAAGTTCAAAGTTCAACCGCTTCAGCAAATTTAACAGCTTCAAAAGACATGGTGAAAAGAAGGAACATTGAACCGTTGAACCGTTGAACCTTAAACCAAAATGGTTCAATAGGTTCAAAGGTTCAATGTAATTGGTTCAAAATGGTTGGTTCAAGCGGTCAATTGAATGAGTGGAACACAAGATTGAACTGTTAAACCAAAGTTGGTTCAATCAGTTAGTTCAATCAAACAGTTCAAAGGAATGATCAAAGGCCCACAGGATGATTTCTATAGACTCTATAGGCTGGATTCTACAAACTCTTTCAAGGCTCAAGAGACTTAGAAAAAACTATGAAATCTACAGGCCCATTTCTACGAACTCTGCAGGCCGAGTTCTACGGACTCATTTCTACAGACTTCACAGACTTGTTTCTACAGGCCCATTTCTATGGACTCTATAAGAAGGAATCTACGGACTCTATAGGATGAGTTCTATGGACTCAAATCTATGGACTCAAAACTATGGACTCTGCAGGTTAGTTTTTGGTTTCTATAGACTGGGTTTTACAAACTTTGCAAATACATTTCTACGGACTCTACAGGAAAGAAATGAGCTCTCAACACTTAGTCATTTTCAATCAATCAGTTCAATTTCCATAGCTCAAAGGGTAGGTACCCTTGTGGAGGCTAAATAAAACAAAAGGATATCTTTCAGAGGGATTTTCCATTTTTCTCGAAGGAATGATCAAAGGCCCATTTCAAAAGCCCAAAGGACAAGTGCCCTTGCGGAGGGCACTTAGAAGCCAAAAGGACCTTTGTAACTTTTCTGAAAGGCAATCTTGAAGGATAAGCATCCTTGTGTAGGGCACTTGGGAGCCAAAAGGACCTTTGAAAATTTTTCAAAAGACAACTTTGGAGATCAAATAGCCCTTGAGGAGGGCAGGCGATGGGAAAAATAGACCATTGAGAAGGCCAAAAAGGTAAGTTTTTCTTTGGAAAAGTGAACAAGGTAAAGAATAGGGAATTCTTTTAGAAAAGTTCCTATGGCAAAATTATTAAGGCAAAAGTCCTTCAAAAAAAATGTCCAAAGGAATTCCTTTGAACATTTTGTTCGAAGGAATTCACCATGGAAGAAAGTTTGACCGAAAGGAAGCCTAACCGAAAGCAAGAAGAAAATAGCTAAGGCAAAGGGACATTTCCTTCAGACAAAATGTCTATAGGGAGAGCCCCCTGCAAGGGTACCTGCCCTTCGGGTGGTCTTCGGTCAGTTTTCATCTTCATCAGGCTTCTTCGAGCTCTAATTCCTTCAGACAAAATGTCTATAGGAATTCCTTTAGACATTTTGTCTGAAGGAATTAGAGCTCGAAGAAGCCCGATGAAGATGAAAACCGACCGAAGACCACCCGAAGGGCAGGTATCCTTGCAGGGGACTCTCGCCAAGAAAAATAGACCTTTCTCAAGACCCCAAAGGGTAGGTCCCCTTTGAGAAGGATCAAATAGCAAAGCTGAAGGAATTACCAAGGAGGGTGATAGGCCCACAGACATCAACATTAAGCACCATGAACTAGTCACTGGGATCTAGATGTCTGGTGACATCCCCATAGCTATCAAATTTAAGGCAACCAACTAGCCATTGGCTTTCAAATGATGATGGGCTTGAAGATGTCAAATTCATGGTAATGAAATATCCATTAATATTTGAAGGCTTTAGCGTAGAGCTGAATGCATTCAAAAGCCAAAATGCCAAAGGGAAGAACTACTGAGAGAAGGAGCTGAAAGAGCTAGCAAAGCTAAGAATATAGCCTCGAGAGCTCAGATTCTAGGAAAAGACAAAACCAAAAAGAGACAAAGAGGGAAATATCTATGCAGTAGTTATTCCAGTAGCTGGAATAGTCTGTAAAGTAGATTTTTGAGCTTGCAAACATTGAAGACGTGGCTTGTTTGTCTCCCTTAGAGTAAAGGCAAATTGGATAGCTACATAGACATCAAGAGACAGACCAGATGACTTAGACCCAGGAGAAGACATTTGAGATGAATTGACATGCCATAGTTAAGGCAGCCACCCTGTTCTAGCATGGTCCTTTGACAAAATTAAAGATGCATTCAAAGCATTGAATGCAACATGGGTCATTCCATGGAACAAAGTGCCAAGCCTTTATTGGCTTCTATATCTTGTAAAACCCTTCTTTTTGAGGAGGAGATCTTTTTGGTTAATAGAAGCAAAACTCTACCAAAATTGAGAGGCTATCACTGAGACTTTGAGCTCAGGTTGTTAATCATATTTATTTATTTGAATGAGAAAGAAAGTTACTTTCAGACTTTGTGTTGTCATGGCTTGTGTCATTTAGGAGATTGTTCTTATGTCTGCCTTCTAGATGCGTTATTATCCAGTTAATAAAATAAGCAGAGCTAGTGGAGATAATCAGGAAGGTGTCTTGAAGCCAACTATGGGATGACTTTGAGCTATCTACAATTTCCTTTAGTGTGTTTGTCTTTTCCTATTTCTGTGTAAAATACCTTGTGATGACTTTGTGCCCTCATTGTCTTTCGTATTTCATTCTTGGGCAGTTAAGGGGGAGACTTTGTGCTACACCTCATTCTTCTAGTTACTGCACCCCTATCACTAGTTATTTGTCACTACATGAAAGAATTCCTATTATTTCTTGTAAGACCACTTATGAAATAAGAGAAGTGTCTTCAGTGTTTTCACCTAGATTTCTCCTTTATCTGTGAGCATCATCTCTGAAAAAAGAGAGATGGATGGTGTTATCCTACCCTGAGTGTTATTTTATGCATATATATATATAGTATATAACCCCCTCATATTTATAGGGAACCTCCCCTTGATGAGAGGAGAGATTTGTCCCATTTTGATGTGGTAAACCTGCACACTAGGCCGACCAATTTCCTTATGTTGTGGTTGAAAAGACCTATTTTGCTCATTAGTTAGCTGGTGACAAAATATTCATGCCAATAATTTTTTGGTGACTACACTAGGGATTCAAACAAGTAGTTCCTATCCTTATCCATTATATACTCTAGCGACTCTCATCTAGGTCTTACCCATTATCATTATAGCCTTATCCATTTTTGTTATATAATCTGGTCTACAAACGAGATCCACTAGGGAAGAACAAGAAGTTTGAAGCCTCAAGCTTCAAGATGAAGTAAGACTAGTTTTTCTCTATTTTTATTCTACAATCTGACAACTCCATGCTATACTAGAAGCAAGAGAACCCAAGGTGTTTTTGACCCAATTTTTGAATTGGTGCAGCAAGGAAATTTTGATTTGTTTCTTTCACAACTTCAAGCTCAATGATCTAGGAGTGTTCCTCCTACCCATACCAGGTCACCAATACAAGGTAGAGCTTCTTTTTTTGTTGTCACCAGAGCTTTACCTATTCATACTCCACCTAGATTTGTTATCCCTGATTTCCATAATTCAATCATGGTAGTTCAAGGCCTCTGGGGTAACTCTTTTGGCCCACTTAATCTAACTCCACCCCTACATGACCTTCCACATAGTTCAAGGAAGAATTTTCCCAAATTCTTTGGTGATGGGAGAGTTCACCCTGATGAACACATTGTAGCCTTAATCATAGCTTGTGGTGTGATAGGCATGGAATTTAAGGACGTGGCAGTCAGGTTGTTTGTGGAAACATTGCACGGTGTTGCTACAAACTAGTTCTACCATCTGTAGGCTCAGTTAGTAACTGATTAGAACACTCTTAAATCTAAATTTGAAGCAAGGTTCAAGCTTGCAAAAGATGTGCATGCCCTACTAGCCCAGGTCACACAAATGAAGAAAGAACCCCATGAACCTATGAGGGATTTCATTGCCAAATTTGACAAGCTAAGAAATAGGATTCCTATAATTACTCAGCCAACACCTGAGAACCTTAAATATTTCTTCATCAACTCATAACTACCTAAAGTGAGTTTTCTACTAAGATGTGATAGCCACATAGACCTTCTTATTACTTAGGATTTGGCCACTAAGGTGGAATATGACCTTACCTTGGTAGGAAAGATAAGGAGAGATCCTAACAGAGGTAAATCCTCTTCATCTTCAGAATACTCACCTACAGGCACCACTGATCCAATGGTACAAAAGCTGGTAAATGAGTTGCTTGATCTTAGAAAACAAATGGCACAATGGATGTCTTTTTCTCTTTCGTATAGAGAGATACCAAGGAGGACATTCCTAAATTAGGCATACCAAGGCAATGCTGCAAGGAATCAAGGGTAGCTAAACCGTCTTCCTCCCACTCAGGGGAAACTAGCCATTGAAGCACCTCTAACCAATTTAATAGTGGGATACCTTGAAGTAGAATCAACTTTATCCTTCCATCCTAAATTAAATAAAGAAGATGACACTAATCTCTTCACAAAAGGAGAATAAAAATTAGCTGGCAACTCCAACATTGGTTTCTTGAATTACCAGGATGAACCTAGAAGTGAAGGTAAAGTAGTTGAAGGATCATATGTTATTTTTACACAGTCTAAGAACTAGTTAGCCCAGCAAGCTGATAAACAAAAGATAGAGGAGCAACCCTAACCTATAATTTCTATTACTAAATGAGGAACCACTCTACCTCTTCAAGCAAAGGACCCAGTGATTGCTAAAAAAAGTAAGTACTTCAAGCATGCCTTCACCTTCAACTTCAATTCTGCAGATCAATCCTTCCCCTTCTAAAAACTAGAAGGATGAACTCCCTTCCCCTCTTCTTTATAATTCATTTCAGACATTTGACATAATTGACCATGTCAAAAAAACTAAGATCCAAATGTCTGAGTTTGAATTTTTGCAATCCAACCCTGAGCAGTTGGACAGGTTGGTCGAATGTGTGAGGAATAAAATTGTCCTTGCAAGACCAGCTATTCTAAAGGTCACTCCCACATCCACCTAAAATAATTTTGTCATTACTCCTCTTGCTTCTCTCAGAAGGACTGAACCATTCTATGTCTCCCTACTGATAAATGGACATCAGTTGAATAATTGCATCATAAACTCAGTTGCGTCAAATAACATCATGCCTACCAAAGTAGCTAAATCTCTTGGTCTCACACTGACCAAGACATTTGGGAGATGTTTCTCCATGGAGAAAAAACAAGTGCCACTGCTGAGACAAATCAAGGATGCCTAATTTACATTTACTACCTTTCTAGAAAAGAGAATCAAATGACGGTCCTGGTGGTAGATGTCCCAGCCTCATACGGCATCCTTCTTGGATGAAATTTTTGCAAGGATGTTGAGCATGAACCTATCTAAGGTGAGGATCCCTATCAAAGGCATCATAAAGAGGCTACTCCCTGAAAAGGAGGCAAAATATGTTGTCACTCAGACATCAGCTCCTGAAGCTCAAATTCTATTTGAGTCCTCAGGCAGAGGTAATTATTTTTTGTCTACTGAAGACGTTCCTATTATAGCAGACAAAAATCTTGTAGGTGGTAATCCCAAAATTGATTCAAACAATACATCAAAAGAATTGGTAGGGTGAAGTATAGATGAAAAAGGATCTTCCCTCTTTAATGAAGAAAAATTTGATAGAAGATCAGTTTCTGATGATGTTTGGATCCTAGAATTAGATGGCTGCAATTCCTCTACCAATGCTGGAGATGAGATTGTTCCAATATCTCTGCAAGGAGATATTTTTCTTTCTTCATACAAGTTGCAGTTTAGCAACACCAACAACACTACCAAGTATGAATCTTTGTTACTCAAGTTCAAGGCTGCTCAAGACAGAGGTGTCAAGCTCCATGCCAAAGAAGAGGTTGAACTAATGGTTTGTCAGGTGAGAAACCTGTGTCAAACTAAGAACAAAAGATTGTGCCACTACCATAATTTGGCATGGGATTATATTAAAAGTTTTTATGCTTTCAATATATCTGCAGTACCCAAGGAGCTTCATAATTGTGCAAACTCATTGGCTGACCCTGCAACCTTCATGGTTCCTCACCCTGATTTCAAAGATAATAGGTACACTATCAAACTGGTCTTTTAACCAAGTGTGCCTAATAATGCCAATCATTGGTAGGAGTTTGATACTGACAATCAAATCATGTGTTGGACTGAACTAGAAGAGCAACAAGCTATGGTAGTGGACCATACTACTGCACACCAAAATCAAGAAAAGGAACTCTTCATCAAGAGAGCAAAGATTTATGGTTTTTAGATTGGAGACCACACTTTGCCATGGTGCAAGAAGAGAGAACCAAAAGGAGTGCACAAAAAATGTGATTCCTGGTGGAGAGTTCCATTCACCCATCACTGATTCTAGGGAGAAAATGGTTTTTTACTAGTTTATTAGGATGGAATGCCATTTTCACTATCTCACAGTGGGCAGCATCTGAAGTGCTTCAATTCTTGAAGCATCAAATAAAATCATCTATATATATGCATATTTGTATAGTCTTTAGTTCTATTTTGTGTTTTTCATTTTTGTTTTTGGCACCTTTCTTTTTTGGGTAGCATGACTCCATATCCCAATGGCATACTTGAAGGCACTGGAGATTCTAGTTTCTACTCCCCTCAATTATTCCTAGTTTTCAACTGAAGGAAGTTCCCCAACTAGAGCCAGCTATTGTTCCCAAAATTTGTCACTCATTTTTTAGGACAACATATGAACCATTTTTGGTCCTGCAGGCCAAAAATCCTCTCTTCCCTTCTCAAAAATTGTTTTGAGCATTTAAATTCTTCATTTTTCAAGCTTTTTTAGTTAAGGCACTAGTAAGTTCAATAGGTTTAATGACTTCAACAAGTGAGCTCTCTCAAAAGAATGAGTTTCCAACACTTAGGCATTTTCAAGCTTGGTTCAATGCTGAGGTTCAACCAAAAGGTTCATCGGCAAGCTTCAAACAATGAAATGAACCATTGAACCTTGAACCAAAATGGTTCAACGGGTTCAAAGGTTCAATGGGTTTAAAGGTTCGATGACATCGGCAAGTTTAAATTTCAACTGCTTTAGCAAGTTCAATGGCTTCAAAATACTTAGTGAAAAGAAGGAACATTGAACTGTTGAACTATTGAACCTTGAACCAAAATGGTTCAACGGGTTCAATAGGTTCAAAGTTTCAATGCATTTGGTTCAAAACAGTTGGTTCAAGCGGTCAATTGAATGAGTGGAACACAAGATTGAACCATTGAACCAAAGTTGGTTCAATCAGTCGATTCAATCGAACGGTTCAAAGGATTGATCAAAGACCTACAGCATTATTTCTACAGACTCTGCAAGCTAAATTCTATGGACTCTTTCAAGGCTCATGAGACTTAGAGAAAACTACAGACTTGTTTCTACAGGCCTATTTCTATAGACTCTATAGGAAGGAATCTATAGACTCTATAGGATGAGTTCTATGGACTCAAATCTATGGACTCAAAACTACAGACTCTATAGGTTAGTTTCTAGTTTTTAAAAACTAGGTTCTACGGACTTTGCAGATACATTTCTACAGACTCTACAGGTTCATTTCTACGAACTTTGTAGGAAAGAAATGAGCTCTCAACACTTAGGCATTTTCAATCATTCGATTAAATTTCCAAAGCTCAAAGGGCAGGTACCCTTACAGAGGCCAAATAGAACAAAAGGATATCTTTCAAAAGGATTTTCCATTTTTCCCAAAGGAATGATCAAAGGCCTATTTCAAAAGCCCAAAGGATAAGTGCCCTTGCGGAGAGCACTTAGAAGCCAAAAGGACCTTTGCAACTTTTGTGAAAGGCAATCTTGAAGGATAAGCACCCTTATGGAGGGCACTTGGGAGCCAAAATGACCTTTGCAACTTTTTTAAAAGGCAACTTTGGAGAAAAAATAGCCCTTGCAGAGGGCAGGCGATGGGAAAAATAGACCGTTGAGAAGGCTGAAAAGGTAAGTTTTTCTTTGAAAAAGTGAACAAGGTAAAGAACAAGGAATTCTTTCATAAAAGTTCCCATGGCAAATTTGTTAAGGCAAAAGTCCTTCAGGCATTTTGTCTAAAGGAATTCACCATGGAAGAAAGCCCGATCAAAAGGAAGCCTGACCAAAAGCAAGTAGAAAATAGCTAAGGCAAAGGGACATTTCCTTCAGACAAAATGTCTGAAGTAATTCCTTTAGACATTTTGTCCAAAGGAATTAGAGCTCAAAGAAGTTTGATGAAGATGAAGACCGACCAAAGACCCCCCAAGCAACCCTAAAGGGTAGGTACCCTTGCGGGGGGCTCTCACCAAGCAAAATAGACCTTTCTCAAGACCCCAAAGGGTAGGTCCCCTCTAGGAAGGATCAAATAGCAAAGCCAAAGGAATTACCAAGGAGGGTGATAGGCTCGTAGACATCAAAGTTAAGCACCACGAACTAGTCATTGGGATCTAGACGTCCAGTGATGTCCCTACAGCTGTCAAATTTAAGGTAACCAACTAGCTATTGGCTTTTAAATGATGATAGGCCTGAAGACATCAAATTCACAGCAATGAAATAGTTGTTGATCTTTAAGGCTTGAGCATAGACTGAATGCATTCAAAGGCCAAAATGCCAAAGGGAAGAACTACTGAGAGAAGGAGTTGAAAGAGCCAGAAAAGTTGAGAATATAGCCCTAAGAGCTCAAATTCTAGGAAAAGACAAAGAGGGAAATATCTATGCAATAGTTATTCTAGTAGCTAGAACAGTCTATAAAGTAGATTTTTGAGCTTAAAAACATTAAATACATGGCATGTTTGTCTCTCTTAGAGTAAAGGTGAATTGGATAGTTGTGCAAACATCAGGAGACAGACTAGATGACCCAAACCTAGGAGAAGACATTTGAGAATTGACATGCCACAGTTAAGGCAGCCACCATGTTCTAGCATGGTCCTTTAAAAAAATTGAAGACACTTTCAAATCATTGAATGCAACATGGGTCATTCCATGGAACAAAGTGCCAAGCCTTTCTTGGCTGCTATATCTTGTAAATCCCTTCTTTTTGAGGAGATCTTTTTGGTTAATAGAAGCAAAACTCTGCCAAAATTGAGATGTTATCACTGAGACTTTGAGCTCAGGTTGTTAATCATATTTATTTGTTTGAATGAGAAAGCTAGTTACTTTTAGACTTTGTGCTATCATGGCTTGTGTCATTTAGGAGATTTTTCTTATGTCTGCCTTCTAGATTTGTTCTTATCTAGTTAATGAAATAAGTAGAGCTAGTGGAGATAATCAGGAAGGTGTCCTGAAGCCAACTGTGGGAAGACTTTGAGTTGTCTACAACTGCCTTTAGTGTGTTTGTCTTTTCCTATTTCTATGTAAAAGACCTTGGGATGACTTTGTGCCCTCATTGTCTTTTGTATTTCACTATTGGGCAGTTGAGGTGGAGACTTTGTGCTACACCTCATTTTGTTGGTTATTGCACCCCTGTTACCAGTTACTTGTCACTACCTGAAAGAACTCTTACTGTTTCCTATAAGACTACTTCTAAAAGAAGAGAAGTGCCTTCAGTGTCTTCACCAAGATTTCTCCTTTGTTTGTGAGCATCATCTCTAAAAAAAGAGAGATGGATGGTATTGTCCTACCCTTAAGTGTTATTTTTTGCATATATATATATATATATATATATATATATATATATATATATATATAGCGCCCTCATACTTATAGGGAACCTCCCCTTGATGAGAGTAGAGATTTGTCCCCTTTTGATGTGGTAAACCCACACACTTGGCTGACCAATTTCCCTTGTTGTGGTTGATCAAACCTATTTTGCTCATCAGTAAGCCGGTGACAAAATATTCACCCAACATAGTCCACTTCACACTATCTCAAAACTCACCCTCTTCTTCCATGAAAACACATTATTCTTTCCCTTCAGTGCTTTTTGGAGAAGAGTGAAAGTTCTAAATTAAGTGGTAGGAATCTAAAAACTATATTTAATCTCTGACCAAGAAGCTCATCCTGTATGAGAATAGAGGTCCTTAAAATCCCTCAAGCCCTTAATATAACATTCAAAGGTAGAATAGCCCCTGGTGAGGGTAAGTGATCTCCTATTAATAGAAAAAATCCACCATAAGGATATATACCCCTGACAAGATATCCCAAACTAGTTTAAAATGTGTTTAGTAGTGATGAAGGGTTTTAAAACATCCCAAGCTGACCAAATGGAAGCAAATCTAGGTGAGTTAGCCACTTTAATAGGAAAGGGCCTAATGAGAAGATCAACAATATTTAACCTTTTTCATCTTAGCTTTACTTTGGGAAAACCTCTCAAGTTATTATTTCTGACCAGAACCTTTCAAGGCTCATTTCCTTTGAATGCTCTAATGATGCACTTAATAGCTAGTGTTATACCCTACTGCCGAAGGTCTTTTAACCCTAGGCCCCCAATATTTCTAGGCTTTGAGCAAAATTGTCACAAAACTACATGTCTTTTCTTACCCCCTTTCCCATCAGACCATAGGAAATATCTTATGATTTTGTGGAGCATGTTGATCTAAGACTTACTAAAAATCTAGCAAGAGGCATAATAGATATTATAGGATGAGAGGACCTTCTGACAAACTTGAATCCTTCTAGGTAAGGAAAGTAAATGTCCCTACTATTTTACAATTTTCTTGTTAATTTTATCAAAAATTCATTCCCACATGATTTTGAAGGAATGAAAGAGATCGAAGGGAATACCCAGGTAGTTGAATAAATCATCTAGTCCTTTCCAATGCCAACAATAATTTGACAGCCATTCTAGAGGGTGTTCTTGCCATCCCAGCATATGTGATTTATGCATTGCCACTTTGGAGCTAGATGCAGACCAATATATATCTAGTTTAGCCACCACCTAAAATAAATTCTTTTATTCCAAAGTGATAAATAATATTATGTCATCAAAAAATAGGACATTAGTAAGGACATAATTATTAGGTAGAGAGATTCTTTTGATATGAGGCCCTATATCAGAGAATTTGAGGAGATAGTGTAATGCTTCAACTGCTATAATAAAGAGCAAAGGAGCAAGAGGGCATCCTTATCTAATAGATAATTGAAGGTCTAGTGATTCTATAAATTCACCATTGACTTCAATGACAGTCGAAGCATCCTTGAAGAGAACATTGACCATTCTGTAAAAATCTATATTAAAATCTAAAGGCTCAAACCATTCTCTCAATGAAAGGCCACTCAATTATATCATATGCTTTTTTATAGTCAAGAAAAAACATTATTGCATCCTTCTTAGAGTCTCTAGCCCAATACATCCCTTCCCAACTAGTAATTAAATTATCCAAAATGTATCTACCTTCAAAGAATCCAGTTTGAGTTTTTGAGACAATAGAGGGCAGCAGTGAGGATAGTCTTCTTGCTAGAATATTTTCCAAAATATTGTAAGAAACATTGAGGGTAATTGGTCTCTAGTTTTTAACTAAAGATAGGTTACCATCCTTAGGGATGAGTTTAATTACCCATATGTTAATGTCTAGGTCAAGGGTGCCAGCATCAATGGCCTCATTAAAAACCTCCAGACAGTCCTTAACCAGCCACTCCTTATTGGTTTTATAAAATTCAGCAATGAATCCATCCTAGAGCTTTATCTTCTTTGAGCGAGTCAATAGTGGTTTTGATTTCATCTAACAAAATTCAAGCATCAAAGAAACTAGCCTAAATAATTTTCACCTTTTTAGGAATGTAGGCATCACATATAACCTTATTTTGGTCAATGAGGTCATTAGAACCATCAAAAAAGAAAAGATTAGAATAGAATTCAAAGAATGCTTCTCTTATGTTGGCAGCATCCTACATAATCTAACCATTTACTTCGATGACATTAATCTTGCTTCTTGTGTGCTTGGATTTCAAAAATATAAAGAAAAACTTAGAGCCGTTATCCCCAAGATTTAACCAACTTAGTCTAGAGCAGATTTGTGGCCCCTATAATTTTATGATTTTCTAACTTGATGTTTCAAAAGGTTAAGCTCTTCAAGTAGTTTCCCATTATCTAGGTCAAGTTGTAAAGAGATTTTAGCATGTATAAGCTTCTTTTGAGTCCCTTTCAACCTTTCTATGTTTTTTAACTTTTATTTGACCATAAATTCTGACAAAGTTTTTAGAGGTTTCCATACAACAATTCCACTGATCAATTTTAGAGCTAGAGTTACAAGCAAATTTGTTAATGTTTCAGGATGACTAAAGACCCTCCACACACACATGGTCAAACAAGTGGGACATTAAATTTATATAGTCCTTTGAAGGATAGGGTGTCATTATTCTCCTTGCAATTCAATGAGAAAACCATTTCAATAGGATGGTGGTCAGATATAGTAAATGGCATCACTGTCACCACATTACCATCCTCAATAGGGACCAAAATGAGTGAATACCTATTCAATTAAAACATATCAAGTTTGGAGTATTATCTTTTATTGTTGCTTTGATTATTACACTAGGTAAACCAAATTAATTTACTTAGTATTTTACCATTTTGGAGTGGGTCTTCAATCATGTGCATTCTTTTAAATTTGGACCAAAAAATAGCTCATTACCTTTCTAGACCTAGTGGTCACCCCCAATTTGATCCTTTTTTTCTTCCACCATGTTGAAATCTCCCCCAAATATCCAAGGAACTTTTTTAGATTGATAGCTATCTAATTCCACATATCAGACCGCTCCCCATAGTCATTAGGGATAGATATGTTACACATACCATAGGATTGATTTTGACTTTATAGCAAGACCCAAACAACTCTATTACAGGGGGAGACACCATGATCAATAATGAAATCTTTCAAACCAAGGTTGACCAAGATAGAGGCCCCTCTTTTCCCTCTTTGATGGTTAGTGGAGAACTATGGAGCACTAGGCCAGATAAATTTTAAGACTAAGGATAGTTGGGATCCCATAGCCTTAACTTCTTACAAATAAAGAAAATCTAAAATTTCTCTTAAATGTCTAAACTGTGTCATCATTGGTTTTCTATCAAGGGATTCTAGCCCTCTCACATTCCAACTTACAATCTACATACACAACCAGGGGGGGAAGGAGGTTAATTAGATTAACCATGGGGCTTACCCCCACTATTGTACAATATTGTGAAATATTCTAGGACTTTATTTTCCTTACCCTTTTTTTTTACGGAAGGGTCATGGTTGCTATGAGGGGACTCTTTTACTATCTTTTTTTTCTCTTTGGACACAACATGCTCCATCACGAAGGAGCTTAAATCTATTTTAAGTATTTTCCCTCCTCCTTTAGACATCTAATTTTTAGCACTTGTTATGTCCTTGTGAGTCAAGGGATCACCATCTGATATATCCATCTTTGAAGCAGACTTATCATTTCTTTCTTTTTTCAAGGAGATAGCCATAGGGGAAACTTCACTAGCAAGATTGACAAGCTTATTTAGAAGCAAGTTGTTACAGATAGCATTGTGCAGAATAGGGGTATCAACCATGATAATGACATATTCCTTAAAAGGAGGGTCTGATAAATATTTATGTTTAAAAAAGGCATCATCTAAATTATCAGGCAAGTAATTGATCACATCAGGTAAGGGATTCAAGATGTCAATAAAAGGCTATGAAGGGCTTTGTAGTTAAGATGTGAGAGAGGAGTCATCTAGAGCTCATTAATTTTCAATATCAAAGCCAATAATTCTAGAAGCCTCGATAGGGGGCATTATCTTTCAATGGTACACTATTGAATAGGGGGTTTTCAAAAACCTATAAATCATCCAACACAAACTCATTTTCCAGGTCATCCTTCTCTTTTGGTTTATTAAGTAAATTACCATTACTAACCAACATAGGATAGTTTTTCCTAATATGGCCATATGTTTTACAAAAGAAACAAGCATTTAGACCACCCAATCCTTTAAGAGCACAAGCATGGGACTTTCACTTAATTTTAAAATTGAGGGAATTTAGAAAGAACTCTAAGGGTTCTAAAGATATGAAAACCCTAGAATTCATATGGGTAAGTGACCTTATAGTATCCTCAATTATTAGTACTTTTTCAAGGGGTTTCAACACTTATGATAGAAAATTCCATAGTTATATCGACACTCCTTCAATATCAACCCATCTAGGAGTAGTTTTGAAAATGAGGTCATTGCAGTCCATTTTTAGGCTCTAGAGCAGATAGCTTTAAAAATTGATTGGCCAATGTTCCATAAGGGTTTATTGATATCCATATGTTACAAATTGGAGTCTTTAAAAAAAATCATAAACACCCCTTTCTAAATCATCTAGCAAAAACTAAAATATAGACCCAGATGTTTACCCCAAACAAAGTTGAGCTAGTTATCAAAAAAATTCCCAGAAGGGAGAGAATTATTGTTTAAATAAACAAAAAAATCCCTACATATTTTATCTTGATTTCCTCCTATTGTAGGTCAATTTCCATGGAATCATTCAAAACAATAGTCAAGGTCTTAGCAAGGCTAGGATGCTTACCAATTTGGCCTTCACTACGTTACTGCTCTTCATTACTCACCACAAATTTAGCTCTTTTTGAGTGCTTAGTCACTTCTTCCTACCACATAATTTCACTAAATAACCTTTTGACAAGTCAGACGCTTCCACTTTAACATGAAATATGCTAGAATAATTTCTCTTATGATTGTATATCTTATCATGCCCCAAAAAATCACTTGGCTCATTAAGGCCACCATATTTCCCCTTCTCTGTAGCTCAAATACATCAAATGTAAGGGTTTCCATAAACCACTATAATTAATACATGCCCCTTTAAAATATCTAAAGGCAGTGGGATGGGTGATCAGGAAGGGACATACATGTGGCCACAGATTATACACCACAACCCATAAAATAGACTTACAACCAAGCACACCAAAAAAAATAAAACAAGAATAATAAACCAAATTAAACATTAATGAGAGGATTAAAAATATAAAATAACACCACTTGCATCAAGGAGAAAAGAAGCAATAGGCATAAAGGAAGCAAAGGTGACCAAGGCAAACAACTTAGATAAAGTTTCAAGCACCATTAATGGAGGATGACTCTTTGTCTCCCCATTTTAGAGCTTCAAGCTTCTCCTCTTGTATCTTTTTAACTAAAAGTTTTCTCAAAAAAAGTCATATAAAGTAGTCTTAAAATCATGGAAACATAAGCATTTATACAATTAGTTATATATAATAAATTAAGTCATAGTTCCCACAGAACATAATAACATACCAACACAGCATTCATTAAACTCTCAAAGATTGCATGCACACATACACAAAATCTTACCAACTGTTACAAAACATGTTATCCATAGTAATAAATTAGTCAAATATAGATATGATTTTAGGCATAATAATTATAGTATGTACAATCTAGGTACAACATACTTTTATATGGTAGTGCCCTATGATATCCCATACTATCATAGGTTCCCAACTACATAATAACAAATAATCCAAACTTATGATTTCAAGAATCAAATGATCACATGCATAACAACAACTAAGAAAGTACAAAGTTATACCACCCGAGTATACCCTAAGTCTAAACTACATACTTGCATCATAACTTATAGGCACGCATCGTAATGCACCATTATATGCTAAATACAACCAAGCATTTATACATATTAACACTCTCGTAATATGTATTACACATAAGTATTCAATATTGAACACATATATCTAACATCCAATCAATTATTTTCATAGAAATAGAAAACTCATAAACCCATTATAACATTCATTTAAATTTCTCATTTTGTTTTCTAGAAGACTGTTTTAATATGTTTATAGTTTTGGTTCCTCAGACAATTTATGACTCACTTTAACCATCTATTAACTACAGGTATAGTCCATATATATGAGTACTTATACATCATTCATGCACCATATGTAAGTACTCAAAAATCTAATGCCAATGTTCAATAACAACTTTGGTAACTATACTAAATAGATGCTCTCCCAATAGATCTCAACAAATTTGGAATAGATTTTAAAGATGAACAATTAACCTAAAATGAGCACAATGTTAACATCCACTACATTTATACCCAACTCATGACTATCTAATGCACCTAATATCAGTGAACACACTGTCCACTTAATGAATATGGATCTCACAATATGAATAGCTTGACTTATATAAATAATATTGCTATTGTACAGAGTTATATATTTTTCATGGATAACAATTAGTTTATACTCATACCTACATTATTGTCTTTTGGACACAAAATTTTCATCATTATTTCTATGTACCAACTGATGGCATTATAAAATTTCATCTATCAATACAAAGATAATAATTTTAAATTAAGGCTATTATCGCTTATAAAACTGTAAAAATATGAGTCCCTCTACTTTATATTTACATCACCTAAGCATAAAAATTGTCAACCTGACCAATATTCTTTTGATGACAATCTTAGTTTAGGTAGAACTAAAATCAAGTACTAATATTCAAAAGAATAGTGTGTTAAGCTCATCTCATTTATACTCACTATGCTCATCTAGTATATTAAGAATATCATAATATAAGAATTAATAAAAAGTCATAGGTTTACCTGATTCAATCACAAATCTCTTACATAGTAACTATGTCTTATGACTTATATAATATTTCCACATTTGACTCATCTCTGATTAGGTGCAATTTCACTCAAAGTAATTTACCAAAATACATTACACTTATAAGTTGTTAGACATATAAGTCGTTTGACTAATATGTGTATTGATTGAGTGCAATCAAGGCAAGGTCAAGGGAAAACACATAGCTTACTTTAATATTTATTAAGAGATAAGAACCCAATCATAAATTAATATATAATCCATTAACCAAAGTAACCAAATTTGGTGAATTATAGATGAGGATATAAATATTAAAACCATTCGTTGCTCCTATTCATATAGTCTACTAATTAATATTATGCCTTAGTTCACCATTTCTTATAGTCATAAATGCCTTGATAGACATGTAAGCAGGGTATGCAACACTTAGCTCTGACAAAGATACTCTTAATACTCTTGAACTAATGAATCATTTTGAAGTGTTCCCTGACCAGGTAAGCTTAATTTCTATTTACATTGCATGCCAAAAATAACATGGAGCTAGGAGTAATTACAGTAGTTTTCATTATAATTTAGGTCCTAAATGTTGTGCCTGGGAAATTGTTGATCCAAAAATCTTCATTCAAAAATTGCTAATCGTTCATGACTATTCTCTAGTTTGAGGTTTAAGCATTAAACAAAACACTCATGTACCAAGCATAATTGGCATTATCAATCACAATGTTTAATTTGTCTCCTCCTATGGGCCTGCATCTTACTAAATTACTGCTTAAATTTTGCTAGATATCAAATGAAATATGTTGTATAACTTGCACTCCCAAAGGAGGTGTCAGACCACATATGTTACTTAGAAAAACTTTTCCATGGGTTTTTTTTTCTCGAGTGCAACATAAAACATCAAGATTTTCCAGTGTATGACAAACCTCTCCAATAGTTAGGCACTTGTGGCATCAAAGTATGATATTACAGTCAAGGATTTTTCTACATATATAAAGAAATAGGGGCAGTTCTTCGAGACCAAAACATTAAAATATCACAAGAAATTATTGACTTATGCTAGAAATTGTTTTCCTTGTTTAAGGATTCACTAGACACTTGCGCTACATCAAACCAACATAATTAGTATTGTTAATCATAATTTTCAATTGGGTCTCTTCCTACGACCTATTTTCTATTGATAGGCCTACTTCCTAATGAATTTCTAAAATAGTTTTGCTAAAAATCATATGTAAATAAGGGTATATTTTCATAAAGCTTTAATGCCTTCCTATTTCATATTTCTCTTAAAAAGTTAAAATGTACATTAAAATAAAACATCATTGATGGTGAAAGAAACAAACAGAAGAACTAATGTATTAAAAACATCATCATCGATAACAAGAATGAACAACATATCTTTAGCGCTTCATTTCGGTAAATGTTTGCTTGTATTTTTATTTTTATATATGCTTAGAAGCGAGCCCATCTCATAGTCATCTACAAAATGCCATAATAGGAAATTAAATAATTATGAGGGAAAATATTTTTATTCATTACACCCATTTCATTCTAGGAAATGCCATAATAGGAAAACAAACAAACCTAGATGGCAAAGTTAGGTAAGAGAGGATAATCACATACTTGATCTTATGGGTAATATGAAGGCGTCCAATTCCTCACTTTTCTATAAAATGCACCCCTTTCTCCTTTTCCCACACTCCTATCCTCTTTTTTTAGCTCCACCTCCCTTTAATCTCCCCCTTTCATATTCCATGGTACTCCCATTAAGAAAGCATAGTCTCTGCTTTATAAAATATTAATTTCTGCTTTTCTTTTTTTTTTCAAATCATACTTTTTCTTTTTTATCTTTTTATCTTTATTTCCTCTTTCTTTTTATTTTATTAAATTTAGACCTTTCCTTTTTCTTTTCCCTATTTTTCCACCTAATTGGAATTTATTATATTTTATTTATTTCTAATTTTTAGATGCCATCACCAAATATAAAATCAATTTATTTACTAATAAAATTAGTATTTCTAGTCACTATGATAGATTAATCAACAAATCTGGATTTAATCAAATTACTCTAATCTCTAAAATATTAATGATCATTAATTCAATCACATAAGATAAAACCACGCAAACATAAATCTAGACTAACATGCAATTCACGCAAGATAACTCCACAAAACCATAAAAATATGCTAGCAATCCAAGCATAAATGACTATCTAATATAAATGGCATTAAACACACTTTTCTAACCATTTAATTACACATCTAATCATGTACTAGATAATGTGGTATGTGCAAGGTCCTGGTAGGTTTCTCTGTCATCCTCTGACATCTCTATCTACATCACCCTCTCTGATGATGCTCTCCCTCCATCACATTTTGAAAGTTGAGTTCTCCTGCGTCAACCTGACAACAAAATAGGTAGTTAGACCATAACAGTCATTATATATATATATATATATATATATATATAAAATAAAATATAGCTAAAATGACAAATCAACATCATCATAAAGTAAACATTTACTTACATCTAACTCATAACAGGATGATCATGTAATCTAAGCAATATCTTACTACCCATAATAGTATATATCCAAGCTTAGTTAAAAATAGCCAAATCTAAATTCGTCAACTATATATATCCATGAATAATCTAGTAAGTTTTATTTGGTGAGGAATCGGGATGTAACATCCTTCTCCCCTTAAGCTGGTTATCATCATAGATTACTCTTATCAAATTTAAATTTTGAATTAAAAATATTATTTAGTAAAGCAATATTGAGGTATACAATATCAAATTAAGCAAATAAATGGAAATTACTTATTGAACTCATCGTAGTTCCTTCAAGTTGTACTATTCTTGGAGAATTGATTCTATAAGACCCTACTTTTTGTGACATTTCCAATTTATGTAAACATAGTTTGTGAGTAATACTTACTCTGATTGATTTTGTCATAACCATCCCAAGTTCTAGAATCATCAAGACAAGCTTACATACTATAGGACTGACCATTTTTGTAACCTTGAAGGGTCTACATATGTCCATTAAAGTTTCACTAACTTTATAAAACACATGGAATCTTTATACAAGCCAAAACAATGACCAAGGAGAGTTTCATAAGATCTTTCAGCCCCACTGAATATCTCTCTAACCTAGAGAGTGTTTTTCTCATTCAAAATAAAAGTGTTTAGGGATCCTAGTAAGAATGATGTGCATAAGTTAATACTATCACTACCTCACGTAGTTCCTAATAACTATAACACGTCAATACTATCACTACTCCATGGAGCTCCTAATAAATATGATGGTGAATAGGAACTAGAACTACTATGTTTTCAATGTATACAAAATCATGGAATACCCATCCATAATATGCATGTGTATGGTCATATAACTAAATTTGACAATTCCATCTGTCAAATCTCAAATTTGATAAGTCTGTCTATCAGATCTAAACTCAATAACTATTGAGTTAATGTGAGGCTAAGTAGGATATCGTCCTATCACTTATAACTCACATTCCTAATTAACCACTCTTCTCTTAGGTCTCTATGACCTAATGATCTCCACAATGTGTACAAGGCTCAATGAACCACAAATCCATAATAATAGATCAAAGAAAGCATTATCATATGTTAAATATTTTTAGATGTATCAACATACATACAAGAGAAATCATACAATCAATCTATAATTATATTAAGTTACCACTATATAAACATAACTAACATCATATTCACAGCTTAACCTATAGTGTTATATTCATGGTTAAGAGGAAATAATGTTATAATTAACATAACATACATAGGTTGAGGATCACACCATCCTTTCAACCTTATAAGGGAATAAACAAAATAGTTTCTCCTTGCTAGCTCGGCTAGAATGCAACAAGTTAAAAGTTTATTTAAACCCCTAGATTGATAAGATGTTCCACACATCCTATACCTTACTCACTTCCAATGACAGGTATAAAATTTAATATGTAATTCAAGTTTTACCACTCCACATAGTTTAAATCAAAAAATTAGGTAAAAGAATGACCCTAAAGAATCACAAGAGAAAAGTTGAGAACCAACATCTTAAAAATTCATATATAACTTAACAAGGTAAAAGGACAACACCACAATTTGATGTTGTTAAAATACTATCTATTTACCGAATTTGTATCGTATCACAATCCATTCCCATAACCAGGAGAGAAATAAAATACTAATCTCAAATGTATATCAATCCATCAAATCCTAGATCTTATCTATCAACAAGAATTAGAAGACATTCTCCCACAAAATTCAAGGGATTACAGTCAAACATCATTCAAAAACAAGTTCCCATTAAAGATAACACTAAATCAACATCATAAAAATATGAATCCTCTCGATAGCTTAATGTTATCAAAAGAGAATGAGATAATAACAACTCACCTCTAAACTAACTAATAGAGTTGACACTCCTTTCAAAACCACATAACTTAAGGGTGTCAATCCTTAAACAAAATCCTAACACAAAATAACTCTCAATCAAAACAATAGCACTCTATTCCAAGAAAGTTCCCACCACACTAGCTGGTACCAAAACTAAAATTGGTCTTATAAGAATTTTCATTCCTAGGATTACTGAAAATAAGACACAAAAACTAAATCTCAAACATATATATTAAATTAGAAACATCCTATACTTATAAACACTCACAAAACAAACACAATTGGCGAAGGTGACTTGATTACAAATAAGAATGTAATCACACTTGAAGTGTTCGATCGAAGTGATCAAACTATGGTAGAAATCTTTTGTTCATAACTCATGAACTATGTTATATACTCATCTACCCAAGCCTCATATACAACCATCACCATTAAGACATTCGATAAGCCAACCTTATAGTAATTAGAAGAGGGTACTAGATCTCCTAAGGATGTACACTCACTATAACACACATATTTCATAAATGTCACATACTTATAAAAGTCATCAATCCATATAGGAGGATCTATCAAGTCTCAAACTTTAATCATGATGTACATGGTTCTGCACTAAGTCACCACAAATCTAAAATACTAATGTAATACTTCATGTCACTAGCTTCATATCGATGAATAGAAAGACATGAAAATGCTAATGGGCTCATTAGGTCCTAGAGTTTGAGCTACAGCTCTGATACCACGTGTAACAACCCTATTGGGTTAGACATAGAAATATGTAATTTTTTTCTGTTAAATACACACATATACCAAATATAGATTTCACCATAAGAATCTACAGAGACCATAAAAAATACATAAGATTTGATAATAGCAGCAAGCATAATACATCACATAATATTAATCTCTAATATCATGAGAGTACATGTCATAATGTGAATATAGAAAGTAATGACATTAACTCTACTATAACTGTAACAAGTCTACATCCACCACTATTCAATTAGAATAATAATAAATTTATAATTCTTCATGACAATATTCAATGATAAGTACAATGTAAATATAGATACATGGCTTCCCCAGAGCATAGTTCCTGAACTCAAGTATCTATGGCAATCTCAAGTGTCATTACAATAAGTAGTACTTTTATGGGGAGGGAAAGCATCATTCGAGTGATTTTTCACACCAACCATGAACTAATGATCACCCACACTAATCCCATCGAGAAATGGCCCTTCCTTCATAAATGAGTAGATAGTGATGATGTAGGAGTCTAAAGAGATAAGCCAGTACATGTGTGTTGTATGATTCTAAACTAAACATGAAGTGTATCTTAGAAATTTGTTTTATTGTAACATATTGCACAAACATGTGAATCACACTCATGAAATGATAATGTCTCAAAAAACATACTTTGGTCCAAAGTTTTATAAATATTAATTAATAACAATCTAGGTCAATTAAATTCATACACACCACTTGATCAGACTGCCTTCATTTGTCATTGTGAGACTAGTAAGCCAGTGAAGTCCATCTCACTCCTTATTTTGTATCATCAATGCAAATTGATCAAATACAATTCAACCATAAGATTCATTTAATTTACATTCTACCATCAAATACATCATATAATACGTTATACATGGGAGCAACCAAAGCATACATTTATTTCTTCAAACACATGAATGAATCTTACATTAATTTATATCCCATACTAGAAACAATGACTAGAATTTATACCACCTAGATAAAATATAACAAATATAGATTTAAACTACCATAATTTTTTTCAAACATACTATACGTATGATGACCCATATTACCATAGTTTAGTATTCTAAGACTTAACTACTAGTTTTCCTAAAAATAGTCATATAAATCAATATTAAAATCATGAAAACATAAGCATTTATACAAGTAGCTATATATAATGAAGCAAGTTATAGTTCCCATAGAACATAATAACATACCAAAATAATATTCATTAAAATCTCAAAGATTGCATGCACATATACATAAACTCTTACGAACCATTACAAAACATGCTATCCATAGCAATAACTAGCATGTATACAATAAATCCATCAAATATAGATATGAGTTTAGGCATAATAATTATAGTATGTACCATCTAGGTACATCATACTTTTATACTATATTACCCTATAATATCTCATACTTTCATAAGTTTCCAACTACCTAATAACAAAGAATCCAAACTTATGATTTCAAGAATAAAATGATCACATGTACAACAACAACTAAGCAAGTATAGAGTTATACCACCTGGGTATACCCTAAGTCTAAACTACATACTAGCATCATAACTTATAAGCATGCATCATGATGCACTATTACATGATAAATATAACCAAGCATTTATACATATTAACACTCTCATAATATGTATTGTACACAAGTATTCAATACTGAACACATATAACTAACAGCGAATCAATCATTTTCATAAAAATAGAAAACTCATAAACTTGTTATAACATTCATTTAAACATCTCATTTTATTTTCTAGAAGACTATTTTAATATGGTTATAGTTTCAATTCTTCAGACACTTTATGATTCACTCTAACCATCTATCAACTACAGGTATAGTCTATATATATGATTACTTGTATATTATACACGTACCATATGTAAGTACTCAAAAATACAATACCAATGTTCAATAACAACTTTGGTATCTATACTAAATAGATGCTCTCCTAGTAGATCTCAACAAATTTGGATTAGATTTTAAAGATGAACAATTAACCTAAAATGAGCACAATGACAACATCCACTTCATTTATATCCAACTCATGACTATCCAATACACCTAATATCAGGGAACATGCCATCCACTTAATGAACATGGATATCACAATATGCATAGCTTAACTTATATACATCATATCGCTATTGTACATAGTAATAGATTTTTCATGGATAACAATCAGTTTATACTCATACCTACATTATTGTCTTTTGGACACAAAATGTTCATCATTATTTCTGTGTAAAAACTGATGGCATTATAAAATTTCATATATCAATAGAAAGATAATTATTTTAAATTAAGGCCATTACCAATTATAAAATTGTAATAATATGAGTCCCACTAATTTGTAGTTAAATCACCTAAGCATAAAAATTATCAACCCGAACAATATTCTTTCAATGGAAATCTTAGTTTTAGTAGCACTAAAATCTAGTACTAATATTTAGAAGAATAGGTTGTTAAGCTCATTTCATTTATACTCACTACACTCATCTAGTATATTAAGAATATCATAAGATAAGAATTAATAAAAAGTCACAGGTTTACTTGATTCAATCACAAATCTCTTACATAGTAACTATATCTTATCACTTATATACTATTTACACATTTCACTCATCTTTGATTAGGCACAATTCCGCTTAAAAGAATTTACCAAAATACATTACACTTGCAAGCTGTTAGACATATAAGTCATTTGAATAATATATGTATTGATTGAGTGTAATCAAGGTAGGGTCAATGGTGGACATGTAGCTTACTTTAATATTTATTAAGAGATAAGAGCCCAATCATAAATTAATATATAATTCATTTACCAAAGTGACCAAATTTGGTGAATTATAGATGTGGAGATAAATATTAAAACCATTTGCTACTTCTATTCATATAGTCTACTAATTAATATTATACTTTAATTTGCCATTTATTACAGTCATAAATGCCTTGATAGACATGTAAGTAGGATACACGGCTCTTACTTATGGCAAGGATACTCTTAATACTCTTGAATTGATGAAGCATTCTAAAGTGTTCCCTGACTAGGTAATCTTAATTTTTATTTACATTGCATGTCGCTAAAAATAACATGGAGATAGGAGTAATTGCAATAGTTTTCATTATAATTTAGGTCCTAAATGTTGTGCTTGAGAAATTGATGATCCAGAAATCATCTTTCAAAAATTGCTAATCGGTCATGACTATTCTCTAGTTCAAGGTTTGAGCATTAAACAAAACACTCACGTTGTTGATCATAATTGGCATTATCAATCACAATGTTTAATTTGTCTCCTAATATGGGCCTACATCCTATTGAATTACTAATTAAATTTTTCTAGATATCAAAATAAATATGTTTTATAACTTACACTCCCAAAGGAGGCATCAAAACACATGTTATTCAAAAAATCATTTCCACATATTTTTTTTCTCAAGTGCATCATAAAACATCAAGATTTTCTAGTGTATGACAAACCTCTCCAATAGTCAGGCACTCATCTTACTAGAGTATGATTTTATAGTCAAGGATTTTTTACATATATAAAGAAATAGGAGTAGTTATTCTAGACCTAAACATGAAAAAGATCTCAAGAAATTATTTTGACTTGTGCTAGAAATTGTTTTCCTTGTTTAAGGATTCACTAAACACTCACATTTCCTCAAACCAACATAATTTACATTGTTAATCATAATGCTCAATTGGGTCTCTTCCTATGACCTATTTTCTATCGATGGGCCTGCTTCCTAATGAATCACTGAAATAGTTTTGCTAAAAATCATATGTAAATAAGGGTATATTTTCCTGAAGCTTTAATGCCTTCCTATTTTGTATTTCTCTTAAAGAGTTAAAATGTACTTTAAAATAAAATTTCATCATTGGTGAAAGAAACAAACAACATAACTAATGCATTAAAAACATCATCATCGATAACATGAATGAACAACAAAACTTTAGCACTTCATTTAGGTGAATATCTGTTTGTATTTTTATTTTTAATTACGCTTAGAAGCAAGATCATCTCATATTCATTTATGAAATGCCATAAAAATAAATTAAATAATTATGAAGGAAAATATTTTTATTAGTTGTACCCATTTCATTTTGGGAAATGCCATAACAGGAAAACAAACAAACCTAGATGGCAAAGTTAGGTAAGAGAGGATAATCACATACTTAATCTTATGGGTAATATGAAGGCATCCAATTCCTCACTTTTCTATAATATGTGCCCCTTTCTCCTTTTTCCATGCTCTTGTCCTCTTTTTCCAGCTCTATCTCCCTTTAATCTCCCCCTTTCATATTCCATGGTCCCCCCATTAAGAAGGTGTAGTCTCTACTTTTAAAAAAATTGATTTCTTCGTTTCTTTTTTTTCAAAGCATACCTTTTTTTTTTCTTTTATCTTTTTATCTTTATTTCCTCTTTATTTTTGTTTTCATTAAATTTATACCTATCCTATTTTCTTTTTATTTTTTATTTCCTTTTTCTTTTCTCTATTCTTACACCTAATTGGAATTTATTATATTTTATTTCTTTCTAGTATTCAGATGCCATCACTAAATATAAAATTAGTATATTTACTAATAAAATTAGCATCTCTAGTCACCATGATAGATTAATCAACAAATCTAGATTTAATCAAATTACTCTGATCTCTAAAATAGTAATGATCATCAATACAATCACATAAGATAAAATCATCTAAGCATAAACCTGGAATAACATGCAAACCATGCAAGATAACTCCATAAAACCTAACTAGCAAGCCAAACATAAATGACTATCTAATACAAACAACATTAAACACACTTTGCTAACCATTTAATTACGCATCTAATCATGTATTGGTTAATGTGGTATGTGTAGGTACCGGTCAGTTTCTCTTTAATCCTCTAACATCTTGATCTACATCACCCTCTTCGATAATGCTCTCCCTTTATCACACTCAGAGGGTTGAGTTCTCCTGCATCAACCTCACAACAAAATAAGTAATTAGACCATAACAATCATGATATATATAGTCATCATAAAATATAGCTAAAATGACAAATCAACATGATCATAAAGTAAATATTTATTTACATATAACTCATAACAAGGTGATCATGTAATCCAAGCAATGTCTTATTGCCCATAATAGTATATATCTAAGCTTAGTTAAAAATAGCTAAATCTAAATTTGTCAACTATAGATATCCACAAATAATTTAATAAATTTGTCTGGTGAGGAATCAATATGTAACAACTTAAATACACTTGTGAATCATATTTGATATAAAACTAGATATAAAGAAGGATAACATATATAAAGCACAAATCAATTAATGTAACATACATAGGTCTTATTTTTCAGAATTTTTTAGAGTATTATTTTTTTTTGTTTTTTTTGTATATATGAAACATGATAGTCTAAAACATAAACAACACATCTAAAGGGATGTGGATAATTACACAATGTATTTGGTGCAATATTGTCAACTTCTAGATATTGAATCTTGTCAAATTACCATGGATAATTATCATTGTAGTCATCATACCATTCGTGCTCTATAATTGTATCAATATATTTTGCATTATTTTGAATTATGTGCATCCATATACCATGTTTCTTTATTGCATAATAAGCATCATGTGTTGTTTTTAAATAATCCAACTTTGAGCCTTGCCCCTCATTTTTGAATTTGCGATTGTCATCAATACTATCTTGAAGAATGCAAATTGCACTATCCTCAAATTTGAATATAAGACATTTATGTGATTTATCAATTGTAGCTCCCATTGTATGAAAATATTGTTGGATCAATGTATCACTAATATGATTGCATGTTTTCATAACAAAAAGTAGTGTATCCACAACTTTGGGACCACATGAAACTGGTATTGTGATATGTCCTATTGAATCTTGACAATATATAGCTTTTTTAAATTAAACATACTCAAGACCTATGCATTGAAGGAATGTGAGTGTGTACACATTTGGATCTATGTCCTCTTCTATTTATACTTGTTGTATATATTAATTCTAAATGAAAATCTAAATAGTCAAGGGATTACTTCTAGAATGTTTGTAATTTCTATGTATTTAACCATGCTTTTAAGCCCTAGTAGGTTGTATAATAGGTCATATAATCTAAATAATACTCTTACCCTTATATTTCTAATTTTTTTGTTGTAATGTTGAACAATTATGAGTAGCATGCCATGTGATTATGTGCAAATGATAGAAGGGATTACCATCTTAACTAGATAATTTGTTAGTAGATCTATGCCTTATTGTTGGCAAAATAATTAATTCACTGTCAAGTAATGCATGTAACATAACATATGGTCTATCATATTCAATGTTAGTTTGTTTTATAATTACTGGTTTTATATCCACAAATTCCACATTATTTATTGAATCTATAAATGGTGACCTGTGAATACCTATAATGCATTAATTGATATTATTATTGCTTGCACATCATGCCCCATTTTCAAACTAAAAACAAGGACCTTCTTTTTGCTCTAGAATCTAGTCTTATGTATTTAGGAGTTTGTTGGTGGTTGATTGTTTAAAATAACCTTCTTGGAAGTGCATTTTTTTTAGATGTGAAGATTTAAACTTTGAAAGTGCTTCACTGATTCAAACAAGCCTAGATAATAATAAATTTTCATCATGAATGCTTGGTCAAAATATCACATCTAAGACTGCTTTTATTTAAATATATGGGTTTGCCTAAAATCTATTAAACATTAGTCTATCTTATACTTGTGCTTTGAAATATAATTCAAGCTTCCTTTTAGACCATTTTGCCTTAGATTTATGTAAATTATCTAACTTCTTAGAGTTGTTGCAAATGTTTCCTTAACAATTTGGTCCATGGTTGATTAATTTCATGCTAGAATGACTAACTGTTTATAAGGTTTTACCCTTGAACTTAGTCAATTTTCAATATTTTGGACTTGTCTTATAATTATATAAGGTTGTGAAAAAGGGGCTATTTATATTCATTGAATTTTGTCCCTTTGGGATCCATTTATGCTTTAAATTTCATTTTGAAATGGCTAAGTCTTTTTAATGTTTCACCTTTTAACTTAGTCAATTTCATTTAAATGGAAAAATATGGATTCAGAATTATGAAATTGGATTTATTTTGGTAAAAGGTGGCTTATTTTATGTGCTTAAATTTATTCCCTTTATGTTTCTTTCAGATTTCATACTTAGTCATTTTTCTATTTTAGCCTTAGCCATTTATTTTCAAAACTTAGTTGTTTGCCTTTATAATTTGAAAGTGTTGACTGTGTATTTATATCTTTTTCTAAAGGCACCCAGACGGTCTCTTGTGCCATGCAACACCCTTATACAACTCCTATTGTCCCTAACTCATTTGAAAAAGGCTTTCAAGACTTATCTAATTCTTTGAATTTCTCTCAAAGCCACATGTCACTTTTTTGCTTCTTTTAGACATAGCTAATTCTTCAAAAAGTTCTTAGAGCCACATGTCATCTTGCCACTACTCTGTAGGAATTTAAAACTTTCATGATTTCTCATGAGCTATAAACTCTTTAGATCCGTGGGATGCTACCAAGTGGCATGATCTAAATGACCCATTGCATTGGTCGACTTTGTACAAGGCAAAATCCTTCAAGCAAATGGGTTACCAAGATGTTGTTAAGTGGAATGATCCAAATGACCCACTTACCTGGGTAGTCCATATGAATATGAAAGCCTAGAAGCCTTTGAGTTAGTGGGATGACACAATGTGGTGAAATATTACTACTCTATAGTCCCAAGGTGATTCGTGCAGTCTAACAAACACATTATAGAACTAGGTGAATGAGATGATGCCACATGGTGAAATTCCACTTCACTAAAGTCAAAATAATAATTAATGGATTTTGAGCCCCAGTCGAGTAGTAGATGAATGTGGAGAGGACACATGGCAAGACCTTACCAATAGAAGACATGCTAGCAATGATGTTAGTAAGACATTAGCTTAAATTTGATAGTTTGTCTAGATGTCAAGACTATTAAAACCCAATATGGGACTGTGTGTTTAATTTGATTTACAAAATTAAGTTGCAAATTATTTCCCACCAACAAAAGATCAAAAATAGTATAATTCAATGTAAGTCGAGTTGGTAGCATTAAACAAGGTATAGCATGCATGTTGGGAGTGAGCGTAAAAC
The DNA here is from genome assembly GCA_037957365.1 of Torreya grandis. Lineage (NCBI taxonomy): Eukaryota > Viridiplantae > Streptophyta > Pinopsida > Cupressales > Taxaceae > Torreya > Torreya grandis. Next base: position 2,099,696 of record JARHVA010002554.1, on the reverse strand, counting down.
ACAAAAGATGAATATTTGCCTTAAAAAGGCATGACTTCTAATTATTAGAAGCATGGTTTCAACTACAAAAGACATGGGCAGTTGACAATCTTGATGCAATATCAAATCCATTCTCTTACAGGCATTCATTTCCAATTCACTCAAACATGGTCCTTGATATTTTCATGATTGAATTAAGTGGGATTCATTTCCAATTGATCTCAAGTGGACCCATCACATTGATACTTTGTAACCACTATGCAGTTGGTTGATTGGAACTTCATAGACTTAATTGTCTATATAAGATCAATTTTTCATTTATAATAGGGATTGATCTTTTTAGGATTAGAGAAATTATGCTCATTTATTTTCAAACTTTTAATGCTTTATAAGTGTCTTTTTTTAGTCGAGAATGTTTGACGTTGAATATGTAATTTAACTAAGTATTAATGAATCTCAAATGATCCTTCATGGAAATATCTTAATCTAAAAGCTTTGTCATTTGATAGAATTGGTTTGCGTATGTATATGATGACACTATTTTTATTATTGACACTACTACTCTATTCCATAGACTTTTGCACCATCTTTAGTTGGAGTTATGTTAGGTTTGGCTCAACTAAGGACTAGTTTATCCAGGAACTTGTCTACTCAAGAAGAATAAAATGGTCCATTAGAAACTAGGATATTTCTTCTCTTTCTCCCTGACCTTCTCTCTTTTAATTTTTTTTAATTAGATTTGTTAGTTTAGTTTTTGAGTTACAATATGAATCTAATGCTTTATCTTGATTGCATGATCTTTGTCGATAGAAGATTTCACATTGTTAAATCTCTTATGTTATAAACATGCTTGAATCAGCTACATTTACATAGTTAGATCATTCTAATGGTTCCCTTGACATAATTTCTATGTTTAGAATGTATATTATTAGTCTGAAATACTCACCAAATCCCCTTGAAATGGAATGCTCATGATGAACCAATTGGGTTACCCTGCATACCAAGACCTACCCTAACCAAGGCCTTGGGGAGATTTGTTTATACAAGTCTCATTTTAGGAGAGATGGGGATTAACAACCCTTGCCTATTGTTGGCCATTTTAATAGACCAACAAACAAATATATTAGGCATCTTATTCTCAAGTGATGTTAGATTTGACAAACATATTAGTACATGGTACACCTATTGAAATAGTTTATATTACAACAAATATTCTTTCCTTTATTGATATCTAAAATAATTATTTTTCCTTTATCATATGTACATGAAGAATTGCCTTTGAATCATCTTTGTACTCACCTTGGCTAATTGGTGAAAATTTAGACCACATAAATAGTCATCAGTGTTCATTAGTATTGGCATTTATATCATCATCAAAACTAGCATCGAAATGATCATTGACATGTTTTATATATATGAAGTTTGGATCCTTTGAATTTATTAGTAGAGGTAATTCCTTTACATCCTCCTCTTGTTATACCTTTTTAGATGAATTTCTTAGAGTTGAAGAATTCATAGATGGTAACTATGGACTTTGTGCACTAAATTCACCAACTTCATATGTATGCATATGTTCTATACATATAATTTCTGGTGGTGGTATTATAATAGATGAAGGTGCCCTTGACTATGATTGATTCTAAGTAGTATTCTTTGTAATATTACATCTGAATGGTTGATTATCTACAAGTCATGTATATAAATATCCATTGTGTATCAATTTTACACAACTATGTAAATTAGAAAGTATAACTTCTATTACATGTATCCATGGCCTACCTAATGGTAAATTATAGTGTAGATTGTTTGGCATTACTTGGAACTAAGTCGATAAAATCTTAAGCCCTATTGTGATATCCAAAGTGATACAACCCAAACTTTGTCAAGGCACATCATCGAATCCTTTAATATTATTATGTGTCTTTTAAGAGTGGCCATGTTAATACCCAGGGTTTATAAGAATATGAGATTTAAAATTTTCAACCCCAAACCATTATCAATTAGAACCCTTTTTACTACTAAATTTTTTATTTGAAATTGTATAAACATAGGTAGTTTTGATCAATAATAGACTATGTTGGAAAATCCTTAGTTCCAAAAGATATGATATACTCAATATCCTTCAAAGTATTCACACTAGATGCAAAATAAGAAGGCTCTATGTCACAAATCAAAAGTGTTTGATTCAATGCTTGATAAAAAATGTCCTTGAAGATAGTAACTTTGTAAAGACAATTTAACATAGAAATCCTAGTTGGTGTATTCCTTAACTGATCAATGATATCGTACCCTTTAAAATTATTAACTAGTCCAATTAGATTATATTGGGGATGAGGAAGAATTTTTTGAGTTTGTTCATCCTATTTTTCCTAATGGGGCACCCGACCTCATCTAATGACAATAGCTCATGCCTTAGTATATACTATAAGTTTAGGGTGAATAGTAGAGGTGAGATATAAGCTGAGGTAGTTTTGAGGTCTAGGGGTAGGAGGAACAAAAGGAACCATTTGAGCCCTCTACCTTCCATTGGTAACATGTGGTAATTTGAATAAGTCCATGCAATAACAATCATCATAAAAGCACTCATGATTAAGTTCTTGATTAATTTGATATTTTAATTTTTCTCTTAGATTTTGCATCTATGGGTTTACATACAACTTAAATATTTTGCATATTAAGGGTAACCTACATGTAAATGATATTAAGAACCTTTGAACTAAGAAATAACATATAGATTCAGTCATTATTATCATGATTATTATTAAAATCAAAAAATCAATAACTTGTAATGGGGAAGCAAAAGTTAAAGAAGGAGAAACCTAGGGTTACTAGGGTTTGAGCAATTTTCAACAATAAGAGGGTTCACCAAAATGTTTTATCAAAAAATTAGAAATAAGAAATGTTAAATCCTAAATAGATAAAATGAATTGAGTTAAATCATGATGTAAAATATATTCATAAATTAAGCATTCATTTTTTTATAATTTACTATATTTGACAATAAGCTAAATGGGGAAAGAATATGGATAATTTACTTAGGTGAAAATATGACAATGGAGGACTTTGTATGAAATGGTTATGTGATAATGTGATAACATGATGTATATGCAAAAGGAAATGTAACTAATCTATTAATCAATGATAGCTCGAAGAAGATGAATCCTACTTACACTTTCGATTGTTGATATATTAGATATTTGGGGTCATGACCAAGATGGATCTGCTAGACCTAACCAAAGGATATCTTACCATAATAGCATTACTAAAGAGGGTTTAAAGCCTCTAGTCAAGAAACACCAAGAAATAACCCTAGTTAGGTCGTATGTTTTCATATTCACAAAGTATATGCAAAGCAAAAGTAAAATATAATCTAATGTTCACCAAAGCTTATATCACAAAGTGGGGGTAATAAATATAAAAATTAAACATGCATAGAAGATATATATGCATGTCAATGTATAAGAAATCCTAATGCATGGGAGAGAAGTATAAATACTAATCTATCTAATCTTAAAAATGAGGAACAAAGTTAGGAATACTTTCCTTTGAAGATAAACCCATCAAGCCTCAATCTCTCCCTTAGCCAAGGGGCTTCGCAAGAGGTTGTTGTCGTATGTAAGGATAACAAGGGTAAGTCAGCTTTGGGTTACACAACCTATCTATACACTAAAAGACTTCTCCATAAGATGATCTGTATTTCCAAAGATAGTATTGAAACCCTAAGTTATCCTCCTCAAGTAGAATTGTGGATAAGCAGATGTGTAATATAATATTCTTATTATTATTTATTTTATAAATGATGAAATTAGTGTGTATATATAGCTGAATCTAACCCTAAACCTTTTCAAAATTTTAGCTAACAAGGTCAGCCCAATCAACTTTATATCATTAATAACAAAAATAAATTAAGTCTTGGTATAGGTCGGTCAGGGGTTGACCTAGACCCTAAATAAGTTTATTCAATTAGAGTACATGGTCAATGGGGCTAATAGTGTAATTGAAACCATTGGAAAGGGTTTTAGGCTAGGGAAGGTCTAATAAAAATAGAAAATGATTAGAGGAGGGTGCAAAAGAGGAGGCAAAGGTTAGGGAAGTTTTTTTAGGATATCATTGTGTAGATGACAAGTGGTAGTATAGGGACAATAATCATGAAAAGTATCAATGGTCTACCCACCCTTTCCCATTGTACCCCTTAAGGCATGCACTCAGAGAGATTGAGACTCGACAAGTTCTTATAAGAGATAAAGCATTAGTAATTGATAAAGGTTGAAAATATTATGTGTATACACTAGGAATTAGGAATAAGGATTTTCTTAGATCTAGGATAAGGCCATTGAAATTGGATAGGGAAAATCTACATTGGTATCCTTAGGGTTCACTAGTGCTCAGTAAGTGTTTATTCTCTATGACCGATATGACAGGCTCACCTTCGTATGGGTGTCATGTTTGAATGTGTGGGAGATCTTGATCTATCACAAAAAACATTGTATAACTTCTCCCCTAAAACATTATCGCAACGACAAAAGAGGATAAATGCAATCAAGTGGTAGAAGGGGTTAGAGGTTGAACTTGTGCTTGACCTTAACACCCCTTGTGTTGAGCACTGCCTACATACCAATTCACCAAAGAGGGATCAAAATTCATGTATTTATCCCATGATATGGTGGGGTGTGTGGAAAAATGGTGTAAAATTATAAATGTTGGTGTAATCTTGATGTGATTAGATGTTTTAAAAATGACTTATGACCTAGGAGATTTATTCAGACTTAGATCAGGACTATTAAGGTTGTGTGGACTCTAAATTGAGAAAAATAGGTGTTTTATCTCAATGTACAATTAGATGTTATGTTTATTATAAATCATAAGAGCCTTGGATAATAGCTTGAAAATGTGACTTAATATTAATCATTTTATAATTCCTTTAGATGGGACTTGTGAAACTTACAAGATGACCCATTTGGTAAATTCAAATTTGAGTAAGTGGTCATTATTTGGTGGGAGTGTAGACACCTAAAATCTACCACTTCAATGTCAACATTAACCTTTCATCATTACATTTCATATTGGACCCTAATTCAGACCCTAGTTCATCCATAATCCCTTCATCCATGATAAACCCTAATCCTAATTCATCGTCATTATTCATCATTCACTATGCACTATTAACTATTCATAATTCACTATTTTGCACCATCCATAATCATCCCTAATCCCTTCATAAATGGAAAACCCTAATCCTAATCCATCATTACTATTTACCAGTAACTATCCATCACCTTCATCTAATCAATTAATCCTATTACACTTTGACCTTGCCAATCCCACATAAATCAATCTTGATTAATTAACTAGTTAATCATATTATCTATTTGATTAGTATAATAATAAAATCCATGCACCAAATATAATATCCATCTTATCTAAAATACATAAATAAAAAATCATCACATCACCTTTCCCTCTTAAATCAATGTCATCAGTAAGCATGTACACAAATATCCCTAAAATCCAAGGCAAGGGGACAAATCATCACATCACCTTTTCACCTCAAATCAATGACATCATCAAGCATGTGCACAAAAATCATAAAAATCCAAGGCAAGGGGATAAATCATGACACATTCATTCCTTATCAATGGCATGCCCATGCCTATCGAACCTCCTCCATTTATGAGCTAACCCCCCATCTTATCAAATATAAATTAATTAACTAATCAATCATTATTATTTAATTGCTTAGTATAATAATAAAATTTATGCACCAAAAATAAATAAAAGCATAAATAAAATTAAAAATTATCACATCATCAATATTATAATCATATCTTTGCATCATTCCAAATCCCAGAGTCCATCCCCAAATCCAAGGCAAGGAGAAAAATTATGACATGCCCATCCCTTTTTTAAATCAAGCCTTAAAAATCCACCCCCCCCCCCCCAACATTTACTCCCAACTTCCCTCATTTAATGAGGAATTTAACCCATTATTATCCCTTGATCTTGGATCAAGATCAACGATCTAAATCACTTGAGAAAATCTATAAATCCTACCATCCTCCCTCACTTCTAACAAGCCTAAAGAACCTAATGAAGTTTTCCCCAAACCATCATCCACTCAACAAGGGAATATGCTACTGAAATCCATGCATGGTTTTGTTTGAAGTAACCACATCTCAAACATCATCTAGAACATAATCCATACATCTTTGCCATTGATAAGTGAAGGTATCACACACTTCTCCCTTCTTTGCTCATATGTGGTGCATTCTAATTGTGAGATTAAAAGTTTAATTTCTTTGTTTTATATTTTTAATTTGATTGTTTGCTCTAAAATTTGTGCATGCTTGATGGGACACGTAACCCCACAATCTTCATTTTTTGAATTGTAGGGTTGATATTTGATGTTTTTCTTACTCTTGACACTTTTGTGCAATAGGTATCACTGTAAAAGACTCTCAAGAAAAATACTAACATCATATTTTGTAGGTTCACTTGTAGAAGGCATATTATTAAATCAAACACACATATTTAAATGTTTAATCTTAATCAATAAATCTTGTTTGTGCATATTTTTACTAGCTTCGTTTAGATGTGCATGTGATCTTTGTGTCATGTATGCTCTCCCTCATGCCATAAGGTAAAATTGGGAATCAAAATTGAACTAAATCAATTATGTTATCCTTATGATGCACTATATGTTTTCTTCCCTCAGACTGCAAGACAACCTTACGAATTAGAAATAGTGCACACCTATTTTATTTTATCTTTTTTAAGTCTTGCGACTGGGATTTCATCACCCAATGTAGAGGCAAATCATGTGTTCTAGTGAGATACATAAATTATTAGGGATTTATCATTATTGGATAAATAGTCATCCATTTTACTAGAGACGTGAAGGGAGGTGGTTTCATCCACCAATACCTAGGCCTCAAATAATGAATTTGCCACATGGATTTAGGCATCAATGTGCTAAAAGGTATATAGAGGACACCCATAACTAGAATTTTTTAGCCTATTTTATGAGCCTCTTTATCATAATTAATTTATGGTATTAGGAACACCACATTCCCCAAGATCACCCACCACATGCCCTTAGAGGCATTAATGGTGGGCCACAAGTCAAATGTAATTCTACTTGATTAGCTAGGTTATACTTGGTGTTTTTATTTCTCCCCTATTTTATAAATTGGTACTAAAACTAATCCAAAATCAAACCAATTAGCCAATTAAAACACTCAAACATAATCAAACTTTTGATCCAAATCTAACTAATCAATTTATCTAATCAACATAAAACAATCAATTTGTTTGGTCAATATAAACCAAAAACCAACAACCACAAATCAACCAATTCATTTGACCTATTCAAACCTAATCCAACCTATCGATTAACTAAAATATCTTAAATTATCCTAATCTAATCAAACCCCATCTAGACATTTGACACTCAAAATTGATCTATATAGAGCCTGAATTATATAATGAATATTTAAAATAAGGATGATGTCCTTTTATGACTCAGAAAAATAGGTGCCCAACTTCTTCTAGAATACCATACCATAAACCTAAGCTCCATCTTAAGCAATATAAATAAAAAAAATGCATCAAAATAGGTCTCCCTCTAGCGACCACATTAACCAATCTTAAGCAAGCCTCCCATCCACTAGATACCATCCCAATTGTGATACCTTCCATATCAACCATAAAGGGAAACCTATTCTAGCACCCCTATATTAAACTCAAATGATAATTGACCAAATTTGACAACTTGGTTAGCACATGGATGACCTAGTATATGTCACCAATTTGGCCTTAGATCCACAACAAATCCAATAATCTAATCGTGTCTTGCCATCACCTCTCCAAGGACCATCGTTTATCCATGCCCAATAGTTGGGGATATGCCAAGACCCCCTTCCAAATCATAATCAAACTCCTCCACTTCCAAGTGAAGGTCAAGATAATGACTTCATTTTTTACCATCGCATCTTTGATGAACCCTTTTTTGTCAAATCACCTGTATTTAACCAATTCCATACCATCATAAGTATACCCATCTTTGATGAACCCCTCTTCGATGAGCCCATTATTGAATAACCCATCATTGACCATCATAACACATTGCTTGTTCACCCATCACACCATATCCTATAATGTATTGAAACCTCCATCCCCAAGTACCAAGTAAAAAAGGTACTTATAGACAATGAAAAATCCAAAAACCATTCCATATGACTAACATTCTAACATCTCCTATTAGCAATAGAAAAATAACACCAACATCTTATCAATTTGAATCTAGCCTTCTTGCATATGAGAAGATTGATGGTTCAATCAACTCCTTGTTACATGATGATAACATAGCCTCATATTTCCAAAGCAAGGTGTATCTTATCATAAATCAGATCTATAAATTCATTAACTTTAAAGGCATAGAACTTGGTCTTCATGAGTAAAGCATCATAGAATCGATGCATGTGCATGTAAATTGAGGACATCATGACATTGGCTACAAACTTCTTGTTGATCAATCTAAAGATATAGGTGGCACTTCCACAGTTATTGAGGAAGCTTCTACTGACATTGAAATAAGGCCCCATCATAGTCTCTACAAAGGTTTTGCTACCGCCCATCCTTTTAGTAACATCACTAACCCTACCATCTGTTTTGACTTCCAATACCTCACCATCCATCTTGACATTCAATATCCCACACCTATAGATTGGGACTGACATAATTATTTTCCATTATATTTATTAAAAAATAACACAAAAACTATAGAATTCATGAGATCCTAAGATGGCATCCAATTAGGAGACTACATGTAAGGATTTAAATTCAATCTTGATACATTAACATATCTTGAGGAACATTGAGAGTTCCTCCATCAAAACTAATCACATAATCAAAATCTATATGTGTCTTCACTTGACAAAGTTACCATTGATATCAATATCATATCAACAAATAATCCAAAAATCATTCAAATTTCAACAACTCTCGGGCCAAAGGAGTAGAAACCTGTTTTTACCCTCATGATAGGATTTTCAAATATCTTTGATCCCAGAACATCTAGAGTTTAGTAGCATCTAGAATCTAAAGTGGTAGGTGAAATTATTGGTCCCAATCCCCCTTGTCCTTGCTAAAATTCCATCCATCTCCACATAACATCATCCATTTAAATCTTTCACACTACAATAAGATCCCTCATTCAACACGCATCTCACCTCATCCTCCTTGTAAGTACCACCTATCATCAGGGCTATAATAACACCTTGTTGATATGTTCAAAGTGAGCATACTCAATAATCAAATAAGATCACAACATAATCAATATAACACATACTAGGGGCATGGTTCAATCAGGATATAATCCTGCTAGAATGAAACTCAAACACTTCAATACCTAAAGGATTTGTCATGGCAACAAAATAAATAAATAAAAACAAAAAAATCAAAGAATCAAAAGAGAAAAATAAATAATCATCCACAAGTGCAAACCATTTATATGGCATCTTGGGCAAGTACCATGGAAAGAGCTAGTCTCTAACATCATGCATAAATAAATTATCTATAAGTACCCTACACTTGGTGGTAAAATCTCTACCATCCTCATAACCATCATTGTCATCATCCCCATATATATCCTACATTGTCCATCCTTTCCCCATTTTGACCTTGATAAGGAAATGGATGAAATATTGAGACTTTCTTAGGAAGTATCTTGGCATATATGTAGAATGGTGATTTGATGACTATACACAATGTTCTTACCTAACATGATCCTTTGAGGCCTATAATCATCCCTAATCCTTATCTTATTAAATCATATTCATCTCACCATCACTCCCTCATCATTATTTATCATCCTTAATCCTCTCATATCATCCCTAATCCATCCATATTTATCCCTAATCATCTCTAATTACTCCCTCATCATCCCTAAACATCATCTCGACTTTCATCCATCCATTTGTTAATCCCATACCATAGCCAACCCTATTAATAGAATGTATTTTCCCTTTGTTAGTGACTTTTGTATATACATTCAGAAAATCTAGAAAACCCCAAAACATTATAAAATTATAAAATCCAAAAAATAATATGAAATTAAAAAGTCCAAAAAAATTAAAAATCCATAAAATCCAAAAATAATAGAAAATAAAAAAAAATAAAGCATTAGAAAGCATTTACATTTTGTGTGTGTGTGTGTGTGTTTTATTTATTTCCTTATTTGTTGTGTATAATTTAGTCTAATGATATATGACAATAATGACATCATGGATTTCCATATAATGGTATATCTAGTCATATGTTATATAAAAAACAATGTTTCTTAAATAATAAGAATTCATGCAATCTTGGTAGCATGTTTCCAACATTAACATCCACCATCACTATACATATCTTTTACCTAAAAATCCATATTTAACTACCCATTCATATTGCCTAATTGTGTAGACCTCAAATTAGCCATGACTCCTACTCATCTAATCTTATCTCAACTAACTCAATCTAATCTCACATGATCCATATCCAATCTAATCCAATCCAATCTCATCTAATCTATGTCTAATCAATTCAAACCAATATAATTTGATTATAGCAGGAGTATCAATCCATTATTGCTAGGGGCATCCTCGTGTGCCCATTTTTTCAACTTCAACATTCTTTGAAACATTTTTACTCAATTATTAAATCATCCATCAATGTGATCATTACATCATCAATCCATGCAATGGGTTAAATATATGAGTTATGCTTGCATATCCTAAACAATCAATAACCTATCCATCAATAATCAAAGTGTGCAGCTTCATCAAGATATATTATTCCCAAATTTGTTCCCTTGCATATATCATTATTTAGGTAAAATCAAGCTTGCATCTTTATCATCAAGATATATCATTCCAAAATCCTCTCCCTTGCATATATCATTGTTCAAGGTAAATCAAGCTCATAGCTTTATCATCGGGATATATCATTCCTAATCTGCTTCCTTGCATATATCATTTATTGGGGTAAATCAAATCAATCAAGATAATAAAATTATGCAATCCTTAGCTGAGGCAATTTAATTATACCCATCATATTATCCTATATCCATATCCATATCCATCATCATCTTACATGCTCATTGTGTCCTACTATAAAATAACCCTTTTTTATACATTCCCCATCCCCATATTTGAACCTTCATCCTTCTATTCTACCAACATCTTGCATGCATCATGCTAATAAGGGCATCCTAGTATGTCTATTTTTTGTAGATTCTTCATTCTTGGAAAGGTCATTACTCCACCTATCATCTCACAATTCCATTTCAAATATGGTAAAAATGTAGACAACTAAAATCTACCACTTCAATGTCAATGCTAAATTTCATCATAACATTCCATACTAAACCTTAATTTGGCCCCCATTTCATCCCTAATCCCTCCATCCATGACAAACCCTAATCTTAATCTATCATCATTATTCATTGTTCATTATTCATCATTCACAATTTATCATTCAATATTAATTGTTCACTATTCCACTCTATCCCTAATCATCCCTAATCCCTTTATCCATGGTAAATCTTAATCCTAATCTATCATCACTATTCACTATTCACTATTATGCACCATCCCTAAGAATTCGTAATCATCCCTAATCCCTTCATCCATGGTAAACCCTAATCCTAATCCATCATCAATATTTTCCATTCACTATGCACCACCTCTCTCTAATCAATTAATCTTATTATATGTTGAGCTTACCAATCCCACATAAATCAATCTAGATTAACTAACTAAGTTAATCATATTATCTAGTTGATTAGTCTAATAAGAAAATACATGCACCAAATCTAATATCCATATTTTCTAAAATCAATAAATCAAAAATAATCACATCACCTTTTCATCTCAAATCAATGACATCATCAAGCATACACACAAATATCCCCAAAATCCAAGGCAAGGGGACAAATCATCAAATCACCTTTTCACCTCAAATCAATGACTTCATGAAACATGTACACAAATATATCCGAAATCCAAGGCAAGAGGATAGATCATGACACACCCACACCTCATGAATGACATGTCCATGCCTGTCCAACCTCCTTCATTTATGAGCCAACCACCCCATCTTATCAAGTTTGGATTAATTAACTAATTAATCATTATTAGTTAGTTGATTACTCTAATAATAAAATCCACACACCAAAATGAATAAAATCATAAATAAAATTAAATATTATCACATCATCCAATATTATAATAATATCATCACATCATTCCAAATCTCAAAGTTTATCTCCAAATCCAAGGCAAGGGGACAAATTATGACATGCCCATCTCTTTTTCAAATCAAGCCTTACACATCCAATCCCTAAAATTTACTCCCAAATTCCCTCATTTAATGAGAATTTTTATCCATTCTTAGCCCTTGATCTTGTTGGATCAAGATCAATGGTCTAAATCACTCAAGAAAAAATAAATCCAACCATACTCCCTCGCTTATAATAAACCTGAAGAACTTAGCAAAATTGTACCCAAACAATCAACAAATCATTTAATCAAGCCAGCATCCAATCAACAAGGGGATATGTTGTTGAAATCCATGCATCATTTGGTTTAAAGTAAGCACATCTCAAGCATCATTTAGATCACAATCCATACATCAAGAGGGTCACTTTCACCATTGGCAAGTGAAGGTATCACACACTTTTCCTCTCTTTATTCATCTGAGGTGCATTCCAATTGTTAGATTATAAGTTTACTTACTTTGTTAGGGATTTATAACTTGATTTTTTAATCTAACATTTGTGCATGCATAAAGGGAAGACTTAGTTTCTTGAATTGGATAGTATCGGGGGGGATAGTCCAAAAGGAGTGATCTTGTCTAAAGAGTAGAGATAACTAAACTGAAAGTGTGGATTAGTTTGAAAGTGAGCTTAAGTTGTTTAGGATATGGAATAAGGATATTTAAAATCATAATTTCCTTAAGAGGTAAGATTCATTTGTATAAAATGTTAAGGAAGGGTGGTCAAGGACTAAGGAAATAGTCATGAGTTAAGTGTGAATAAGGAGTGGTCACAAGTGCATTGTTTTAGCAATAAATATTAATTTTTGTGTCTACATGATGACCACACCATATATTAATCATCAACATCAAACATACATAAAAATAACCAAGACTAATCTACATAATCAATCCTTGTCATCATCATCAGATAACAAAGTACACTCTCCATAGCATATAACACTCTAAATAGTATACACAAGAGAGAGTCATGTAAAAAAATCTAAGTAACTCAATATGATCAATTGAATGGTTATAGATATATATAATATGTATAGTGTACCAAGATGCCCCTAGTGTAGACAAGGCCCTAATGTAGAAAGATAGCATATGGGTATAAGAATGTCCCATATCTATATGTCCATGTGTCATATGTAACTTGTATACCCTATGTCCCACTCATGTATATCATGAAAATCATGTGAAAATAAAATGGATATGTCATCTATCATGTATATGAAAAATAACATAAATTAATCATATAATTTAGCAACACATGCCATGCATAGGTCCTAATTTTTTTTATTTTTCTTAGGAACATTATCAGATTCAAAATTTCTCTATATGATATGCCATTATTGTCAATATCTTGTTTAAGGGAGGCCTCAACGGAGTTATAATTCAATGTTACATGCTTGAGGATATGCCTATTACATTAGAAGAGTCATGTGAGAGTAATTATGGTGGCCACCAAAAGGGCAGGCCACTACCCAACATATTCTCAAGATGGGCTACTATTGGCCCACTCTTGTTAAGGATGTTATCCAATATGCTAAAAGTTTTAAGATTTTTTAGTTGACTAGGGATGCTATCAATTTCCCCACTCTAATTTTGCATTTCATTTTAGCCCTTAGTATTTTTACTTTTGGGATCTCGACTTCAATAGCTAGTTCAAAACTGCTTCATTAGATGGACATCACTAGTTCATCACTACCACTTATTACTTCACCAAGTGGGTTAAATCCATGCCTCTTAGTAGAATGATAAGGAATATTGTCACTAAGTTCATCTTGAACTAGATCATCTTTTAGTTTGGGTTCTCACCATAATCATAGATGATAATGGTTCGAGCTTCAAAAGCCCTGAGATGTGTGAGTTAGTTGAACATTTCAGTTTCAAGTTATGTTTCTCCTCCATATATTACCCATAAGGTAATGCGTACATTGAAGCTTCCAAAAAGACATTGAAGAAGAGTCTCCTTCATATTATTTCTAAGCCCAATCAAGACTGGAATCTCATGCTCTATATTAACCTTTGGGCTTATTAGCCTAATTTTTGTATGGCCACGGGGGTAACCTCATATGAGCTAGTCTACAGATCTAAGACTATTCTCCTTCTTGAGGTATTAATCCCATCATTGTAGGTTAAGACCTTTAGATCACTTCTCAATGAGGAGGAATGCACCATTCACTTCATAGATCTCGAGTAATGGACAAGTGTTTTACTGACACCCTTGAGTAGATTTATGGTTATTAAGGTCATAAATGCTACAAGTTTGAGAAACTAATGTGGTCCCATCCCTTTCAAGTTAGTGATACAGTGTTCATATTCGATAAGGAACAATGTAATAAGGGTGAACTGGATCACAAGTGGTTTGTCCCCTTTGTGATCACCGCCTTCATGGAGAATGGCACTTATCACTTATCCACCCTCAATGGTAACGCCCTCTGGCACCTAAATAATGAGTTTGTAATAAATATTATATTTTGGATGTTTCATGTCTAAGGTCCATGTGACCCTCCTAGGAAACATACCTATAATGGTATGGTAAATCTTTCCTCTCCTATCTCACCACTAACACTTATGTCAAATGTATATGTGTGTATATGCAGGTTCTTTATTAACATTTTATATGTTAATCACATGTATCTAGTATTCTACAAAGTGCACAACATATAAATCACATACCAATCATATACACATGTTCCAAAAATTATTACTCATGTATGTGTGTGTGGAAATATACATGCTTTCTAGGTACATCATATGGATTCAAAGGAGCATGGATTCACATGCCCTAATACTACCACACACATGGACAGATATATAAAATCCAAGTCAACCTGACTTGGTCCTTTATCTATCTCTACCCCTAGCTAGATAGTCTCTCTCCCCCTCTAGGGGTAGACTTTGATCTATACTTATATCCTTCATGTGATATGGTGTACTCCAAGATGTCTAGCCTCACCTACAAACCCACTAGTGTCAGTGTTCCTAAAACATCATCTCCTCTTAGTTATGTGATATTAGTTTCTAGTGACTGGATATATATTTGCCTCCCCCTAATGTCATAGCTTCCCATGCACCTACCCTATACTAACACGTATGAAGATGCACATTGTTTGGTATGTGCAAGAGGTGCTCTCTTGCTAATGCTATTATAAACTCTATGAAGAGTTATTACAGCATCCGATCCACCTAGGGTATCATCAAAATCTTATATATTCCTACACATAGATTAAAATATGTCTACCACATATTAATTCTTAGTAGCATAGCAAGGAAAGTACAAATTTAATAGAGGAAACTTTACATTATATACTTGTTTGTGGTGGTGGTCTTGTTTATGGTGGGATCATTATTAGTTATGTTATTCCTAGTCATGGCCTTGCTTATGGTGGGACCACTATTTCCCTCTAATGCATTAGGCTTAGTTTGTGTGTGAAAGCCTTAAAATGCCTCTCAACACTTGTAAACCCTCCTACCCTTGTTGATCCTTGGCCTCATCCATAGACCTATGTTGCCACTATAATTGTTGATAGTTTCCCTAGTGTTGCAATAGTTGCACTTGATACTGGTCTTGGCCCCTTACTAGTCACACTCAACCCCCTCTCTTGGCTAATTCCTATAGCCTTGGATGCATGTATGACCGCTTTAGACCTTGGAAGTCATCATCTCTCAAGAGGCCCTCTACTATTGTGCCCTTTGCCCATACTAGCACCACATATAGATCTCAAATGTATGTTACTCACACATTCATTCTTAGATCATAGTGTTGGTTGGGCCCTCTCCTCATGAACCTCAATGCCTAAATGACATTTACTGGTATGTTTGGAAACTTTATTACACTTGAGTGTGTCCTTAGTCATAGCAATGGTAGCTTCTTGTAGGCCTAGGCTAGCAGTAACATCAACTGTGTGAGATCCCCATACCCTAATGTATAGATTTGATTAAGCTAATGGTATAGTCTACCCAAGATGTTTTGGCCCTAGGCATGACTATGGCCCCTCTTGACACTCTAGACTATGTCTGTCTACATCTATGGTAATTTTTTAATGCTCTAGTCTGATTATAATCTTCACAATAGATACCTTGTAATAATTGTCCTTAGCCATGGAGCCCTGACCTACCCATAAATGATCATTGCCCCATGGTCTATGAATGTTTAGGCCACTCCCACTAAGTACACCACCATCTTTGCTTAGTCCTACACCAATTATGTGATTATCATTCACCCTATAGGCAGTTTCCATATCACCAGTATACTTCCTCTATGTTGAGGATAACTTCTAGATTTTGCCCCAAATAGAACATGTGGCTCAAAATATCTCACTTATAGACAAGTGTCTTCACCAACACATGATTGTAACACATGGAGGCTACATGTGCTAATCTCCACAAACTTGTTGCCTATAGTGTATCATGCTTGGTCAATGATAATGCATTTGCCTTTATCACTAGCCAAGTAGGTCATGCCATAACAACTAAGTTATAACTAGAGCTTGTAAGAACACCTGACCCAAGCCATTATTTGACATGTCATCACTTGTATGATGATCATCTCCCCCCCCCACATATGTTTTCATTTGGTTTTTCATCTAATCTAACTATTGATTTGAGCAAAATTTGAAGAAAACCCCTATGGGCTCTCCCTATAGCCATGAAATCAAATTTTGCATCAAATTCTTGATCAAAAGGACTATATGGACCATCATCCTCACTTTTCATGGGATCTTATGTGTCTACACATCCTCTTTGTTGCTTGTTGGGTGCATAATAAAATTGACTTGGAAAGTGACCTTTCCAATCTATTTATCCATTGACTTTCCCTCTTTGTTACCCTATTTGTTGGCTCCACATTGATAGGGGATCATTGTTCCTTTGTTCACTATGAAAAACTCTACCCTAAGGGTTTTGTCCCATTCCAGATGTAATGTTAGTCTCTTTTTCATTCTTTGATGCTAGCTAGTGCCCATTTTCATACATTTTGGGTCTCCTTGGCTATTTTGGCCTATGCACTCCTCTTTAGATTCATCTTGGGATTCCTTTTTTAGTCAGCTATGTTACTACTTTATCATAATTGGTCCCCTAATAACTCCCTCTTTCCCTTTTCCCATGGTCTTTGTAGGTGATACAATTCATTGGTTTTGGTTGTTTGAGACTTGTTTTTGTCATCTTTGGCTAGTCTTCATCTTACATAGGGCACCTACCACCCCTCTTCACCTGTCACCACTGTTGGCATTGGCATCCTTCATATGATTTTGGATTTGTCACATTTTTGTCTCCATCATGTAGATTTATTATTATGCCTTATGTTGAGATAGTTCCTCACAACTTTGTCTTGCATCCTTGACCCCCATCATGGTATACCATTATGTGGTGATTCACACTAATGGTGGTGGTTGAGGAAACTTAAGACCTATGGCTATGACCTGGACTATTGATGACCTATAGGGTGATGAGCTTGTTGTATCTAGTTTCTTCATTACCAATGAGATGAACAACACTACTAAGTATCATGATATCATTAGAGCCTTGACTAATCCCTATGTGTTAGGAACGTGTTGTGCATATTTTTTCCCCAACTCACTCTTAGTCATGTCTCAACTCACTGAGGTCTGAACCATCCTTAGCATTGAGTTTCTCCCCCTATTTGAGATGATACACAATTTACTCTCCTCTTTTGAGCACTCCTAGATTTCCCAAATCCCTTGTTCAGAGAATACCAAAGAAAATGCTCTTGTGAATGACATTTTATATTTTCTAGTTTGATGTCACTTTTTGTCCCTCCTTATGCAAGCTTTGGATCTAGATTTGGATCACACATAACTCAAACTTGTGCCCACTGGATCATGTTATCAATATTTCATTTGTTATTATTCTCATCAAGTGAGTGTAGGTGATGTTCTCTATTTTCCTTTTTTATCTATTTCTTTATTTTTGTTGTGGTTTTCAAGTACTTCATAACACTCCCAACTATTTATACCATAGGCCTAGCATATGTGATCATTATTCCTCTTGCCCCACTCTTCCATATGATTATACATTTACTCATTATGCTCACTTCTACACACTAAGAGACCATTTTAACCCTAAAGAATCATTTAGGGAGATGTGCAACCTTCCTGCACCCTATTGGGTCTTCCCACACCCTACTAGACCTTCTTAAAAACTTGCTAGACCCTATAGGTAGTGTTACAGCCTATGTCACTAGTTCAAGCAGCTTAGGCCTCTCAATTCTCTATTGTTCTATGGCCTAGGCCGTAACTTGTTTAGAATGTGTTTGCTTTAGTCCGAATCATTTCCAAACAACTAGAAATGGTGATATTTTTTCAAGACTAACTTTTTGAAAACCCTATATCAGTTGTTAAAAGGCCTCACAACCCCTCCTTGAGCTCTTTTACTTCTACTTTTATTTCTCCTCCCTCTTGAGATAAATTCACACTTTCACTTTTTATTTGGACTGGATTCACCATTTTACTCCATCATTATCACTACCTTCATTATTGCTTGTTTTCATGTTATATTAGTTGGCATTACACCTTATTTGTGTGCTTGGATTGGATCTCACATCTCCTACTTTCTCTTGCCTCTCTCTTTCTATCTCCTAGTTATTAGCATTAGATTGGATAGAGCTCTTATTACAACTTGGTATTCCTATGTTAGGATCAAACTTGGACTCTTGGTTGGTAGTTTCTTGCATTATTGTTGAGCATGATTTAAGGGCATCTTCCTTGCAAGGTGAAATCATTGTTTTGGCTTAGTGTAGTTTTATTTCTAGGGCTACATATTACATGTTATGGTTAGCTCATTTTTGTTGAGCTATTGTTCACATATACCAACTAGGACTTGAACTAAGGACCTTCCAATTGTTGTTAGAGTGCTCTACCAACTGAGCTACTAGCCCCTCTATGGCTAGCCCATCATTGGTCTAGGTGTGGCTTATTTCTAACACCGTACTTAAGCCACATTACAGGTGCTTGGGGATCCTATCTTAGCTCTAATAACACATGTTGAACTAAAACTCATATGGACCAACTAGGACTCAAACCTAGGACCTTCCATTTGTTGTTGGACTACTCTACCTACTGAGATATTGGCCTCTTTATGGCCAACCCATCATTGGTCCGGGTGTGGCTTATTTCTAACAATTTTAAATGATCATTTAACATAGATTCTGAAAATCTTATGCATTTCCATTTGAAAATGTATTTCTTTTGAAATCATCTTTCATACAATAGGGTTGCATGTTTCTAAATCAATATTTCTTCTTGAGATTGCTTACTAGTTTAGATAGTTTGCTTCCTTATTTAAATCACATTATTTTTTTCCTTTAGTTACTTGTATTTTTGTGGTTAGGCTATTAGAGATACTTTATTTTGTGTTAAGATCGATCACTCTAACCCTAACATGGTTATGTAAGTCCATCTTTAGCCTAGTGCAAACTGGCAAACTAGATAGCTACCCTAGACATCTAATGGCTTTTTGTGTCCTTCATCCCAGTAGGTGTTTGATTCTTACCCTTCTAATAAACCCTAATGACTTGTTTGGATTATTGGAGCTACATCCATATTATTTCCCCTTTTTGCATATTTACAAATACAGTAAATTACAAATCTGTGAATGATTAATTTGTGCATATACTTTACATCCTGATTGAACTCAATTGATTTTATATAATTAGGATTTGGCATCTCCTATTTCTTGATTTTTGATAAAACACATTGATTGTGCATTACATTGTGTGATGATTATTGTGTATGACAATGCATGTTACATTCTGTGGCCATTGTGTTGCATTGTATGCCTCATGTTACATTACGAGCTTCCATGAGTGCCTGTTGATGATTGTTACATTGTGTGATTATTTATGTGTGTGGCATTAAGTGTTATGTTACATAATTGCATGAGTGTAAGGATTGTGTGTTGTCATGTCATCATTACTTGTATCAAATATCCTCCAGTCCATGTCATAGCCATGTGTTCATGTTGGGTCAGATTTGATCCATGTCTTAAGTGCTTGTGTGCATCATGATCATGACATTATTTACATATATGTGTAGGTATTTACATTATTGTCAAGCTTGTGGTGTCATGATTCATATAACACATTATTCTACATTTGTGTGATGTCATGATTTATATCATGCATCTTCCGTGTGGGTTATACTAAATACTTATATTTATGATGATAATTATTATGATGAATACTATTGTGTGCCTAGTTGCTATAGTTATCTTGACATGACACTTTTATGCCCTATGATACATGTTTAATATGTGTGTGAATGACAAAAATAATTACATGATGACATGATCTAATCATGTTCGCACACTCTTTACATGTTAACATATTTTATATGTAACATGATGTGTATAACTCTTTTATTTTAATATGAGTGATTCATAAGATACATCCTAGACCTCAAAAAGGGGACACTTAGTGGGCTTGTCATAGATATTAAGCCTTAATAGATAGATAATTTAGATTTTGGGTCAAATTACATGATTTATATGGCACAGGTTGGGGCATATTATGATTTAGATTAGGGCATATTTATATATCAAAACATATGTAGGGAATATGTGGGGAATTTTATAGGTTTGTGATAAATAGGTTGAATATGGACACACTGTGGCCTTGTCCACTACTGTAGCCTTGCCCCTACATTCTAAAAATTACTTTTTCCAACTGGTACATTGCATAATGGCTCTCCCACACTTCTTGAAAGGTCAATTAGCAAAAATATTTTAAATATTCCCCTATAAAAGCACATCAAGGCATTCACTTGAGAGGACCTGACAAGCTTATTTCAAAATCACTATACATTGATTAAAAGAGCACCATTTCTTCCAAATTCAATTCTTCTATAATTTAACAATCACATATTATGTATAAATATTACTTATTTAAGTTCAAGGGCATCTATTTGTCAAGAATTCAATCAAATCTTCTACCTATAGTAATTCTAGTTACATAATCATAAATCACACAATCATCTTAGGAGGGAGAACTACATCAGATTGAGGCCCGTTTGGGCTATATAAGCAATGCTCAATTAGAAGGGGTTTCTAAGGCTAGTTTAGCCATCCCTACTAACCCTTTTTCTCTCTTTTTATTATATAATTTCTATCTAGCAAATATATAGGACCATAGTTTTGTATTTGTAGGTATTTGACATATTTCTTTGGCTTTCACACAAAAATAATAAACCTATAGAATTTGTTGCATAGACCCAAATCAAGAAATCAGGTGTATAATCAACCAAGACACAACCTTACTATGCCTTTATCTACCTCATGTAGCCTTATCCCAATACATGTTGCAATTTTTTTCCCATCATGGCTCTATTTTTAGGTCTTTCTACAAACTTTATAATATATGTCAGCCTACACAATCATCGTACAGTCTATTTTATGGAGGTTTGTACATCCTTAGGTTGTTTTATTATTTTTAGCAAATTTCTAATTTCTATAAATTTTGTATATCAATGTAGCAAATTATATTTCATCATCAGATATGTATATTCTAGTATTCTAATTTCATTAGTGTAAATCACTTAATTAAATTTATCTAATTAAAATCATTTAAACATTCTGATGAACCCATTATTTTTAGAACATTCATTGCTTGTTGTTTGCTTGATTTTTGTATTAGGGTTTCAAAAAAATAATGTAAATTCTTGACACTAAAAGAATATAGCATTTGACTTTGAATAAAATCTGACACATGATGATTAAACTTCTTTGATATTGGATTAAATCTGATAGCGACACTTAAGCTCTTTCTTTTGACCTCGAGTTAAAATTTGATGATTTCTATACACAAAAATATTTTGATTTATTTTTTAGTTGCTTTTGATTTTTTTTAGAAATTGTGTTCCGATAGTTTTAAAACTACTTAGTGACTTTCGTGAAGGGCTATGCAGTGTTATGTTTACAAACATTGTAGCATGAGGGGTTTACCCTGATACTCATAGCTATTGTATAAAACTAAATATAAAATTTACTTCCATGTGCCTCATAGTATATAAAAACACCTGGGATCCCCTTGTTTATACTATGGGAAGCCTCTTTTAACCATTTTAATTGTGGTGCACCTAAGAGGAGTGTATCACCCAATGAAGTTACTCTCACCATACCCTCGAAAATGGAGTTAATGGGCTACAGACAGGTTTTACCTTTGTAGTTAGTGTTTTGAAACATTGGTATGACACTAATGAATGCATAAAGGTGTATATTTGAGAGCCTAAAAATCATTCAAACCCTTTCTTAGATCACCTTTATACCTTTACTTTTGCTTGCTTTATATTCTTAGTCATTAACATTAGTTGATTCATATCATATTATATTCATAATGGGTTCAATAAATGAAGGTTTCTTTCATATGTTACATAGGTTCATGCAATTTATTGTTAAATTATCTATTTTCATTCAACATACTCTCCATTATGTTCTTACATGGATCTAATATGCAAATAATCAAGAATCTATAATAGACAATGTTCAATTTCAAGATCTTCCTACTATAAATCTTAATACTACTACATCATGCCATTTTTCTTCTCAAATAATTTTGTAAAATCTAAAATGGCTAAGAGGAAGCATATGTCCTACATTGTTTAAAATCTATAATTTCAAGGATCTTCAATTGATTATTTCTCATATGTTTGAGGACTGCATCATGGCAATCATTTCAAAACTTAATACTCAAGAATAATCTAGTCAAACTAATGATGAATAGTTTATGCAATATCTTCATAAACATTCTAAAAAGGTAGAGTCATTATTATATGTTACTTTCAATGAACAAAATAAAGGGACCCAAGATAGATTTCCTAATATTATTACTTATATCATTGCATCCATTCCCATCTCTATACCTTTAGCTACTTCTAAAACAGCATCTCGTAGTTTAGGATTATCACTTGTTCATTCTTATATAGAGAAAGAGTGTGAAGTCAAATTAATTACTTTGAACAAGCTCAAGCACACTTCATTGTTCCTTCTCCTTCCAATGTTAAATTTCAATACAAGATAAATTATAATATCAAACCAAATGAAAGCAAGAATGAAGCTAAGGTTATAGTTCTTACTATATCACAACCAACACAAAAGCTTCAACTACAAGCTCCACTAAGGAGGTAGTTTTCTAGGTTACCTTCACCTCCTCATGTATTATTACAAAAGTTATTGGAATGTAATTTTATCACTCTTCCTCCACCAATGGAGGTGGACATATCAAGATTACAACCTGATTTTTTTTTTATGTCAATGCATACTATGATACCATAGATGTATTGAGAACTCTGAAAATACATGCTTCAAGCTTAGGCAAAATATTAAAGATCTTATTGATGAGAACATTATTGATATTGGCACACCTAACGAAGAGGCCAAGCCACAAGTGAATGACATTATAAAGCTCAAAATGTACAATAATCATTTATCAAATCATGAAACAAATAACAAGGATAATTTTGAATTACATTATGCATATAATGCTCACCCTTCTCCTTCTACATACAAACATCCACTTGATATAATTATCGGTATAGTTATAAAAAAACAAGTATCATGACTTATGATCACATTTGATAATGATTAAATTGTTGATGATGGTATAAATATATATGAACTCTTCACTTGAGCATACATTGAAAAATAATCCATACATAGTGTTATGATAGATAATGGATCAAGTGAAAATGTGTGCACCATAACACTCCTTCACTTTCCTAGTTCTATAGAATAAGATATTCAAGATACTTCTAAAATTGTCAAAGCCTTTGATAGTTATACACATGATACTATTGGGCATATGTTGCTACCTTTACAATTGGGTCATATCATAGTGCCCACTCCTTTCTTATTTCTACCAAACACAAGGGTCTTTGATATGATATTAGGATGTCCATGGATATAAAAGATCATAGTAGTACCTTCTATAATGCATAAATGTCTTGAATATATTCATGATAATCAAGTGGTCAAAATTATAGGAATCCAATATGATTATATTTTGGAACAAATGATGTTTACTTCTTCTATAAAACAACTTCTTGGCATAATCATTGAGAAACATCTTAATGAAATAGTCTACAAAACTATTCAAGAGCATGATTTACATATTCCAAAGCACATTTCAATTTTTTCATCTACTAATGAACATGAGCATGATGATGATTTAGACTCTCCATCTACTTATGAGTATGATATAGTTACACATAAACATATTCAGTTAGTTTCAAAAAGCATGATACCTTATCTTAAACATAAAGTGGCACATAAGAGTAGGTCCTCATCTCCTAAAGTGCAATGGGTTATTAAAAGAGCTATACCATAGGTACATATTATTACATCTTCTCCTATACATGAGGCTATATGTTTACAAAGATATATGAGTAGTTATTTAGAGGGATGCATTACAACATATGATTCTTATTCATATTTAGAGGCATTGGCAATTAGCTCTTCCTATTCACAAGAATCCATTCCTTCATATCATGCCATGGGTTATGCACACATGCCCATCACTAATACCATTGGTTAATAAACTTAAACATTTTCCATTTGTATATAATCTTTTTGTTTTATGCTAATTCTTGTATCCCTCATCTAGATATTCTTCTAAAGTCCTTGGCTTTCATTTTTTTTTTGAGCACTTCCTCTCTTCATTTGCAAACTAATTCAAACAATCCAAAAAAACTATCTTATCTATCTTGCTCAGTAATATGTACTTATCAATGATATATCATACATCACACTTACATGATCACATTTATTTCTTATCCATGAGGAACATGTACATTTTTATATATCTTAATAATCCAAGCTATATTGCTATGACTCATTTTGCACATACATTGAGGGCACATGACTGGCCTTCTTATTATACAATACTTTTGCACCTTGTTGAGAATTGTTCGGATCCCTTCCTCTTTTTATAGCTTATAAAACTTAATCCTTAAAGTAATTTATAGATTCAAGTATTTTTAAAAATTCAAAAAAAAATGGCAAAAATTCAAAAACATGGAAATAATTTAAAAATCTAAAAAATTCAAAATCAATACTTAAAAAGCATTTTCAATTGTTGCTAAGTTTAATTCTATCCATGTGTCATTTATTCTATGTTACATAAATAACACCTTTTTATAAAATACACATTGCTTTTCATGAGGTACTTAAACATGATACAAGACATACATTTACATGGTTTCGATGTTGGCTTCCCTTACTACCCAATAACCTTGCTAAGTTGGGGGCATCTCTTCCTTCTCCTTAAACACATTTTTAGGTTGTATTTATCCAGAACCTTCCTACCATGATGAGATATATATCATAAAAATATTTTTTTAATCACACATATTTTACATGTGCTATATGAATATGCTATTTTGCTAACAATGACATTAACACATATGGTAGATGTAGACTAGTCTCATTTCCCTGTGCTTCTTTCTTTATTGCATAGTATGTTACAATATACTTACTCATTATGTATGTGAAAAAATGCTTGTTTGTATGGCATAATCATGCCATTTGTGTGTGGACTTTGGGCTTATGTGTTATGTGACATTATCATGTCCCTTGTATGTGTCCTTTTGGGTCTTATGGGTAACATTTTATGCAAATTACATGACATTATATAATTTTACTTGTATGCTTGTTGTTTTTGCTATGGTGCCATGATTTGCATCATGCATTTCTATTACTTACTACCTATACTATGATTCTTTGATCTATATCATGCAGACACTACTTATGTGCTTCAATGATTTGTCTATTTAATACATACTCAAAGTGTCATTTTATACTATGATGCAAAATACAAATTCAATTATTCAAATGCTACTACATGATTAAATATTTCACATATGGCATACCACTTCTTTTGAGCTAAGTGACTCACATGTTACATCTCTCATCTCAAAAGGGGCCCATCACAATGGGTTTACCTTGAGAAGTCAAGTCCTCATGAGTAAAATTTCAAATTTATAACACCATACACTTTCTAAGATTACAACATGATTCAAAAAAATTGGATTATGGGGCATGTCACATGCATGTGCACTTATTCTTACAGTCACAAATTTACAAAATAGTTACAAGTTTCAATAGTTATAAAATTCAAAATAGCAATTCAATATCAAATCAATACAATATAAAGGGAATGATATTCATGTTCAAGTTATTATATGGCAAGTTCAAATATTTATTGAGTTTCAAGTTTTTTAAATTTGTAAAGTTTTAGTGTAATATAAATCCATCTACAATGCTGTGATTTGTCTCCATGTTGCAAGTGCAACATGTTAGAGTCTAGTGACACTCAATATCCATGGTTGCACTTTTTCAAGATGCAAAGGGTCACATTTGGTGGTTCCACCCCTTCAATTTATTTACATAGTACTCTACATAATCAAATAAGAGTTGGAGCATACAATATTTACAACTCAAGAGCATTCAAAGGTTTTCAAATTGAGACTTGGTCATTCTCAATTCAACAGAAGTTCAACATTTCTCGAAATTGCTTCAACAAGAGCACAAGTACTTCTCTATCTTTAAGTTGTAGAGTAATTAAATTGTATACTCTTCTAGGTGTATACTTTCCTTCCTCTCGTTACAAATTTTAAGTTTTAAATTTTCAAAATTTAACTTTTAAATATGGGCAATAATGACTTTCAATGGCATTTTTACATGTTTTTGCATTATGCATCATGCATCAATAATATTCAAATTCAAAGGCAAAGTGTGTGTACACACTTAAGTTCACATCTACTTTACTCTAGTAATTTCACTTTGTTTCATAACTATAATAAGGTTGGGGTAAATGTGGACACATAAATTTAATTGTTAAATGCTTGATAGTGGTTATCCTTGACATCTTTCTCCTACTTGGTCTATTTATCATTTTGCTAACTCATAATTTATAAGAAAGCATCTATTATCTTAAAAACACAAAAAATATCATACAAACATCCCTATTTCAACCTTGTTCATCCCTATTTAACCCACATGCACCTGTCAAACCTTTTCCATTAGTCTTTATTCTTTTAGGATAGGACCACACTAGGTTGAATAGGGACATACTACAGCCTTGTCCCATACTCTAACTGTTGATTTTTAAAATTAAAATGTTACACAATGGCTCTCTTGTGATTCTTAAAAGGTTGATTAGTGAAAATATTCCAAATATTCCCATATAAAATTGCATCAAGGCATTCACTTGAGAGGACCTAGCAAGATGATTTCAAAATCACTATACATTGAGTAAAAGATCACTATTTCTTCCAAATTTGATTTTGTTGCATTCTAATAATCACACAACAAGTCTAAATATTGTTTATCATAGTTCAAGGGTAGTCATTTATCATTTTAATTGCATAATAATGGATCACACAATCACACTAGATGGGATAATTACATCGACATAAGGCCCATTTAGACTATGTAGGCAGTGTTGAGTTACAAGGGGTTATAAGGTTATTTTGGCCATTCCTACTAGCCCAATTTTCTCTTTTTTTTATCTAATTGCTATCTAGTGCATGTGCATGACTAGGGTTTTATATTTTTAAGCCTTAGGCATATTTATTCAGCTCTCACATAAAAACAGTGAACCTGCAAAAACTACCGCACAAGTCCAGATTGATAAATCAGGCACATAGTCAACCAGGACATGGTCATGGTTAACAGACATCGCTGTACTATGCCTTTGCCTACCTCTTGTGGCCTTATCCCAGCATAGGTTACAATTTTGTTTCCTGGCATGACTCTATTTTCAGGTCTTTCTAAACACTTTCTAGTCTCTGTTAACTTGCATAATCAACATACAATTTGTTTTATAGAGGTTCAAACATCCTTAGACTCTTTTACTATTTTTATAAATTTTATATTTTATTGTAGCAAATACTAGTTCATTATCAGATCTGTATATTCCAAGATCCTAATTTCATTAGTTTAATAACTTAATTACATTTATCTAATCAAAACCATTTAAACACATCAATTTATGGCAGAAAAAATTGAAAAAAACACATAAGACAATTCCAGAAGATAATTGACATATTCAGTTGTCATAGGTGTTTGAGCATTGCCAGAAACATGCTAATAAATTTTGACAGCCAGTCTTTTGAGATGAATGTTCATAGAGCCATTATAGATAGTTTTTGATAACTACACACAACTTGAGACCAGAATAAAATAGAAACAAGGTAAGTGTCTTATCTTCTTGTCATTTATATAAATAGTAAGCTCAATCTCAATCTGATTTTTACATTCATATATGTGTAATTAATGTCATATCTTATACAATATGAATATTCAATAATTTGGCTTATTTATGTCACTAAATCCAAACTAAGCTAAAACACACATATACAAGTTATATATGATGATATACTTCCAAATGCTACAAGGTTTTTTTATTGCCCACACCTCAAGGGCATTATCACATTGGTGACATGCCCTACCTTGGTGCCATCTTTATACAATGTATTTACACTGTGATATCTTTCCTTGCTTTATATTTATCATATTGATGTACTTACATTGACCAAAACATGTCTTTACAGTACCCATATCTTGCATGTTACATGGTTACCTACACTACATGATTGAATATGATTGCTAAATTGATTGCATTGTGTGTTATGTGTGATTATTTAATTGCATATGCATGCGTATTATTGTGTGTGTTTGTGCGTGTGTTTTCATCTTTGTCTATAGAGGATCCTTTTGTCATCATGTCTTGTGAGTATTGTCCTTATGTGTTGACTTAGTAACTTGTGTGGTCACTAACTTGGGTGCAATTGATTATGATATACCATGCTTGTTTCCATGATACTTGTCATGCATATTACTATGTTAGGTTGGGTGCCATGATCTATACCATTCACATATATATTGGTATTATATTTGATTTGTATCTATGTTGTCATGGTCCATACCATGCATCTATGGGAACACGCTACTTGTGTGTGTTTCTCATTGGTATATGTAACCCTACTAGGTGCACAATTACTACATTAGTGCATGTTGGTTGTCCCTATCTAGCTTTTCCATATGGGGTATTGTACCCTTGCATTGATCTTTGTATAATATTATATATCCCATGCTACTACTCTTCTATACATCATTGATGCTCCCTAGAGTTACATATTTTGAATTGATCTTTTCACAATATTATCTATCATATGAGGTTATGACATTTGGGGCATGCTAGTTGCCTATTTATTTTACAATGGAGATTTACTAGTGACATTTTACAATAGCTACATGTGTTTTATGCAATTTTTGTTTTTATGGTAATGGATATATGCATTATTATTATGCATGGTGATTGTAAATCTATTATTTTGAGGTGAGTGATTATAGGCACATGATTTAATCCCTTGACTCATAAGTGGGGCATTTATCAAGGCATTTTCAAAAAGTTTGGAGAAAAATATTTGAACAAAAGTTGGGGGAAAACTTTGGTGTTTGGTTTAGAGTAAATTATCTAATTCTTTGATTAAGAAGTGGATTGGGTTGTTAGAACTTACAGTGAAGTGGTGGTTATGTCTATCACTTGTCAACAAAATTTAAACAAAATAATCAAAATAATATCTTTTCTTTTTCAAGTTTTGGAAGATTTTGGTTCGCATTAAAACAAGTGTATTCATTCTTGTGCTCATTTCAATTTTTAATTTTCAAGTTTTACATTCGATATAATTTTTTTGCAACATTGACTACTTGTTGTAATTGGCTATTGTTTATATGTATGTCAGCTTTACAATAACTTCATGTGAATGGAGCCCATGTTGAGCATCATTTGATCCCTACACCCTTCCCTAGGTAAGTCAAAGTATATGCTTCAATTGTTTATCTTTATAATTTGATGCATGGATGCATTCACTCACATACACACGCCAAATTAGAGACATTATGTAGACACCTAATTTTGGTACAATACCTTTTTCCATAGTGTATTTTCCCCATTTTACTATACTTGATCCACTTATGCATAATTGGTAATTTATAGGAGTTCTACCCCACACTAGCTTTTATTTGGCCTTTAATCCTTCTAAGTGCATTTGATACTTGACCAAATCATCCATGCTCAACTTTGAGCCTAATTGCACACATCTTTATGCTACTTCTCACACCTTGCACCTCTATTTTTCTTGGGACATACTTGATAATCCTGTTGATTCTGCCCTTGGCTAAATCAATGGGATTGTCATTTTCATTTGTCATTATTTTGTGTGGCCTTTCGCCTCTAGTTAGATTCCTCGCACATTGATTTATGCTTATTATTATTTTATAGGTTTAGCTTTAACACGTGTCATATCCTAAAACATCTTATTTATACCAATTCATACTAAGCCATTTCCCTAAATATCAATTATTGAATATCAAAGAATTCAATTTGCTAAATCATAAGGACATTCAAGTCTAGGCATGCTATATGTCGCTCTTATCACTACTTAAGAACTTGTATCAAAGTTTTATTGTATCTCGTACAAAATAAAACTAAGTGAAAGTGATTGTAGTTACATCCCCACCTAGGGAAGAGGAGGCAAAAGCCCTCATTCAATTTATCAATTCGCAATGCATAAGAACTATGTGGGGTATGATTATATCATGCAGGATACATAGTTGCAACTCCCTTGTGGTTGTCCGGCCCAACTAATTCTTCCCTTCTCCTTTTACAATTATTATTGTGGCTAATTAGGTCAAGAAGATTAAAGAGTGAAATTAGATAATTATGTCTGTTAATTCTACAAAGCGCCAATGTAACTCTATATGACAATATTACTATGAAGAGACATAAAAATATAGAATCTAGAAAGGTGCATAGTACATATTTGATGCCTAGAGACACAATCATTGGTCATAGAGACACAACACCGATTCTCCCTTGATTAGAATTATTGATCAGGTAGTATGCGCTGGTTTTATTTATATTGATAAAAAAATTCCATATTTTAAACACATGGAGATGCGTGTTTGTGCAATCCAGAACCAACTCTAAAATTCATAATTGATCATCATGTGTGATTGTTATATCACTTTTATTTCTCATATTGTCCATTGCTTGTCAAATCATATTCAATAATGCTCATTTACTATTTATGGCCACTACTAGGGCATATTTGAATTACTGTTTAGCATTGTCAAATCGCAGATCTCCATTGTGCATTGTGTTTTTATCAAATGTGCTCAAGTGAATTTGTCTAAAATAGTTAAAAATATAAAACACATACTACAAACCTACAAGCTTAAAGCTATAAGAAAGGCTTATTGCATGAGAGTGAGAATATCGATTTCATTAAAAACTATTTCCCATAATTATTGTATGTATACACTAAAAATGACAACTTAGAGCCACATTTAAAGCATCGTGCATGAGCAATGCATATGAAACGTTTATCTTATCATATAAGTTTATAAATTCAGCAGTAATTAAATATAATATCCTCCAATTATCGCCCTAAAAAATATTATGAAATTCATAGGTAACAAACTTTATAATTGTGAAAGTAATATGTTGTTAAGGGAAGGCAAGAAATTATTTGCTTGGGTGCATCTGCATGTAGGGGCTAACAAAAGTAAGAAAATTTTTACTAAAATTTCATAGTAAAGGATCAAATCTCCAAAAATGAAAAAGTTACAAGATTGGTAAAATAAAGAGAAATGATCACATATGATGAAGAAACCTGATAAACTTGTCAATATGATGTTTTCATGAAACTCCACGAAGTAAATTGTTTTTCTATTCTCTTACACATTGTTCAACAAGACGTATCTTGGTCTCATTGATAAGAACACCTTATTTTATAAACTTGTTAATATAATGTGATCTTTATAATAAAAGAGTGATGTCACAATGGAAGTGGCCTTCTTAACGACGTAATGATTGATTGGTTGTAAAATGATTATATTTACTTACTCATAATTCCATCTCCTTTTTACGATTTCATAATCTCAAAAAAAATCTTATTTAAATATCTTTAATATACATACTTTATCATGCATACACCTTCTATAATTACATTTTAGAAATGTTTTTATGACTATTTTCTTTAAATTGACTTAATGGTGAAAAGAACTCTTAAAAAGAAGACGGCAATAATTGAAGAAGAAAACATTGAAACAATAATAAACTACCAAAATCTAAAAGAAAAAAATGAATCAGAAATATTTAACTTAAAGTCTACTTATTCAAATTTTCTAAATTTTTGAGTTTCTTTTACTCTCGAAATCTTATAAATTATTTTAATCTTTTTATTCTTGAAGTCCTATAAATTATTTTAATTTGACTATAATTATTATAAAATCATTCCCTTCTAAAAAGAACATAAATTTGTTAAGAAAATTGTTGGTTCATTGGTTTGACTCTAAAAAAAATCTTGAGGAATAGATTCTTCCTGAATGCAAAGACGGAAGACTTGGTCAATTTGAGAAAAACGTTCATGTGATCAAAGGGGGCAACGTTACTGTCAAATTAAAAAAAAACTAATTTTTCTAATCGGGTCAAGTTTGATGTCAATCACACGTGTCTTGTCCTCAATCATCTTCTAACTCGGTCCTCCTGACTGCTATGCGGAAAATATCCTTTCATCCAGATTCTGTATGTTATACCACACATACCACGTTTTGTTGACAGAATAGCGGCTGCCCCGCTAACGCCGTCATCGTACAGCTCCGTCTGTTCACGTTGGTTTTAACGAGGGATTATTTTTCCCTCCTCGCAATAATAATACCAGCAGCACGACAATAAGGAACGAGAAACAAAGCAGAAGCAGGGAACAATTTGGACAAGGAAAACGCGAAGAATTTATTTATATTGCATTGGAAATTCCAGATGCAAAAAATATGAAGCCCGCTGTCACATGACACCGTAATTTTGAGCCACCGATTATTGTTAAATTCATCTCA
The DNA here is from genome assembly GCA_037957365.1 of Torreya grandis. NCBI lineage: Eukaryota > Viridiplantae > Streptophyta > Pinopsida > Cupressales > Taxaceae > Torreya > Torreya grandis. The sequence continues at coordinate 2,066,507 of JARHVA010002554.1, read as the reverse complement.
TAGGTGCGGTGTTCGAGTCCCCTGAAGGCGCGCCTTGGCCATGCTACGCCGGATCGGTGCGACGTCTCTTTGGAAAGAGGCCCCTTTAAATTCTCTTTCCTATCATTTTCAAGATTTTCAGATATTGTTTTATTTTTTCATTACATTTAAAAATGACTGGAGAAGACCGCGCCCGCAGTAGCAGAGAGCTCCTTTACAATGCCACCGCCGGAGCCGCCGCAGGTCAGTCTGTACGGTTGTCTCTCATAATTAATTTAATTTGTATCGGTTTGATTTGTTTAGGCTAAATGAACAATAACATAAATTGTAAGGTTTTGAGGTCGGTGCTGCATTATTGGAAGAGTTTTCTGGATCAGTCTATACTTTTCTCTTTCATTCAATTTAATATTTGTAGGTTCAATTCATATAGGTCAACGATAAATTGCAAGGTATTGAGGTTGTGCTAGTAGTGCTGCATTATTGGAAGAGTTTCTGGAATTATTATTACCATAATTTTTGTCAATTGTAGCGAATTTTAGGACTTATACAACAATATTGGAATCGTCTGTCCATTTGAGAAAATGACGACGATGAGTGTCTTTTAACGTCCTTTAGACCAAATCTGCTTGTAGGATAATTTTTGTTAACATTTCATGGCCTGTAGGATAACTTTTGTTAACATTTCATCAAATTTTTAGCGAAGTTTCGGAATTGAACCCCTATATTGGAATTTGTCTTTCAGTTTGAGATAATGATGGCGATGATGACTTTTAAGGTCCTTTAGGCCATATTGGTCTGTAAGATAACTTTTCTCAACACTTAATTCCCTTAATTGTATGTAATGCTAGGAATTAATCCTTACCATTGGAAATTGTCACTCCATTTGAGAAAATGATGATGAATTTTAACATCCTTTAGACTAAATTGGTGTGTTGGAGCTGTTGAAGTGTGTAAACAATGCAATTCATCTATATTCTTGCCGCAAAGTTTGATCTTGGAGTAGTTGTTGTTGACAAATGATGGCAACCATTGCTAACCTATTATCTTTGAGCTCCCCTGAGCTTAATTGTCCTGGCAAGTAAGCAACAAATTATAAATAAAATTGTAAAATAATAAATGATTGTGTACATAAACCCAGAATAAAACAAAATTTAGAGAGAAGAATTTAGACAAATTGATCTTGATTAAGAGTCATCATAATCAAGGGCTTTGGAAATATCCCGATTCTGATAATGTTTGGACTGAGTTGAACTGTGCAAACCTAAATTTAATCTTGCAAATTCCCAATTGTAATGGAAGATTGGCTTTTTAGTCTTAAGCAGGGAGAATTAAAGGGATGGAATGTTGTTGAAGCATGTAGTAGTTGGACGATCTTTAATATATCTTGAGGATTAAGAAATATATGCAATTTAGGCTAACAATGAACTTCAAAACACAGAATTTACATTTACAAGTAAATTGATTGGTGTGAGTGTATTAGTATTTATAAAATTTGATTAGGGAAAAACATAGATTACACTATTAGTACTTGTAAAATAGTGGAAAATATAATATTTGAGGATAAAGTAAAATTTTAGGAAGCCAGAAGAGAGGGATGGCAATGCCTCAGCTATAGATTGAAAGCATTCAACCAACAGTCTCATGGTTCGTGTGACAACAATAAAAACCACGAGGGGAAAGCAATGCTCCATAAACTGGGTGTTTATTGAGATATTGAAATTGAAAATCAACCATCAAATATGCGATGAAATAAAATTTTCATGTCTTGTACTGAAATATCGTTTCTAGTGCTATTATATCCAACACTAAAACATAAAAGCCCTGCTCAGAAGTGAAATAATAATGCTACTGTAATCCTAACACTTCTGTGAAAAATCCAGATTTCTCTGTGGGAGATGTTCGAGCTCATCAGATTAGTAGATTAGGAGTATAAGTAGGGAATTAAAAAAAAAAAATCGAAAAAGAAAAATCTGTTAAAAAAAACATAACACTACTTATACTAGCAGTTACATGATTGCAGGCAACTGAAACTACATCTACAGTCCAAACAGATAATGGCGATGGAAACTCTTCAGCTGCCTGCTGGCTGTGCTGAATATCCATTGCTTCGCCCTTTACCTTGGCCCAACCTTCTTCAAAAACTTGAACTGAGATTTCTGCAATCAGGTGATGAATGGCATTACACAAGACTAACATATACATCACTGCCAAAAAACTGAACAGGGCTATATCAGTATTTCAGTTCTGAGCAGGATTTTTATGCAAGGTTGTTGGGGTGCACCTGAGATGCACCTACACCTGTGTACCACGGGTGTGAAATGCCCTCAAATCGGCATCTGAGGTCTGTTATAGTCTTATGCACCCTGGTGCACCCAGTGCATTCATCCCCAAATATCACGTGCGCTACATTTAGAAACACAGTAATACATAAAAAAACTAAAATCTGGAAGGATAAAAGTGAAAAAGATATACTTGATTTCAGTTTTATGATGATATGTTTCAACTTTCAACATTCACGTTTATTGTTTCAGTTTAAATATTACAGTGTACCCAAGATTACAGTGTATCCAAGTTTTGGGTGTATGCATTTTACATACTCCTGCACCCTGTCAACTTGTGTCCCCCTGCACGCTCTCCGTACATACCCATGGCACCACCTACTGCGTACCCATTTAACCCTAGCATTCACTGTCACTCCTCCAAGGAGTTGTCAACTTGTACAGGCATTGGTGCAGTTTTAGTTTTCTCCATCATCAGTTCCCTGAGAATCTATGCCAGGCCCGAAACCTCCTCCTTTGCCTGAACTTCAATTTTTGCCTTGGCACATGTAGCATAATTTTTTTTATCTTGAATGAGCATTTTAGTAGCAATATCTTTCGGTAGCATTTCAGTTTGTCTGAGTGGTTCTGCAGCGAAGAACTTGTGCTCTTGGAAGGGGGTCACAGGTTCCAATCTTGAGGGGTATAGGGTATGTATGCCCCATATGATGGCGGCACATACAGTGCCTCTCTACTGGGACTATGGGGTGGTCTCATATGCTATAAGCTACCCTGCAATTTATAGGCGGGGTGCCAGGCATAATGGAAGTTCAAAAGGGCTTTCCTTCCCTTTCTTTTTTTCCTTCCATCTGCTCCACATCCTTGTGAAAGGCCAGCATGTTGGGGGAATTGATTATCATAGATTGCACTCTAATTACATGATTTGCCCAATGGACATTCATTTTGGGTTGTGATTGCCGTGGCCTGAAGAACTGCCCCAAACAAGCTGACAGGTCCTAACTCCTAACCTGAGAGACAGCTGGATTCCAAACAGATTGGTGTTCATCTACATAAGAAGACCTGGATCTTTAATGCTTTCTTGCAAACCATTTTTCCAAGCATTTGGGGATACCTCTGCTGTGATTCAGGTGCCCTCGTAAATACGCAAGATTATACCAGTTTTCTGTTTCTCCTTGAGACGCAGGGTTCAGCTAGGATGATTTAAAGAAAGGGGAGAGAGGATCTCCCTGCCTTAATCTTGTTTCTTTGAAGAAACCAGCAGGAGATCTATTGATTAAAACAAAGAGTTTTAGGCTTCCATGGCAATCCTTTAACTAGGTCCTTTGAACTCTCCAAATCTAAATTTCTCTAACACTTTGTCCAAGAACCGTTAGTTTCATTGATTAAATAAGGGTTGAAAAAGAGGCTCCCACTCAACAAAAATTGCTTTGCTGGCTTGACAAATTACGAGATCAGACAGCAAGTGGAAGTTTCTTGCAACTATAAAACCAGTTAACAGATATGTCCAGTACACATATCACTTTGTGTTGTATGTTTTACTAATATCCAATAAACATAGGATTTACTATTAATACTTGTAAAATTGGGAAAAATCTAACCGAGTGTAATATATTTTGGATCATTTTCTAATTGCTAATGTTTTTTTTTACATCTCATAAAAAGTTAGTCAATTAGAAAAACACACTCCTTTGAAAACTTGGCTAATGATTTTGGAACATTTGCTACATGAGGAAATATGTCATTAGGGTAATGCCTACTCATGGAGCTCATCTTGAGAGTACTTAAACACACATGTAAAATCTGACAAAAATCAATAATCTAAATTGAATTGCCCATAGAAGCCTTCAATTACTTATTACATATAAATGATTGGATAATAATTGGGTTAATCCCCCATTGGTAAGAATTGTGCTACTAGGGAAAGAGGCTAAACGGTGAGAAGCCCAAAACAGTGGATTATATTCACCATTCTTCCCCCTTCTAAAAATGCTTTAAGGTGCTTGTATGCTAAGTGGGTTCCTTTGTCTCATGATTATTACTAAAAATACACGAGGAAAAATGTCATTAGGTAATGACCACTCATGGAGGTCATTGTGAGATGACTCAAACACGCGGATAAAATCCCACAAAAATCAATAATCTAAATTAAATTGCTCATGGAAGCCTTCAATTACTTAACACAAATACATGATTAGTTTAATTTCACATTGCTATGAAGTATGGGATAAGGGTGATTTACAAGGATTTACATGCTCCAAAAGCTTTTCCAACGGGAAAGAGGTTAGAGGGTGAATTTCCCCCAAAGTGGTGGATTATTAACAAATGTTTAAAGGTGCTTGTGTGCTAAGTGGGTCCTCTTGCCTCATGATTATTACCAAATAACAAATACATGAGGAAAAATGTCATTAGAGTAATGACTACTCATGGAGGTCATCTTGAGATGACTGAAACACACATGGGTAAAATCCCAAAAAATCTATTATCTAAACATTTTTATTGCTAATTGGCTAATCTAATTTTTGAAATTTTATACAGAAAAAGTACATCAGAAAAAGTAGAGTTTTATAAGCTTGGCTAATGCGTTTAAATTTTTGCATTTTTTGCCAATTGGTTAGTCTGATTTCTGAAATTTTTATAAAAATTAGCTAATTAGCAACAAAATAGCCAATCTTAGGTGAGTAGAAGGCCTGTTATAGTCCTCTAAATTCATTAGATAAATTTAGTCTGTAAAGGGCAACTTTATTCATAAATTGTGCCCAGCTCATGTTGTCTTTGAAGTTTTGTTGTACAGTAGTCCAATTGTTTCTACTGGAATTGGTTGACCTTACTTCATGCTCATGCTACTAGATGTATTGTAGAAAGGAAATACGGGATGATTTTTTCTTTTGAATTTCAAAACAGGTCAGTACTAGCATCTACAGGTGTCCTATACTTAAACCACCTCTGTTTTGAATTTAGTTCGCCAACTATTGATCATCTTTACAATTCTCGCCCGAACCATGATTTTTATAAATATCCATTTATCTGCTTCGTCACTGTGCTTAACTTCAGCCCTATTTTTCCATTCTCCTTTTTATTTTCTTCGGAATCATTTTGGGTATATGGCTTCAATGCTTCTAGAACAATACAGAGAAATGTTTTAGGTGAGTCATTTATTGAAATGATAAATAATGCAGGAGCTATTGCTGCCACGTTTGTGTGTCCATTGGATGTCATCAAGACAAGGCTGCAAGTGCATGGACTACCTACGCGGAATCAGGCTGGCATTAGAGGTATGGTGGTTAATTATTTTCTTAAAATTACTGTACAGTAGTGTTCATTCTGTGTCTACAAATAAAATTACCAATCTCTCTCAACAAATCTGCTAGTCTGGTTTGTCACTGGAGGTTCCATTTGCTCGTAAGTGCAAATAAAGGGAACCCTCATGAATAAACTTATTATTATGGAAAATGTCTGGCATAGTGTTGTTCGATTTTCCTTTGTCCTAACATGACTCTCATCTTTCAGATAGGATCCAAAGTTGAGCATGAGAAGCATTGTTTAAGTTAAGCCATATGACAAAAAAATGAGAACTTTTCTTATTACTGCACCAGGCCTTAGTTGGCCCAAATGAATAGATTGCTTCTACAGTTGGTGTTATCTAAAATCAACATGAGGCTCGAAGCCTATTACCAGCTTTTTGAATGATTTATAACCCTCAAGTATTGCACATGCTAAAGAAATGATCATCCACATAAGAACCGTATTGATTTATATGCCAATCTGTGTTTTATCAAATGTCAAAAACACCTTTATATGTCACACTGAACCAAATAAATCAGTCCAAAGTGCTTACGTGATGTTGGAAATTAAAATAGTGCAGAGCAATATTGATTTTGGTAGCCTACTAGAAACACTTTTCATTTGTTTGTCTATGCATACCTCTATCTGTGAGGTCTGATTGTTTATTTTACGTAGCAATAAATGGTGTCGGGTTCAAAAAATTCGGTTTAAACATTGAATTTTCCCTTACCACTTTTTGGGGTTAATGGTCAAAAGTGACCAACCTACCTTGGACTACCACTGTTGGAGCATTTTTTTTCCTATCTAATTCAAATTGGAGTGTTCTACACTTTCAAATCATAGTGTTCACAAGTGTTAATTCCTTCAAATGATTAATATGCCAAAATCATCCGATGCTTGGACTGATTTTTTTCACAATGCTTAAGCTTCAGAGGGATTTTGTTTTTTCTATTGGAAGAATTCACAGCTGCAAAGCTTATATGGTACAAAAATTGACAAGCAGCTTGTTTAAACCTCAGAATAGGCTAATTTTTTTATTTGATCTTTGTCGAACTGAATAGGCCCCCATTAAATGGCATTATGCTGTCAATTCTGGTTACTGGTCTATTACGTTCACCAGGCAGGGTAAACGAGATATTTTTATAAACTCAAGTCAAATGGAAAACTCCTTACTTCATTCCCAACAAACATTCCATTCACCAACAAATCCAGGTCTAGTGTTCCTTTGATTTGATAGGAAAAACATGATGTTTTGTCAGGGATGGTTGAGGGGAAATCTATTGCTTTTTAGAATTCTATGGCTCAGGTTGGGGAAATATATAAGAGTCTCTCTCTCACTATTTTACAATCAATATATTACATAGAGTCTAGACAGTCCATTGATTCCTTATATATATTTCATATAATACCTTTAAATTTTTTTGATGTGCATTTGTGTGTTGAATGGTTTATTCTGGGCGTTGCTTGCACATCAAGTGCCTCAGCTATTTCCTAATGGTCTAGGTCACGTGGTTTCATAAATATTGCATCCTTGCACTTTTTGATGTCTTATCGCAACGCATTGCATTTACAGTTGCTATTATGTATGCCATACTTGTATGATGTATCTATTAATGCCTTTATACACAAATTATGACAAAGCAGTGCTGTTTTAAATACTGTAGTGTAATCTACTAAATCCTTTTCTTCATGCCATAGTTCTGTTTGCAGTGTTTGACCGGTACCACTTAAGAAAATTTTCCAATTGCCTCCATATATGAACTCTACCTGCCCAGCGTTTGAAATGAAGTTTTGCATGCATGTTGAAAAATGCCACTACACAGCTGCCAAGCCTTTATGACACTTGGTTTTGATCCCAAAGGATTTTTTGCACTGCTATTATGCACTATCTCCACCAAAAAGTTCCACATCGAACTGTATGTGCCTGACTTTAAGGAGGGAGCTCTGCACACAGTTTTAGACTCTACTCATAATATCCACTCACATCCATGTTATGTCAGTATTTGTTATAGCTAAAATACACTGATACAATTGAAACTTAACCCTTAATACATGTACTTGAATTTATTATTTGCTTTTACCAAGGCAATTATCTCTGGCCTTGTGTTTGAAGCAGTCACGATTCTTTTATTTTTTTTCCTATGGATGAAAGCAGGTGGCCTTATTGTTAGTAGTTTGGAGAAAATATTCCATAATGAAGGTGTCCGGGGTATGTATCGCGGGCTTTCACCAACAGTGCTTGCATTGCTCCCAAACTGGATGGTGAGTTTGCTTGACTTGTTTATGACCATGTCTTTCATTTCCATTTTGCATAGAAATATCATGAAAGCACCGGTATGGAATATGTGGGCATCATAACAGCATGTGTTTATTTGTGATAATATATGGCATCTTAGGAAAAGAAAATAAATTATTAATGTCGTAGTTTCATAGAAATTTTTGGTGTTTACGTTATGGGCAAATAAATAAGTTTACTTGAGCAAGGAACTTTGGCGTGGACCTATTTAAAACTTTAGTCACCAAAATTTAATTTGTTTTTAATTTAGATATTAATGTCCATTATAGAAGAATGGCCAATGGGATCGAAGAAGATAATACATGAATCCAATGCATAAAGGGAGTGTCAAATGCATCTTCAAAATACAGAAGAATGAAAGAAAAGAAGGTTATGAGAAAAATTCACTGAGAAGCAGCCATTCTGGTATTTGAAGGCAGTGCGTCTTGAAACCAATAAAATGTTCACTGCCTTATAGATCTTGACCATGTTGTCTGGATATGTGTTATCAGTATGTGAAGACTTCAATTTGAGTGTTCTCAGTTGAAGTTGAAGTGCATCACGGATAATCAAAGCTAAATATCTTTGTTATTCATACTGAATGAAGGTCTTCAAGGATCTGTGGGAATCTCTAAAAAGACAATGGTATCTTCCACAAATCTCATAGTAGATAGGGCACCTGAATACAAAATGTTCTTCACTTTCAAGTCCTTAGGGATCCATGGGAATCTCTAAAAAGACAATGGTATCTCCTACAAATCTCATAGTAGACAGGGCACCTGAAACAAAATGTTCTTCACTTTCAGGTTCTAGAAAACACAAGTTGCAAATATACTCATCTTGTGGGAGCTCATGGTTTGATAAATTGTTACAAGTTTGTTGATATCCCATAATTTGAAAAAATTAAACCTAAAAATTAAAGAACTATGCCAACACAATATTTTTTAGCTAAAAATCTCCAATTTCAAAAACCGAAAATTCAATCTATATCCTGAAAAAATTGAATGTGACCTCCTGGAACGATCTTTAAGTCACATCTCAAGTGAAAATGTCAAGTTTTAGTTAATGATGACTTTATTTGAAACACACTCTGAATTTAAAAGAACGTTTTATTGAACCCCAAATTTCCTGTGACATTTTCACATGACGTAAAGAAACAACTTGTTAAAGCCAAAGGTAAACATTATGAAACTTGTAAATATACTACTGCCAAATATATATTTTATAAACTTGTGTGCATCAGTGGCATTGTTTTGAGTCGTGTTTAAATCCACACAGGAGCACTAGTTGTGAGCTGCTTTGTAATGTTGAGTTTAATTGTTACTGGGGAGTCCAAGAGGAAATTGAGCTAGTGGCAATGCAACTTATTTTTTCTGTTCAGAGCTCGATGCCAAAAGTTTCAGAAACTAAGCAGGACAGATTTTAACTGCAAGGAATTCTTATAGCTTCAAGACTGTGTGTTAGCAAGACTGTGAAAGTGTAAACCAGACTAGTAGGGTTTTGACAATTGTATAAAATTAAACTGTAAGTCAGAAATTTGACAATATGGTTGCTTATCCAAGTTACAAAGTGTGAACTAATGATATACACAAAAGAACAGTGATTGGTGTTTTACTCTGGCCATTTATAAAAACTGATTAGGTGCATTAATCTCTGAAAGTAACAAGAATCTCAATCTTATCGTCAAATAATTGCTAGATTTAGCATCATTATGCTCTCCCTCAATGGTTATGGAGTTTTAACAGGTGCCACCATCTTTATCTCCCTGTTTGTTGCCTTCTACCCTCATTATTGGTTTCTAAACTCCTTTGTTTACCTTTCATAATTCTTTTCAACCATCTTATTCCACATGTTATTGGATATTTATGTTTCTTTGTTCTTTTGTTATTCAAATGTTATAAGTGAAGATTATAAAAAATAGATGCATAACTCATACTAATAAAGAACACTCATACTTACAATTGGTGCTGGTGTGCCACTTATCGTATTTACAGCTCTAGTAATCTCAAGGACTCGAGACACAACTCTCCATGACATTATAAAATTCCATCCAGGGCCGTATTATATAGAATCCAAAGGAAAAGGTTACCTAGACATGGTAGGTGGAAAAGATACTTGTATGATAGAAGTTCCTAGGTGGTCACTAATGATAAGGTTGGTCATAAGATGACCTTACCCCATGATAAGTTTCACATCAAATATGAAATTTTGACACAAATATGTACATGTGAATAACTACATATGAAGATTTACATATACATGGCTACATACAATGAACCAAGAGGTGGAAAGAATACTTATATGATATTTCCTAGATGGTGTAGAGATAAGGTTGGTCATAGGATGACCTTATTGCATGACAAGGGTTTCATCACATATGAAAGTACAACACAAATATGTACATGTGAATAATTACATATGGCGACTTACAAATACATGGTACATGCAATGAACCAATTTAATCTTACCTACTACTAATGCAAAATTAAAAACCTTATGTCTAAACACATCCTAACAATTATCACAAGAAGCTGGATTTTATACATTGATTTTTCAAATGCTCAGTGACAGAACTTTTCACTAGAGTCATTAAGGTTTAATGCATTCAAATTTCCACTATATAATTAGTGATTGCTATAATATTTTCCCTATTCATTAAACACTAAAGTCAATGCCTCCAAGGCAATAACGAAAACCAACCAACTACAAAGCAAAGTGCATAAAGAAATGACTTGAAACAATATATTTTGTGTTACATGTTCTCTGGTATGTGCCTTATTTGTGGTAATCAATCAGTGATTACAAAAAGTAGGGTTTGAGCATACTTCCATTGAAATTCCCAAGGAACATTTCCCTGTCTAGAGTGCACAACTTGCATGCATCTGCCTCTAGTATATCATGAATGATATAGGGACCCACCCATTTGATATTCAGTTTGTTAGGGTGTTTCACATATCGAATTATAGAGAAGAACATGCGTGTTCTTGAGCAAAACTTTACCCTTGATGTGCTTATCATGTCACACCTTCGGCCTTAATTTCTCTCTGGCTTGACTCCATTTTGCCAAAATATGCACCTCGTCCAATTAATTTAACACACCCAAACGTGCATCCAAAGACTCCTTGTCATCTAGATTTCCAGTGCACACAATGAGCAAGGAAGGTATCATGAATTCCACCAGAAATATGGCCTCCTTGCCAAACTCAAGTTGAAATGGAGTAAACTAGTTTTTTGTAGGTCGTTCTGAATGCCCATGGCACTGTTGAAACTCGGTCATCTCAATCTTTGCATCCTACATTGCAAATCTTGGTTTGAGTTATGCCCAAAATCTTATTAAATGCTTTTACTACCCCGTTGGCTTGGGGGTTGCAAGGAATAGTTTTATGGTGCGCAACCATAAATTCACTAAATAATATGTGCACTGTCGTAGCCAAAAAGTAATTACCCTGATAACTTGTGAGACTAAGAGACCATCCATACCTATTGATGATGTTTTCCCACAAGAATTATGCGTGTCACTAAGGCGCAATCCTTGGTAGGAGTTGCTTTTGGCCACCTTGTCAAGTAGTCTGTTGTTGATATTATATACCGGGTGCAACTAGAGTTATTGGCCCGAAGAAATCTATGGCCCACTTTGCAAAAGGATCTTGAGCGATGATTGGGACCAAAGGCATCTCACCTCCCCGGTTTAGTTTCCTATTGCACTGGCATATGTCAATTTTTTGTGCAAACTCTTTGGCATTCTTCTGGATAGTTGGGGAGCATAGGTCCGAAAACAATATCTTATGCACTATCACTTCGCCACCATACTGACCACCAACAATTCCTTCATGACATCCGTACAAGACGTCCTCCCTCTCATGCTCAATAATACATCTATGCAACACCTCATCATGCTCAAGTTTGTACAATTCTCCACAAATGAGTTGATAAGGTGTTGTGTGTACTGCCAAGTGCTTCTTATCCTTAGTTTTCCAATCACTTGGTGCAACCTCTAAAGTGAGAAATATTGCAATTTCAGCTAAATCTTCAGGCACCTACTATATCTTGTAGAGTTTGCATTAGGGATGTCATCTTCAACATTTTGCACACTCTCATCTATATTAATCCATGGCAAATGATCTTGTCCATAGTTTTGTTGTCTAGGTTTGACTACCACTGAAAACTGGGATTCTTGGAACAAAACTATCCACTTGCAAATCTACGCATGCAACACCAGACTGTCGACAAGATATTTTTATGCCTCATGGTAACTTAAAAATACGAACTAAATGGCGAGCAAGTATTGTTGGATCTTTTGGAGCATGTAGACCCTGGACAATGCCTCCCGCTCAGTGGTGGTGTAATTGCGCTCTGCTTGAGAGAGCTTTCAACTTGCATATTTGATTAGATGGTCGATGTTAGAGTTACTCGATCGCATTAGGATAGCTCCAATTACCGTCCCAGATGCATCTACATGGACACGGAAGGGTGCCTTCAAATCGGGAAATTGCAATATAGGCACGCTCACCAATTTTTATTTCAGTGGCCCAAACACCTCCTGTTATTTCTTAGACTAGATGAAGGGTCCCTCCTTTCACAAAAAGCTCTTCCATTGACCCTGCAAGCTTTGCGTAGTTCTTGATGGACTTGTGATAGTATCTTGCATGGCATAGGAAGGCGTGCACATCTGAGTGCTTGGGGATTCTAATTGCAAAATAACTTCAATCTTGGCAGGATCAACAAACATCCCATCCTTGCATATAACATGCCCTAGCAAAGTGCCAAAGGGCATCACAAAGACACATATCTTCAGACTGTGGAGAATTGTAGTTGTCTACATTTCTCAAACATTAACCTTAAGTTTTGCGAGTGGTCTTTTACTAACCCAAAGATGGCCCAGTCGTCTAGGTATACATGCAAGATTATTGAATAATGTCCTTGAATGCCTCCACTACAATGCGTGAAAATACCGTGGGCACATACTTTAGCCTAAAGCACATCACATTAAAAGCGAATGACCCCCACTTTGTCACAAACTTAGTCTTTGGCTTGTCTTCTTTCTCAATTTGTGCTTGATGATGCCAGAGAAACCATTTGTAAAAGTGTAGATCTTGTATCTATTGACTCCCTCAAGAATTTATTTGATGAAGGGGGTTGGGAAAGGGTCGTCGACACAAGCGTCATTCAACACGTGGAAGTCAACACAAATCTTGATGCACTCATTCTTATTTATATTGATGACCATTGGACTCACCCACTTCAACTCATCCACTGCATAGATTACTTTTGCTGCGAGCATTTTATCAATCTCTTCCTCGACCCTAATGCAGAGGTTAGGATTTTGATAGGGTCTCTTCTTCATCAGCGTTGTGCCTTCATGCAACTTGATTCTCATCTTGCCCAGGGAAGAGTGCACACCCTTCATCTCTTTGTAGTTTTGAGGGAAGAGATCCTTGAACTCCCACAATATGTCATTTATGTGCACTAACTCTTTATTTGTCTAATAGTTGCCAATGGTTGTGATCTTTAGATTTGCTTCAATACCTATATTCACCATCTTAGTTTTCAAAGGTTCATTATAGTACTTTTTATTGCTCTGCACATCCAAGACTTTTTGTTCTCCAACGTAAGTCTCAACATTTAAGTGGTCTATGTCGTTGTTGGGTTTTTGTTTCTCCACTTCCTAGACTATTTTGTTTGGGTACCGGTATGGGTACATGTATGTCTTGGGTATGCGGGTACGCCATTTTTCAAAAACCTTGATTTGGATACGTTGTGGGTATGTATATATATATATATATATATATATATATATATATATATATATATATATATATAATGCATATTACCCATTTTTTTAGTAAAACACTTGAAACTACATAGTATGAAAATATTTGTCTATAAAAGATAAAACACTTAAAAATATGTAATATTCATTCATTCATTTACTTCAAAGACAAAATGTACATTCAAATCTAGAATAAATTATCTAGATTGCCCTCAAAATCATGAATGCCACTCTCATTATTTTTCAACTTTATCATTTACTGACGCTTTCTCTCGTAGGGGCTCACTGGTTCATTGAATCTCCTAGAGTGTATGCCCAAAGGGGTGCACAGGAAATGGGGTGGGATCGGCTTGGGGCACTTTGTGAGAGATTTTCTCATACTATTCTATATCATACCTACATCCCTTCATGTAGCCTTTGTACCTCCTATGATGTCTCCTTGAAATCTTGAAACCCTGAAATATGGTTAAGTTTGAAACCCTGGAATCTGACTAATCTGAAATATGATAGTATCCTCCAAAACCTATAATTTGCATTATAGCTCCTAGAGGTCCGAAACCACTCTCAAACATCCTTAAAGTATATAAATAAAATATAACTAAATGTTTATTTTATTTATATACTATTTGGTTCGTGCTGGGTTTACATTTTTTGCGGGCCCTTTCCAGACATTTGCGGGAAGTACCCGAGTGTTTTCAGGTTGTTTTCGAGCATGTCCAGATGTTTCTGGCAGGAAAAACCAGTGGAGGTCAACAAAAAATTAAAAAAAATGGCAATTACCTAGGATGTACCAGTATCTGAGGCATACTAAGGCGGGAATCGGGGGGGGGGGCGATTCCTGCAACATAGATAACCTTCTCTTTGTCCAACTCGAATAGACCAATGCACTCGACAAACAGTGCATTACCTTCCTCACTAGATCAACTACTTTCACTGCAACTATCCTCAAATAGCTTGGCTAGCGCATGACCCTTTTCCTTAGGCATCCTCTTGATGCACTTTTCCATAATTGTGTCATCTTACATGGTGGCTTTGTGAATCATCTACAAAGGTTCGGAGAGTCCAGGCTTTGTAGAGGAAAAGGTGAAAATGTGGATGAAGTCCTCCTTCATGGTTCCCCACTTAGTGGTTTCCCTTTGGGTCTTGCTGATTATGTACCATTGCACTCACCCAAGTAGTTAAAGTGTTGTAAAGGGCATGAACCCAAAGACTAACTAGTATAGAGCTCATGCTTTACGTCTAAACCTCTTCACAAAGTCTTAGGGGTTTCGTTGGTGATGAATCTCCCTTATAACTTGGCAACCTGTTCTTCACGTTGTTGCGCTTGAACTTGGTACAAATTGCTTGTTTCACCTAGCCCAAGTAGGCAGGTGTTATAGACCCTGAAAATGGGACTTCAATTTTTTTTTGGTTTTTCCCATTCAACCAAGTGTCTTCCATTTACTACGCAAGATAAACTTGCTATCATTATCATTTGGTTTAAATAAACCTACATACTTTGTTGCAGTAATTGGTTTAACTCGACCGCATTTTATATTTATGACACTTGTCGACTTTTATTGACTAAACAAAGTCTATCAGTTTGACAAAGCCCATGGTCTAAGGTCGACTAAGCCGTAGTCTAAGGTTGACTAAGCCTGTAGTCTTCATTTGGAATTGATATTGTTGCTTGTTTGCAACCATTGTTCTGGTTCTTTTATGCTTCATTGAGGCCTATGCCCGAACAACATAAACATAAAATCTGAAGGTAAACTTCAGCCAATCAAGGCATGAGTGAATTACATCACTGCGATTTTCTGAGGAACTCATGGAGTCATTTACCACTGCCCTCATTTAAGTTAAACCTTGCCTTTATGTATTTCATGTGTTAAATGTGAATAATTCACATGGGATGGTTCATTTAGGTGAAGCTCCTTTTCTACTATCATCTTAGTTCATTAAGACGATCATATAAACATAACTATGCTTAGTCATATTAATTTCCTTAGACATAGGTTATCATTATTAAGTTTGTGTTCACAAATTATTTCTCATAAGTAATTTGACAAAGGCTTTATTAGTGCCCTTTGATAATTATCTTTATTGGGACTTCACATCGCTTACCACGACAAGAATAATAAGATCCTTTCCCATTTTTCAATATAAGATTCAAAGGTAAGTTTTCAATTAGTCTCTTATTTGTTTTGTAATTCAAATGGAGGTCCCACTTTTACCTGCTATTAGTTATGTTTTGCCCTTAGCTTTAGGATCTATTCCATTCACTTTATTCAAGTGGTTTAACCTTATTCTCTTTACATAACTTGTTTGGCTGACCTGAAGGGCATAACCCTTGGTTAAGGCTTTCTGTGTTTGAGTATTATGACTTATTTAAGTTGTCTTGTATCACTTATGATATCTCATAAATCAGTTTACATTCATAATATTCCTAGGAAGGTTTATTTCTTGAACTCATCATCATGTTCATTTCTTCCTTAACAAATGTTTGATATCAAATTAAGCATCTGAGAAATGAGCCCTCATTTCAATTAGAATACTTTTATTGCCATTGACTAATTTTCGTCAACATCTAAATTGAATGTGTTTAACAAATGTTTGATATCAAATTAAGCATCTGAGAAATGAGCCCTCATTTCAATTAGAATACTTTTATTGCCATTGACTAATTTTCATCAACATCTAAATTGAATGAAACACAAGAAGCACATTGTTCACAGCAGCTGATAAGAATGAGCTTTAGACTATTAAGAATCCGCTTAATATCTATGCACTCCATTCATACATTAGCTTAAAAGCTATCAACCCCTTAATTCATGCTTATAATAAAGACTTAGAATTTCATAATAGGATATATATATATGTGTGTGTGTGTGTGTGTGTATCAATTTTCATTGCACAAGGAAACAACAATTCTTTTCCCAAGTAAACCAAATCATTCAAGCATGATAATAATCAATTATTATCCGTTATGCCCTCTATCTTATCCATTACATAAGATAACAATAATAATCACCATTCTTGAGATATACAACTCAAACTCATTAATTTAATACAATACATTGTATTCAAATACAACATAACTTCCATTAAATGTCATTAAATACTCTTCAAAGGAATACCAGAAATCAATTCAAATTTTCATCACAGATAACAACTTCTTAGTTCCTTTTGACAGAAAAGAAACCTACAATTCATCAACACTCAAGCAATACATGACCCAATAAGTTAAACTTAGAGTCCATTTGAACTCAAGGTTGCTATTGACCTAGGCGAAAGGACAATCCCCTAGCCGAAAGTTGTTTTAAGCTCGCACCTGTGAGATGGGCTGCTATACAAGCCCATTGTGACATGGGATCCAGGTCCGTTGTTCTGCAAAACATTTAAAAATAAGTAAATAAAGAGAATCCATCTCTTGCTCTTCGCATCAAGCGGTTTCATCAACTTTGATGAGGATACGTCAAATGTAGCTTGCACAAACGTTCGATGCATTTTTGTTAATTTGGATGAATCGTTGACCCACAGTGAAAGCTAACCCTCGTACACTTTCCTCAAGTCCAACCAACTTTTCAACTTGCATTTATTGCTACAATGTTGTTCTACAAAACATAAAAAAATAAGTAAATAAAGAGAATCCATCTCTTGCTCTTCGCATCAAGTGGTTTCGTCAACTTTGATGAGGATACGTCAAGTGTAGCTTGCGCAAACGTTCGATGCATTTGTGTTAATTTGGATGAATTGTTGACCCACAGCGAAAGCTAACCCTCGTACACTTTCCTCAAGTCCAACCAACTTTTCAACTTGCATTTATTGCTAAAATGTTGTTCTGCAAAACATTTAAAAATAAGTAAATAAAGAGAATCCATCTCTTGCTCTTCGCATCAAGTGGTTTCGTCAACTTTGATGAGAATACATCAAGTGTAGCTTGCGCAAATGTTCGATGCATTTTTGTTAATTTGGATGAATTGTTGACCCACAGCGAAAGCTAACCCTCGTACACTTTCCTCAAGTCCAACCAACTTTTCAACTTGCATTTATTGCTAAAATCAAATGTAGAAGATTTAATGATCCAAGTGTTTGTAGATCCAGAAGTCTTACTGAACAGAAGCTTTACTATAGCAGTCAAGCATCAAATGTACAATTAGGAAAACAACTTCTAATTTGGCATTAAGCTACAAGTTAGCCTTCCATAATCAATCATTACTGTATGATCAGGTACATATCTGCATTTGCAGGTATATACGTAACCATTTGTCATGTAGTTTACTAATTTCAAAATGTTTATCTTAACTTACGCAACTGATTAGCAACAAAAGGATGAACAGATTAATTGCAATGCAATCAACTTTCTTTCTTACATTCCAATTCGCTTAACTATACATAATAGTTCCTCATAGGCAATTGGGTCTTGATCAAGGGGATAATCAAACATCTCAAATACTTCCATAACAAAAGCAAGACAATAGTAATGCAATTCAACCATCCTTGTTTCCATACTACATAAACCCAGATTGGATCATGGTTTCCTTTTCTACCAATTGACGTATGTGCAGAATGAAACAATCAGACCTAGATCTGAGAATAACTCATTTAGTACACTCACAGGTGTGGCTTAATGCCTTTTCAAATCAAGATTTCAAATTCAAAGAAACATTCTGCCTTCCCCCATTTCTTGTATCTATATGCAGGCAGAAAGAAGGATATATATATTTAAATGTATCACAATTTCCTTAGCAAAATCAAACCAAAAGCATCTTGAATTTGCAGGCCTGGAATTTTTCAAATTCAAATGTAGTACACCGGCCAAGCCCAAAAGCATCGATTGAGTTTTCATCATTATTTCTTTTAATGACTTGCACCCCATAAAGCTCAGAATATCAACATTTTGCTTTTCCCCATTTCTTTTAGCTATATTCAGGCAGAAAGAAGGATATATATATATCTAAATGTATCACAATTTACTTATCAAAATCAAATCAAAAGCATCTAGAATATTTAGGCCCAGAATTTACAAATTCGAATATAGCACACCGGCCAAGCCCAAAAGCATCGATTGAGTTTTCATCATCATTTCTCTTAATGTCTTGCACACTATAAAGCTTAGAAAACCAACACAAAATCAACCTTGCTATTCTACTGGGGTCATTAAAATACAGGTTGCTAATGAGACGGATTAATCAGCCATGGTAAACTTCCATACATCAACATATGTGCAGGCCCGAGCCCAATAACTACCATTTTCTCCTTTATTTCCCTTTCATAAAATATACCCCATGTCTTTAAGGAAAACAACAAACATTCTTCTCATTTCATCACCCGGCTGAATTGAATAAAACATTCTCTTATTCATAACCAAAACTGAAACTTCAAGCAATTTAAACCAACAGCCAGAGATCAAGATTTTTTCCTATTAGAACAAGCTCAGTTTATATTAAGAGTATGAGAGAAACTTCGCTGAGTATGCTTCACAAGGAAACCTGGAGGTCAACACAGTTCAAACCCTGGCTTGCCAAAAACCTTTAGCCTCCCAGTTTTGACTTTAAATCTCCAAAAAAACAACCCATCTCGCCCCGCCTTACCCCAGGCAATGAACCTTTTTCCACCTGGCAGTAGGCCCAAATGAACCCATGCCTGCCTTCTCTGTTAACTCATGGCATGCAAGTGCAAAAACAAAAATTCAAGTAAAGTTCAGTTTCAGTTCTGTCAATGCAAAATTGAACTTAAAGTTTTTACCCATTATCCTTTATAGGATGTGTTTTGCATGCAATAAGAAGTTGAAATCTATTAATACAATAAATCCTTGCTACAACCAATCAAAATACCTGATTGGTCTAAGTAGTGGACAGACTTGGAAGATTTTCAACGAACATGATGCCAATAATCAGGAACAATGAGTTTAAAATTCTGTAAGGCTTTGCCCAGGATGCGTCAGCAATGTTCCAAAATGATGGCTCATTGGATCAACCAAGCCCTTTTTCCTCTCAAACCCTAACTACCAAGTTTGAATCCTAACTCGGGTTTAATGCCAAAAACCAACTTTCAAAAGGTAATCCAAATTTTATAAATCCAATTGCCTATTTGGTCGGGTCCGAGTGGCAATGCCACCACTCCAACGTTTCTTTTTATTCCATGTTTTAAATTAGCCACAAAAGCCATGGTGGGGGTATGGTCTGCGTTTAAACTTTGGAATAGGTTCTGCATAGTGGTTATAACCACTTTTTAAAATTTAACATTCAACATTGCCTTCTTTATTTAATACTATGCCAATGCCTTTATGGCATCAAACAACTTTCAACTAACCCACACTTTTACCTTCATTCTATCCCCAAGGGGTTAAATTTTTTGTAGAGAACCATGAGTCATACAAGATGACAAATTCCCAATAGCACACAATTGCATTTGAGTGGCATAGTTTTCAACGGTGAACCGGTTAGGTTGATAGATGTTGATAGCGCGATAGCCTTTGGCTATTTGCGCTATTGATCCTATTGACAAATCATTAAATGCCAATTATGCAAAGTATCCATTTAGACACAAAACACATTGATAAAATGGGATTATATAAAAACTAATTATACCATTGTTTCATACGGTGGGCTACATGCGGTTCTAGATTGAGCGTAAATGCCAATTTAAATGTTCCAATCCCACAAGCTCCTAAAATCACAAAATCATCAACAATATCTATACATTCCAAGTACCTAGGCTCATTCAATAGTACAATTGAAAGGAAACAAAATAAAAGCATGTCAGTTACAGTAGTTTCATAGTCCAACCACAAATTATTTCTGTTCATAAAAATAATTATAAGCAAGTACAATTATTACAATAATCCAATTTCAATGTTCCCTTGCCACAAATTGCATAAGTATGACCAAATGATCATCAACTAACATTAAAACACAAAAATCAAAGTTCTCAAATCAGGGGATATGAAACTTAGGGTTGTGGGTGGCCCACCAACATGTGGCAGTGCTCTTCAATGTGCGTACTGAGGAGAACATATGTTTTTATTCCTTAAACTGATATCCTTTTAGGTCACTAACATATACAGATGCACAAGTTGAACCATCATATCGAGGAAGCTTGTATAGTCTTCCATTACTTAATCTGAACACTCACTTCACCTTTTGAGTGTTGCTTGATACCTATACTTTTGCGCCAAAATACTTGGCGGTATTAGGTCTAGCATTCTAACTGACTTGCACCTATGTGCTCCTTGTGGCTCTGTGTTAACCTTCGCACACTTGTGCCTTATGACATTGTAGAACTCTTGAACCCACCTATCACACACAACACTGGTGGTATTGAAACTGATACACCATTGTTCTAGTTGTGAACCTCTTCATCTTGAGTGTTTATGTGCTCTATTTCCTACGGGATGATACTGTAGATATGATTGATGTCCTTGTCCATATCTACGCTTTGTACATAGGCAGAGCCTTGGTGGTTATCTAGTGGGATGACCACCCATTGCTTTTCATTCTCGAAACTCATGAAGCACTTCTTGAAGTGAATGTTGACATTATTTGTATAGCACCAAGGTCTACCAAGCAATGCTGCATAGTTGTTTGCTTTTGCCAGTTTAATGATTTCAAAGTCGGTGTTGAAATTTGCTTCTATAATATCCACATAGACATTTTGCAAAACACCAAGACATTGTGCATGCACTTTATTAACCATGAACAAGATATGTGGAGACAGCTGCAAAGGAGGGCTTCCCATCTTGTGCCATGCATCCTTAGTAAAGATGTTTACTTTCACACCCATGTCAATCGAGATATCACAAACCACTCATCTATCAATGGTGGCGTCGATTAGGAGCATCATTAGTAAGGATGTTTAATTTTGCGCATGTGTCGATTAAGATATCATAAACCGCCCACCTATCAATGGTGGCATTGATAATGAGCTCTTGGTCTTAATTTGGGTTATGCACCATTTTTGTTTCTCAGCCCTTATCTAGTAATTTCTCTTCAACGTGCAATAAATTTTGTTCTAACCAAGTTTTAAGAAGTGGTATGACCCTTTCTAATCTTAAAAGGGAGAAGATCTTTGAGAGTTTCGCAACGTCCTTCGCTCTAGTACTTTTGGGAAGATTTTATTGTGTTTTGGCCTCCATGACCCGTGTGATCTGAAACTCACCGTATAGGCTCCTGATCACATCTGTATCTTTCTGCAAGATCAACTTTTGTGTTAGACCATCATGGGAGGCTATTACCTTAGTAGATGGTGTGCGTTGAACTTTCTCTTTAGGTGTCTCCATTGTTCTTGTTTGTATATTACTGTTGTTGCTTGTTGTTATGTTCACTTTTGGTTCATGATTTTGTTTGCACGCACCTTCCTTAATGACCCATTTATCCTTTTGTTTTGCAACTATAATAATCTTGGTGCACCTTCTCCTTTTAAATAATCTTTTTATACAAGTTGGAACATTCTTTAATTTTGTGTTCTTCACGATAATAGCCACAAGCAAAGAACTTTGGGCAAACTTTATGTAGTGCTACAACGAACCACATTTATAACATGTGAATGGAGGAACTCTTCCTCCTTGTCCTCGACCACCTTGAATTTTTTATGAAGTATCCCTGCTATACTTTCTTCCTTGATTAAAGGGCCCCACAGTTGCTTGATGTGTTCCCTTCTTCCACACCTCATGAATTGTCATCAATGAGCTGACAGTTCTTGATGTTATGTGTGGTTGAGTTACAAATCTTAAAAAAACAGACCTCTTGCTTATCCCTTTGTAGTAGGGGCATACATATACTCCATGATCTACATGACATACCTTGCACAATTTGAGTGGTGCTCTAATGTTCTGTTTGGGATAGTTGTTTTTATTGTGGTCCATCTTGCAATCAATGCATCACAATCCACTTCGAGCATCATGTGCAATGCCAACAGTCAATTTTTGAAGACGAGTAGTCTTTTGTCTTTATGAAGTGGCTGACCCCAATGTCTATGCTCCCCCCTGCTTTGGTTCTTAAGGTCGCTTTCAAGGTTTCCTTTGGTTTTGCAAAGGTTTTCATTGATAACGCGTGCCTGAATGGTACAGACAAAATGCTTATAAACCATTGAGCTTGCTGTAGGGGATGAATTTTATAAGAGAGTTTTGAAATTAAAGTTTTAAACCTTGTATCATAGGGGCATACATTTTTAGTGAAGTTCTACTTATTTTCTTTGAGTGTGGAGATACTTTGTTGTTTGAATTCTTTGATATCGAGCTTGTTTAAGAAAATGGTATTTGATAGTTCATAGTCCACAATAACTTGGTGGCAAATGTTGTTGAAGACTATGAACTATTGTAGATTGCTTTCTTAAAGGAGTTCAACATCATTGAATTGAAACAAGTGTTTTTTAAACACTCAAAGAGATTAAGTAGTACCTTATTGAAAGTGTCCACCCCTATGATGCAAAGTTTAAAACCTTAATTTTGAAATTCTCTTATGAGATGCATCCCTTGCAACATGCTCAATGGTTTGTAGAAGGTTTACTTATACCATTTAGGTGCGCACTATCATGAAAACTTTTGCAGAATCAATGAAAGTCTTGGAGGTGGCCTTAAGAGCCGAAACAATGAGAAATATAGACACTGGAGTCTGCCCTTCATGGAGGCAGAAATGGCTTTTCAGTGTTAAAAGTTGACTGTCGGCAATGCATATGACATTTGAAGTAGATTGTGGTGCATCGATTGCGAGACAAAGAGCCACAATAAAAACAACTATTCTAGGCAGAACATTAGAATACTTCCTAAATAGTGCGAGGTATACTATGAAGATAATGACGTATGACTCTGCCTTGTACTACAAAGGGCTAAGCAAGGGAAGGTCTCTTTGTTCTGTAAGATTTGCGACTCCTACACAATTTTTTTAAGTCATTGATGATATTCATGAGTTGCGGGAGAAGGGGACACCCCAAACAATAGTGGGGCCTTCAAATCAAGGAGGAAGGTAAGGTGGGGATAATTTGTACAAGGGTTGAGGTGGAGGAAGATTTCCCCCACACACTTGTTATAAATGTGGTTCATTAGAGCACTACCAAAGGGATTGACCCAAGTTTCCTATTTGTAGCTATTCAATTTCAAAAGTTTGACCATCGGCTCTGCAAATGAAACTCGAAGCGGATTGGGGTGCACTGATTGTGAGACGAAGAACCACTCTAAAAACAAAAATTTCAAGCAGAGCATTAGAGCACTTCTCAAATCGTGCAAGGTATGCCATGAAGATCATGATGCGTGGGTCTGTTTTGTACTACAAAGGGCTAAGCAAGGGAAAGTCTCTTTGTTTTGTAATATTTGCAACTCAACTACACATGACATTGAGAACTATGGGGTCATTAATTAGATTCATGAGGTGTAGGAGAAGGGGATATGCCAAGAAACTGTGGGGCCCTTGAATCAAGGAGGAAGGTATGGTAGGGATAATTCTAACAAGGGTCTAGATGGCAGAGGACAATTGTTGTTCGCCAAAGCACTATCAAAGGGTTTTCCCCAAGTTCCTTACTTGTGTCTATTGTTGCGGGGAACACAAAATTGAAGAATGTCTAGACTTGTATAAAAAGATTATCCAAAATGAGAAGGCGAAGAGGGGCGCAGAATGATTAGAATTGCAAAACAAGAGGATAAATGGGTCCCTACAGAAGGTGTGCACAAGCAAAATCATGTAGCAAAAGTGAACATAACAATATGCAACAACACTAATATACAACCAAGAATGATAGAGGTGCCTAAAGAGAAGGTTTAACATGTGCCACATACTAAGGTATTAGACTACCATGATGGTTTAACCCAAACATTGATCTTGTAGTAAGCCACAAATGTGATCAGGAGCCTACATGGTGAACTTTAGATTGCACAAGACATGGAGGCCAAAGCAAAATAAAATCTTTGCAAGAGTACTAGCATAAAGGATGTTGCGGAACTTGTAGAGATCTTCACCTGTTTAAGAACATAAGGGGTCATACCACGTTTTAAAACTTGCCGGAACAAAATTTGGTGGGGGTGGAGGAAGAATGACTAGATAGGGGCCGAGAAATAAGAACGATGCAAAACGCAAACTACGACCAAGAGCTCCTAATTGACGCCACCATTGATGGATGGGTGGTTTGTGATGTCTTGATCAACACAAGTGTGGAAATAAACATCCTTACTAAGGAGTGTGGCTAAGATAAGAAGCCATCATTTGTAGTTGTCTCCACATATCTTGTTCATGGCTAACAATACATGTGCACAACCTCTTGGTATTTTTGCGAAATGTCTTTGTGAATATTATGGGGGCAAATTTCGAAGTAAGTCATTGAATCTGTAGAAGCAAACACCTATCTAGCTTTGCTTGGTAGACCATGGTGCCATGAAAATAATGTCGACTTTTGCTTCAAGAAGTGATTAATGAGTTTCAAGAACAAAGAGCAATGGGTGGTCATCTGATTCAATAACCTCCAGGGCCTTGCCTATGTAGAAACCATAGATATGGACGAGGACAGAACAAATAGCAATGGGTGGTCATCCGATTCAGTAACCTCCAGGTCCTTGCCTATGTAGAAACCATAGATATGGACGAGGACAGAACAAATAGCAATGGGTAGTCATCCGATTCAATAACCTCCAGATCCTTGCCTATGTAGAAAGCATAGATATGGACGAGGACATTAACCATTTCTACAATATCACCGTATGGAAAATAAAACACATAAACACTTAAGATGATGGGGTTCTTAGCTGAAAAAGTGGGTATCGATTTTAGATACCATAAGTGTTGCATGTGATAGGTGGGTTCAAGTGTCCTACGGAGTCATAAGGCATAAGTGCGCAGAGCGTAACACAAAGCCACGAGGTGTGCATAAGTGCAAGTTAGTTGGAATGGCTAGACCTAATATCACCAAGGATTTTGGCACGAAAGTATGGATATTGCATGACACTTAAAAAATAATGAGGGTGTTAAGGTTAAGGGAAGGCCATGCAAGCTTCTTTGGTATGATGGTTCAACTTGTGCATTTGCATATGTTAGTGACCTAGAAGGATGTTTATCTAAGGAAGGAGAGCATATGTTCTCCTTCGTACACACATTGAAGAGCATTGTTGCGTGTTGGTGGGTCACCCATAAGCCCAAGCTGCCTACCTGCGCCACAGTGAAAGAAGCATTTTGTACTAGGTTTGAGCATAACAATGTGAAGAACAAGGTGCCAAGTTACAAGGGAGATTCCTCGCCAATAGAAGACCTGAGGCTATGTGAAGAGGTTTCGATGCAAAGCATGAGTTGTATGCTAGTTAATCTTTGGGTTCATGCCCTTAAAAACACTTTAACTACTTGGGTGCGCATAGTACATGATCAACGAGGCCTGGAGGGAAACCGTCGAGTGGGGAATTGTGAAGGAGGATTTTGTCCACACTTTTACGTTTTCCTCTACAAAACCTGGAGTCGCGAGTCTTTGTAGCCAATTCACAAAGCCATTATGCCAGATGATACCATTATAAAAGAGCATGTCAAGAAGATGCCTAAGGAAAATGGTCATGTGCTAGGCAAGCTGTTTGAGGAGGTTAGTGGTAGTGAAAGTAGTGGATCTAGTTAGGAAGGTAATGCGTCGTGTGTTGAACGCATTGGTCTATTTGAGTTGGACAAGGAGAAGGTTATCCAACAAGTGGAAGAACAAAAGCCCGACGACGACATGGTGAACTTAAATGTTGAGATTTATGTTGGAGAACAAAAAGTCTTGGATGTGCAGAGTGATAAAACAACTACTTAATGAACATTCAAAAACTAAGTAGGTGAAAATAGGTACTAAAGCAGATCCAAAGGTCACAACCATTGGTGACTATTGTACTAATGAAGAGTTAGCACACATAATTGAGATATTGTGAGAGTTCAAGGATCTCTTCCCTCAACTACAAAGAGATGAAGGGTGTGCACTCTTCCTTAGGCAAGGTGAGAATCAAGTTATACGAAAGTTCAAATTAAGTGAAGAAGAGACCTTATCAAATGAATCCTAACCTTTGTGTTAGGGTCAAGGAAGAGATCGATAAAATGCTCACAACAAGAGTCATCTATGTGATAGATGAGTCAAAGTGGTAAGTCCAATGGTAATCAACATAAAGAAGGATGGGTGCATCAGGATTTGTGTTGACTTCCACATGCTAAATGACGCTTGTGTTGACAACCCTTTCCCAATGTCATGACCTCTTTTTCAAATATAGTAAAAATAATAAAGTTAAAATTTTTAAGTTGTTAGGTGACTTACTTTTTGTTAAAAAGTGACAATTTAATATTACTTTCTTATTATAAATTAAAAAATAAAGGCAACTTTCAAAATAAAGCAAGTCAACATCAAATTAAAAGATGAAAAGTTACTTTTGAGCTTTTTCTTGGGAAAAGTGTCAAGTAAACTTATAAAAAGGCGTTGGGGGGTCATTTGGAAATCATCTCTTACCATTATCTATTTTTTGCATTAAGAGTTTGAGTTGTTTCAACTTCTACTTTTGAGGACAAAAATTATCCATTGCGTCCAGATTTTGGGGATGAAAACCCTTCAATTTTCAATGGTGACTCCATCCAGGAGTTGCATTTGTGCATCTAGTTAGAGATTTACATTTTAAAGTCCAGTTTTAACAGCTAGGGCATCATCTCAAAGGCTGATGTCATCATCCCAAGTGTTGACATCACATTAAGGATAGTATTTCAGAGCTGACATCATCCATAGTTGGTTACCATCACTTCTTTCAGTCTGCATGGTTATCATTTGGTCTATTCCATCTATTTGGGATGCCATTGGTCAAAAAAATGATGTATACATCCAACTAGTATTTTTTTGATTTTCAGTGTTGAATAAATAAATAAATAAAATCTGATTTCAGTGTTTATGTTATGGCTATCATTTTTTACAACAAATTTGGATTTTTCCTAGTGGTTAAAAATTATTTCCATCATTTTCTAGTATTTGTAATTTTTGCCATAAGGGTTTTGCAATAAAAATCAGTTTTTATTAACTTTGTCCTAAAGTTTCCTATGAATCCAGAATTATTTAAAAATCTCTGTTTAGGGACATTACAATGATATCTGAGCTGTTATCTTGCTAGCTTGTAAATCACGAGGATAGTGTGAGAATCCATGTTAGAGATGTTGCAAGCTATGCAAGAATATTTGAAGGATCTAAAGGTATTGATAGAAATAAAGATGGAAAAATCAAAATCTAAGCCTAAAAAATCTATAGAGGAGCAAAAAGAATTCAACATGCAAGTCAAAGGTAAGAATATATTATCTAAAAAGGAATTAGAGAATGTGGTTGAAAAGAAACTAATCACATTGTAGACAAGCGTAGAGGATGTAATGAGAACCCATAAAAGGTGTGATGAATGGCTACGAAGAGCTAAGGAAGCTAAGTTGATAGCCACTCAAGCAAAACACCTACAAAAAATTAAGAGAGAATTCTCCAATTGTAATGGTGGAGCATGAAGAAAAATCATATTTGCAAGAATTTAGAGAGAATTTTTTGGTTAATGCCAAATTTTCGAGTCTTCGATATAATAGAGTTGATGCAAATTTCTCTAAGGCATTGAAAGAAGATAAGCTTTTGGATCATTTTTGTGACAACTCAGAATATGAAAAGAATGTTTCAAATCAAGAAGTTTATAAGGTTGAGTTCCAGGAAGACCTTGTTGAGAGGCAGGCATATGAGAAAAGGGCCTCACCGAATGCCAATGTTGGTTTTCAGCTTGCTAGCTTGCTGGAATTTTTAGATCAGTGACTAATGCTAAACAATTTGATTATCTTCATGATTATAGCAAGAAACATGAAAGTGTTGATTTTAGCAGAAGCTTGTGGCAAGACTCTTATCATCATGGGAAGTATCGAGAAATTGGTGAAAAGATGAAGGGTACAAAATGGAAAGAGGATATTTTCTCGCAAATCCAAAATCGTTCATGTATGATTGTGTGGGATTATGGTGTTATAAACAAAGAGCTACAAAAAGAAGATTTTGAGAAACATATGAAGGCTGAAATGTTTGATGGCTTTAATATCATAGTTGAAGATAGATTCACCATTCCATGCACCTAGATAGGTAGACAACTTAATATAACCATGGGTGAGAATAAGGTATGGAGTGGATTTTATGTTATGAGAACTAACATGGTTATGGAGATAGAAGAGTTGCATTCCATTGGCGAGTTAGTACAAAATCACAAATTTGAGGAGTTAAAGTTTACATTTAAAGGAAAAGATATGGTGTTTTGAACTTTCTCTGATGAATCATTAAGAGTAGTCATAGGTAAAGGGACTTCTTAGAAAGGACAAGTTGCTTGGGCAGCAAATTGCTTTGTGGTGGAGAGCATGCTAACTATTTCGTCTTTTGGTAAGCAACATAGTCTTTATGTTGATATTCAACTGTTTCCAAAACAACATAGCATGGTGTTCAATAAAATGACCCTAGGATCGCTATTAGATAGAGGTTTCCAACATGCCATAGAGTTGAAAATTGGCTGTAAGCATGCCATTATTACTCCTCATTTCTCAAAGACTGATTTGAGATCAAGCCACCATAAGATCTTGGTTTGTAAGGGAGTTGTGCACGAAACAACTTTCAGATGCCTTACTAGACACATTGAGTTCTTGATCATGCCATTCAATTTGACTAATGCTCCTGCTACGTTCCAATTCATGGTGAATCAGGTATTCAGTGGTCAGTTGAGATAGTTTGTTTTGATAAAATTTTATGATATTTTGATGTGTAAAGCATGGAAGGATCACATGAGACACCTAGATTTGATCCTTAGGATTCTAGAGAAATAGGCTCTATTTTTAAAAGAATTTAAGTGTGAGTTTGGGGTCACAAATTTTTTATATTTGGGTCATGTCATTATTGCTAAAGGCAGGCAGGGGGATCAAAAGAGGATTCAAAATTTTCTAGTTTGGGCACTCCCTACCACACTAACTCTGTTGAGGAGATTCTCTAGTTTATGCAGCCATCATAGAAGGTTTGTTAAGGGATTTTCACATATAGCAGCACCCTTAACCAACGTGACAAAGAAAAGAGCTTTTGCATGGATGGGTAGAATACCATAAGTTTTTGATAAGCTTAAGAGGGTAATCACCACATCTTGTATTTTCCATTTCAGATTTTTCACAACCATTTGTGGTAGAATGTGGTGTTTTAGTAGAAGGTATTAAGGCTATATTAATCCAAAAGGGGGATTCCATTGAGATGGAGAGCATGAGGTTGAAAGATTCAGAAAATAGTTTCTCTATTTATGACTAGGAGATTCTTGCCATCAAGCATGTTTTGGTAAAATTCAAACATCACTTGGTTTATGGTAGATGTGTGGTTGAAACAGGGTGCAATGGTTTTAAGTTCTTCTTGGATCAACATGATTTGAATGAACGACAAAGGTGGGAAAGGAAAATCCAAGGTTATGATGTTGATATAAAAGGGAAAAAGCATCTAGTTGTTGGTGTCTTTTCTAGAATGGTCGTTCTTTGTTCTATTTTTGTCATTTATGGCGATTGGAAGATTTCAATCATAGTATATTATGCCAAGATTATATTTGCTACTAACATTTTAGATGAAAATGTGAAGGATGGAAAATATGTGTTAGCAGATGTTCTCATTTTGAACAAGGATAGAATCTTTCTAGTACTTAAATCTGAGATAAAACAAAAGATTTTGAAAGCTTTGCATGATACACCAATTGTGGGACACTCTAGATTCTCCAATATTTGTAGATATATAAAAAAGAGATTCTCATGGTGCAACTTTGAGGAGGATTTCAAACACATCAGGGATTACATCACCTACAAGTAGAATGAAGTAGAACATGTCTTCCCTATAAGTTGGTTGCAACCATTGCTTATTCCCCATCAAGATTAAAAAAGTATGTTCATGGGTTTCATCACAAGTCTATACAAGGTACATGGTAGAGATTGCATTTATGTTGTGGATAGGCTAAATGAGTATTCATACTTTGCCATTTATCTATAATTCAAAGCACATCATATGGAAGAAGTATATCCTTTCACTCAAAGGTTGTCTAGACATAAGAGTATGGGATCTGGGTGATATCTTGAGATCTATAAAGGGCAGTAACATCCAATTACGGTTATATGGCAAAGGAAACAAACCAGGGGCTGCCATTATCAGATTTTTCAGCCTTAGGACTGCTGTCATCACAGATTCCAGTTGTTGCATTATACCATTACAACCTTAAAAGTGTTTTTAGTCACAGGGTTGTTGATTTCAGGTTCTCAATAGAGATATGTTGAATACTACTACTGTGAGAAGATTTTCAGTTATTGATTGTCTATTTCCAGCGTTTAAATTGTTGAGATAGGGTCGAGTGCCCTGGGATAGAGAATCCGGCCCTGGATAAGATAGATAGTTGTAGGTGGAGGGGGGATATAGAGTCTAGTCGGCGTAAAGCTATAAAGCCATGCCCCTGGTTCAGTGGTAGGGGGAATTATTCGTGATTCAAATAGTGATGATTTATGCAAACGATTTTTAGCATTGCTGCTGTTATATCATTTTCACCCTGCTGATTTGTGAAACTTTAGACTTTGGACTGCTGTTAGCAGCCAAATACAGCTTTAGGTTTGCAGGATTTGAGGAACTCTCCTTGCACTATGTTGTTTGGGAAGGATTTCAGCCATAGGATCTACTGGAAACAATCTTGCCCATCACCATTTTGTTTCAATTCAAGGGAGGATCCAAACTTTTCAATTCAGAAGTATATAAGAATGGTGCAACAAAAGCCAACTACATCACAAAAAGGTAATGGTAACTTGTTATGTTTGTGTCTTCATGATCCACTGTTTATGGCCAAGAAGATAGTTCATTAAATAGATCAACATATAATGTTACACATGCTTGTGGCCATCATGGGGAACAATTTCAGGATAATTCATATTCAAACAACTTGGTGAGGCGGAGTTTATTCAGAACATGGAATTGAAAGTGCCTAAGGATGAATTGGGATCCAACTATTATTGAGATGAACATTTGAGGAAAGTTTGAGAAATTGGGATTGCAATTACTTTGTGACAAGCAATTTTTGGGAAAGGTGGATTGTCATGATTCCTTTTTCAAATAACGTAAAAATAACAAAGTTAATATTTTAAGTTGTCAAGTGATTTACTTTTTATTAAAAAGTGACAACTTAATATTACTTTATTATTATAAATTAAAAAAATAAAGGTGACTTTCTAAATAAAGCAAGTCAACATCAAATTAGAAGATGGAAAGTTACTTTTGGGGCCTTTCCTTGGGAAAAGTGTCAAGTGAACTTATAAAAAGGCATTGGCGGGCCATTTGGAAATCATCTCGTCATTATCTATTTTTACATTGAGAGTTTGCGTTGTTGCTCAACTTCTGCTTTTGAGGACGAAAATCCCCTATTGCAACCAGATTTGGGGCCTAAAACCCTCTAATCTTCAATGGCGACTCCTGCATCCAATTAGAGATTTGCAATTTTCAGTTTAGTTTTAACAGTTAGGGCATCATCTTAAGCGCTGACGCCATCATCCCAAAGGCTGACGTCACCATCCCAAGGGTTGATGTCACATTAATGGCATTATTTCAAAGTTGACATCACCCATAGTTGGCTGCCGTTACTTCTTTCAGTCTGCATGGCCATCATTTGGTCTATTCCATTTATATGGGATGTCATTGGTCAAAAAATTGATGTATACATCCAATTGGTATTTTTTTGATTTTTAGTGTTGAAAAAATAAATAAATAAAATCTGATTTCAGTGTTTATGTTATGGCTGTCATTTTTTGCAACAAATCTGGGTTTTTCCTAGGGTTTAAAAATTATTTCCATCATTTTTTAGTATCTATAATTTTTGCCATAAGGGTTTTGCAATAAAAATCAGTTTTTATTAATTCTGCCCTATGGTTTTCGGTGAATCTAGAATTATTTAAAAATGTCCGTTTAGGGACATTACACCCAAACCCCTTCACTGAAGAAATTCTTGTTGAAGTCATGGGGTGTGAGATCTACACCTTTACAGATGGTTTTTCTGGCTATTATCAGGTGCAAATTGAGGAAGAAGACAAGCCAAGACTACTTTTGGGACTGAGTGGGGGTCGTTCGCTTATAATGTGATACGCTTTGGGCTAAAGAATGCACCGACGGTCCTCTTGCACATTGTAATGGAGGCGTTTAAGGACTCTATTCAATAATTTTGCAAGTATGCCTAGCCAAATGAACCATCTATGGGTTAGTAAAGGACCACTCATAAAACTTAAAGTTAATGTTTGAGAGATGTAGACAACTACAAATCTCCTCATTATGAAGAAGTGCGTCTTCGCGATGCCCTTTGACACTTTGCTGGGGCATGTTATTTGCAAGGATGGGATGCTTGTTTATCCCATCAAGATTGCAGTTATTTCGCAATTAGAACCTTGCAATGTCCCCTTCCGAGGCATGAGTTAGGATGAGCTTAATTAGCCTAATTATTCCCATGGGCTAATTACGAAGTAAAAAAGAATATTTTAATTTAATTAATTAATATTATCTGTTCCAGTATATCATAAGGATAATGCTATTTAAGTAAATTAATAAAGTAACTAAGTGACTTGGTGATTATTTATGAGATATTAAAAAGGTTCCCTTTATTATTTTCCCGGAATTAATTAATTATCTTAAGCGGGAATTTGAAAATTAGGGTGGAATGGAAGAGAAAAGTGAAGTTCATTTGGAATATATTGGATTATTATTCTACTTGGTTTTTGAGGAGCTTGCAGAGCTAAACCATGGGATGGAAACCCTACGGGTAACCAGAATTGATAGTGTGACTAATCTATCCTAGCTGGTCCTGTTGGAGAAATTATCCTATTTTCTCACCGTGGGCATTAAATTGGATTATGAAGAAAATTTGTGAGTCTCCTTTGGAGACAATTTTCAGAGTTAATCAATAGAGTATTTAAAGAGAAGTTTCAGGTGAAATATATTTAACATCTGCAATTACACAGTCAACATTATATTTTATTGTTAGTATTTCAGATCAATATATATTGGGATACTGGCCGTAGTTATTCTTAGAGGGAGGCGGATATCTCAGTTTTTATTATATTTTTATGAAGACTTTGGTTGGGGTCTATCATAGCATCTTACTTGGGCCACCACTCTTCAAATATAATTAATCGCTTCCTTCAAAGCATATCATATAGTGGGCTGCTGAGTCAGGACTCCTATGTGGGGGTCAAAGTCAGTCCAAAAAAGGAAGCATCAACTGATTTGGAGTATAGTGGTCACCAAAATATTGCCGCCAACCTCTTGTGCAGCCATGAGCTTGGGTATTAATCATAACTCTTGTAATAGTTGCGCCTATCTTCAAGGAGGAAGTCATGGACTTTGCTTGGGCCGTGGGAATTTCATTGAAGTGCCTCAACAAATTCTAAGGAGCCAAAAAGAAATTAATAATTGCTCAAGTCAGAAATATATTATTATGTGTTATTCATGAATTCTGGAATATATGTATTAATTGTTCATTTTGAAATATAAAAATCAGATCACAGTAATATATTTCTGTTATCAATTCCATGCTTCTCTTTGTGCTAGCAATAGAAGGATTGTAATCTAAATCATTGAAATTAGTGAGTAATTTCTGTGAAGTGTAGTTGGAAACCATTTTTACTTAAAACCTTTTGGAACAAACTCAGAACAACAAACAAGCAATCTGTTTGACAAAATGCTTGCATTGTCAAACATAGAAAAATTGTAAAAATTTCGATGCATTTTGGGTGGGAATTCTACAGTGGTATCAAAGCTGGAGATCTTACCAGCTAGTGGGATTTAGTGCATGTTTTAATAGCAGAAATTTTGGGACAGAATTAAGATTTTTAGCTGGTTGCATGCATTTTAATGAATCCGGAAGATAGGGAGTTTATCACTTATAGGAGAACCAGAGGTGTAGCTCATTTTGATTCGGAAGAGGAAATCATGGGGGATAGACAGGGTGGACAGGCACAACAGGATCCTAGTATATTAGCTATGCTCAGTGATTTGGCTAGGGAACAATAGCAATTGGTCCAAACCTTAACCCAGATGATGCAAAACATGAACACCAATAATGGAAACAATGGACATAACAATGGCAACCACGGACATAATGGTAACCAGGGTGAAGGTAGCCACACTAATGCACCTTTACACACACCCAGGACAGTCAGTAGAACCACTCCTAACCTCCAAACCCTGAGTTTTTGGAGGATCAACATAGAGAGCAAGAAGGACAAGAAGGTGGTGAAGGGTGGACTGATTATTTGCGGGAATATCAATCATTGGGTGAAGAATTCCAAGCCTCAATGTCCTAGGCAGAGTTTTGTGGCATCAAATACGTGAACAAACCTAGAGGAGAGAGAGGCCAAGGAAACAACAGGGATTTACAGCATAAGGTGGGTAAGCTAGATATTCCTAGTTATGATGGTTCAAAAAAATGCACTGCTTGAACTTGGGTTCATAAGTTGGATACCTACTTTCAGCGGAATCCTATGATAGAAAGGGAAGCGATCAAATATGCAACCCTACATTTGGATGGCGAGGCTCATGAGTGGTGGTACCATGCGCTGGTGACATTAGGCCATGATAGCATTACTTCCTATGCAGATTTCACACAGAGACTGATAGACCAGTTTGATAGCAAGGACCCGAAACTACATTTCAGGGAGTTGGCACAATTGAAACAGGTGGGATCATTTGATACTTATATTTCAGGATTTCAGAAACTGTCGGTTATGGTTACAGATGTTTCCGAACACAGATTGATAGTGTTGTTTATAGAGGGGTTAGCAGCGCCACTTTGTGGATGGGTTAAAGGATTTGATCTTAACACCTTATAGGATGCGATTAAAAGGGCTAGGAACATGTAGAGTGCAGCCCCAAAGGTCAAATTCCAGCCTAAACCTTTCCAACCTAAGAAAGATTTCAAGAAACCATTTCAAAAGGACGAGACTAGAAATCCTTGCATGGATGATGAGGTTTGTAATGAACTTTGCAGGAAGAAACTGTGTTTCAGTTGCAAGGAGCCTTGGGAGCCAGGCCATAGATGTTTGGGAAAAGGAAAGGTGCATTACATTGAGGCGGTCTCAGATGGGGAAGAAGAGGATGGTGCAATAGGTATAGATGGGGCACAAGATGATTCCGATGAGGAGTCTATTGACCTAGAGGAAGTTGCAGTAGATAAGGGGAAAGGAGGTACCATTGCCACCCTTTCAGATACACCATGATATAACTCCTTCAGAGTACAAGGTGTATTACAGGGTCAGCGTGTTACAGTATTGATTGATAGTGGGGCAACTCACAATTTTATTGATTTTGCATTAGTGGCTAAGAGGGGATTACCGGCACAAGATTTTGAGGGCTTTAATGTGGTTGTGGTTGATGGGTTTAATATGACATGTACTAAGAAGATTCCTCAATTGAGCATTGCCCTCGGTAACTATGTAGTTACAGATGATTTCTATGTAGTAGACATTGGAGTCACCAATGTCATCTTGGCGGTACAATGGTTACACTCGTTGGACAAGTATTCACAGAACTTCCAGACTATGGAGCTAAAGTTCAGGGCAGATGGCAATAAGGTGGTTTTGAGAGGGATGACAAATGGAGCTCCCAGGATCGTGTCGGCTAAGAGGATGGAGAGCATCATTAGACATGGGAATGTAGCATGGGTAATAGAGTGCCTAATCTCTTCTAAGACTTCTGTTGAGAATAGTACTCCTTACCACGTTGACATTCAACCACTATTGGAGAAACACAGTTCAGTATTTCGGGAGATTTCGCTAGGTAGACCTCCAGATCGAGGGTTCGAGCATGCCATTGAATTAGAGGAAGGATCTAAGCCAGTTATCGCTACCCCTTACAGGCATCCTAAGAAGTTCAAGGATGAGCTTGAGAGGACCATTAAGGAGTTGCTTGAGATGGGTCACATTAGGCCCAGTTCCAGTCCGTTCGCTTCTTCAGTTGTTTTGGTAAAGAAGGATGAAACTATGAGGATGTGCATTGACTGCCGTGTACTCAATAAGAAGACAATAAAGAATAGATGTCCCATTCCCCGAATTGATGAGCTATCGGATGAGTTACATGGGGCGGACTACTTCTCGAAGATTGATCTTCGATCAGGGTATCATCAGATACAGGTGAGAGAGCAGGACATCCATAAGACTGCTTTTCGATGTCATTACGGGCACTATGAGTTCTTAGTTATGCCTTTTGGGTTAACTAATGCACTAGCTACCTTCCAGTCCTGCATGAATCACATATTCAATAAGCAATTGAGGAAGTTTCTTTTGGTATTCTTCGATGACATTCTCATATACAATAGGACATGGGAAGAGCTCTTGAGACACTTGGACGAGATGTTAGGGATAATGAAGGTTCAATCATTGTACGCAAAGGTGTCTAAGTGTGAATTCGGATTGACGGAGATCCTTTATTTGGGGCATGTGATTAGTGCAAAGGGGGTTCATGTGGATTGGGAGAAAATTCAGGTGATCATTGATTGGCCACCTCCAAGGTCATTGACAGAGCTGCGAGGGTTCTTCGGGTTATGCAGCTATTACAGGAGGTTCGTAAAGGGTTTTTCGCAGGTTGGAGCACCCTTAACTGACCTCACCAAGAAGGGAGCATTTAGTTGGTCAGAAGAGGCTCAACGGGTGTTTGATAGGTTGAAGGAGATGAGCTCTTGTCCGGTTCTGGCCTTATCTGATTTCACACAAACCTTCGTCCTTGAGTGTGATGCCTCAAGAGAAGGCATTGGAGCAGTTTTGATGCAGAACAGGTACCCCATATCATTCGAGATCAAGAAACTTAGGGAGAATGAGAGACATTACTCCATCTACGATAGAGAGATGCTCGCCATAATGCATGCTTTGGCAAAATTCCGACAATATTTGGTAGGTGGCAGATTTGTAGTCAGAACAAATCAGAACAGTTTGAGATATTTCCTAGAACAGGGCCTTAATGAGAGGTAGTAGAAATGGGTCAGCAATGTGCAGGCCTATGATTTTGACATAGAGTATGTCAAAGGTAAGAAGAATGTTGTTGTCGATGCTCTTTCTAGGTTGCCCGCTATATGCTGTCTAGTGGAGATCTTAGCTGATTGGAAGGCCCACCTTTTGGTGAAATATTTCAAGAATACTGCAGCTTGCGAGATCTTAGATGGGAAGACACCGGATGACAGATATAGAGTAGTGGATGATATCATTTACTACAAGGGCAGAATTTTCTTGGTTCTTGAGTCTAAGCAAAGGATAAGATCTTGAGAGCTATTCATGATACCCCATTGGTAGGACATCCCGGTTATTTCAAGACTTACAGGCAGGTCAAAGAGAGGTTTCTTGGAAGGGCCTCAAGGAGGATGTTTTGCGGCATGTGAGGGAATGCATGACTTGTCAGCAAAACAAGTTAGAACACACTTTTCTAGTAGGACTATTTCAACCATTACCCATTCTAGAGTAGAAATGGGAAAGTGTCTATGGATTTCGTCACCGGTCTGCCGAAGGTACATGGAAGAGCTTGTATTTATGTAGTTTTGGATCGATTAATCAAATTTGCTCACTTCTTCACCATCACCATGGAGTACAAGGCACTGCAGATAGCAAAGCTATTCTTCAAAGAGGTGTTCAGGCTTCATGGGTTGCTGAAGAACATTGTCAGTGATAGGGATAGCAGGTTTTTAAGTGATTTTTGGCAAGAGCTATTCAGGTTAGCTGGCACAGAATTGACTCCTCGCACAAGTTATCACCCTCAAATGGCCAGACCGAGGTTGTGAACAAGTGGATTGAGGGTTATCTACGTAACTATGTGTCAGGACAGCAAAGAGCATGGATTAGGTGGTTTCACTTGGGTGAACATTGTTACAACACCACCTACCATATGTCTATTAGGATGACACTCTTCCGAGCTCTATATGGTTATGACGCTCCTTCATTTTTGGATCTAGCATTCGGAGATAGTAGGGCTCCCAAAGCCAAGGACTAGATCCAGGAGAGTTAGGATATCCTTAAGTCACTTAAGGATAATCTCTAGAGTGCCCAAACCCAGCAGAAGATATATGCTGATCGGCACCAGGTAGAGAGGAGTTTTGAGGTGGGAGACTTGGCTTCCCTGCGTCTCTAGCCTTACAGACCATCCTTGAAGAAAAGTGGTGCAAAAAAGCTTAAGCCCTGCTTCTATGGCCCTTACAGAGTTGTTCACAGAGTGGGAGAAGTAGTTTTTGAGTTAGAGTTGTCTGAGAACAACACGATTCACAATGTATTTTATGTTTCATGCCTCAAGAAGGCACTTGGGCAGCATCTTACTTCTTCACCAGAGCTTTCACCCTTGGATGAGGAGGGCAAATTGATCTTTGTTCCCGAGGAGATTGTTGACAGTAGAGAGAGGAGATTGAGGAGCAGAGTGGTCAAAAAATATTTGGTCAAATGGAGGGACTTACTAGTAGAGGATGCCACATGGGAGGGAGAGCAGATCTTGTAGCATCCTAATCTGCAATTGCTTGTGGGCA
The DNA here is from genome assembly GCA_037957365.1 of Torreya grandis. NCBI lineage: Eukaryota > Viridiplantae > Streptophyta > Pinopsida > Cupressales > Taxaceae > Torreya > Torreya grandis. The sequence goes on along the minus strand of JARHVA010002554.1, from coordinate 2,027,439 downwards.
AGCAATTTCGGGAAGGGAGGACTTTAATGTCTCCTTCTGAGGCATGAGCCAGGATGAGGTTAATTAGCCTAATTATTCTCGTGGGCTAATTACGAAATAAAATGGAATATTTTAATTTAATTAATTAATATTATCCGTTCCAGTATATCATAAGGATAATGTTATTTAATTAAATTAATAAAGTAACTAAAGTGACTTGGTGATTATATATGAGATATTAAAAAGGGTCACTTTATTATTATTCCCAGAATTAATTAATTATCTAAAGCGGAAATTTGAAAATTAGGGTGGAATGGCTTACAAAAGGGAAAAGTGCAGTTCATTTAGAATATATTGGATTATTATTCTACTTGGTTTTGAGGAGCTTGTAGAGCTAAACCCTAGGACGGAAGCCCTACAAGTAACCAGTTTTGGTAGTGCGATTAATCTATCCTAGCTGGTCGTGTTGGAGAATTTTCAGTGGGCATTACAATTGGATTATGAAGGAAATTTGTGAGTCTCCTTTGGAGACGAATTTTAGAGTTAATCAATAGAGTATTTATAGACAAGTTTCAGGTGAAATATATTTAACATTTGCAATTACACAGTCAACATTATATTTTATTGTTAGTATTTCAGACCAATATATATTGGGATACTGGCCATAATTATTCCTAGAGGGACGCAGATATCTCAGATTTTATCATATTTTTATGAAGACTTTGGTTGGGGTCTATCGTAGCGTCTTACTTGGGCCACCACTCTTCAAATATAATTAATCGCTTCCTTCAAAGCATATCATATAGTGGGCTGTTGAGTTGGGACTCCTACGTGGGGGTCAAAGTCAGTCCAAAAAGGGAAGAATCAGCTGATTTGGAGTATAGTGGTCACCTTAATATTGCCGCCAACATCTTTTGCAGCCGTGAGCTTGAGTATAATCGCAACTCTTGTAATAGCTGCGCCTATCTTCAAGGAGGAAGTCATGGACATTGCTTGGGCCGTGGGAATTTCATTGAAGTGCCTCAACAAATTCTAAGGAGCCAAAAAGATATTAATAATTGCTCAAGTCAGAAATATATTATTGTGTTATTCATGAATTCTGGAATATATGTATTAACTGTTCATTTTGAAATATAAAAATCAGATCACAGTAATATATTTCTGTTATCAATTCCATGCTTCTCTTTGTGCTGGCAATAGAAGGATTGTAATCTAAATCATTGAAATTATTGAGTAATTCTTGTGAAGTGTTATTGGAAACCATTTCTACTTGAAACCTTCTAGAACAAACTCAGAACAACAAACAAGCAAACTGTTTGACAAAATGCCTGCATTGTCAAACATAGAAAAATTGTAAAAATTTTGATGCATTTTGGGTGGGAATTATACAAAGCCCCAAGCACTCAAAGAGGTGTGCGTGCCTTCCTAGGTCATGCGGGATACTATTGCAAGTTCATTAGCAACCATACGAAGCTTGCAGGGCCAATGGAAGAGCTTTTGTGAAAGGACGGACCTTACATTTGGTTTGAGAAACAATAGGCATTAGAGCCATTGAAAGAAAAACTGGGGAGCATGTACACCCTTCCATGTCCATGTAAATGCATCTGGGATGGCAATTGGCACTATCCTCACGCAACTAGGTGACTCTAAGATCTCGATCATCTGATCTAAGATGCACGTTGAAATCTCTCTCCAACATAGCTCAATGACACCACACTAATCGGGAAGCATTAGCCATGGTCTATGTGCTCTATAAGTTCCAACAATACTTGCCACTCCATTCATGTTTTTTAGAAACCATGAGTCGTTAAAGTATCTTGTCAACAAGCTGGTGTTGCGTGGGTGGATTTGCAGGTGGATAGTTTTGTTCCAAGAATTTTGGTTTTCAGTGGTAGTCAAACTTGGCAAGTAGAATTTTGGATTGTATCATTTGTCATGGATTAATACAGGTGAGAGTGCACAAAATATTGAAGATGACATACCTGATGCGTAGCTCTACAAGATACAACGGATACTTGAAGATTTGGCTGAAATTGCAACATTTCTCACTTCAAGGGTTGAACTAAGTAATTGGAGGACCAAGTGTAAGAAGCACTTGGTAGAACATAAAACACCTTATCAACGACTTAGTGGGAAATCGTACAAACTTGGATGTGATGAGGTGTTGCACAGATGCATTATGGAGCATGAGAGGGAGGACATCTTGCATGGATGCCATGAAGGAATTGCAGGGGGTCATTATGGAGGTGAAGTGATTGCGCATAAGATATTGTTCTCGAAGCTATAGTGGCCAACTATCCACAAGGATGCTAAAAAGTTTGCCCAAAAATGTGTCATATGCCCATGCATTGGGAATCCAAATAGGAGAGATGAGATGCCTTTGGTCCCAATCATTGCTCAAGAGCTTTTTGAGAAGTGGGCCATAGATTTCGTCGGCCCAATAACTCTAGTTGCATGCAAAACTCGTGCATGGTATACAATAATGGCAACAAACTTTTTGACAAGGTGGGCAGGGGCAACTCTTACCAAGGATTGCATCACAGCTATGGTTGCGTGATTATTGTGGGAAAACATCATCAATAGGTATGGATGACCCCTTAGTCTCAAAAGTGATCAGGGTATTCACTTTCAGGCGGAGACGCTATGTTGCATGTATTACTTAGTGAATTTATGGTTGTACACCATAAAGGTACTCTTTACCACCCCCAAGCCAATGAAATGGTAGAAGCATTTAATAAAATTTTGGCACAACTCTAACCAAGATTTGTGATGTAGGGCGCAAAGATTGCGATGACCGAGTTTTAATAGTGTTATGGAAAAATAGAATGACCTACAAAAGATCACTCTATTTCAACTTGCGTTTGGCAAGGAGGCCGTATTGCAAGTGGAATTCATGGTAGCTTCCTTGTGCATTGCATTCGCTAGAAGTCTTTGGATGCACGTTTGGGTGCGTTGATGAAATTGGATGAGGCAAGTTTTTTTGAAAAATGGAGTGAAGGCGTAGAGAAAGCAAGGCAAAAGGTGTGGCATGATAAGCATATCAATGACAAAGTTCTTCGCAAAGTCATGCATGTTCTTTTTTAGGACTCGTAAAACACCCTAGCAAACTGCATATCTGATGGACGAATCCCAAATATCATTCATTATATACTAGAGGCGGGTGCATGCAAGTTGCACATTCTAGATAGGGAAATGTTGCATGGGTATTTCCATAGAAGTGGGCTCAAACCCTACTTTTTGTAATCATTGATTGATTACCGCAAATAAGGCATGTGCTAGAGAAAATGTAACACAAAAATATCTCCTTTCACGTCATTTCTTTCTGTTTTTTGCTTTGTAGTTGGTTGGTTTGGTTAATAAGAGGCAGTTTGCCCAAGTGTTGTGGTGTGCAAATATTTGTGTTTGCGCAACTATTTTAAGTCAATCTTGCATTTTTCCTAGCATGTACCATTTTTAAGTTTGTATGATAAGATTGAAATTGAAGAAGTTTCGTACGATTGCACAACATAGGAGGAAAGGTGGTTCACCGAGGGTACTACTGTGCATTGGTTTATAAGGACAAACAGAGTTGGCACGCAGGTAAATTGCGCAGGAGTCCATTGATTAATGGATGTGATATGGAGGACCATGCACATGATTAGTTTGAGGAAGGATGGGAAATAAAGACTTGCACCATCTAGGGAAGCTAGTGGATGCACTTGGATAAAACCACCAAGAGTTTAGATACGAGGCGGGGCCCGAGGGTGTGAAAAAGTTATGTATGGGCCTGAGAACATAGGAAGGAAAGAGAAGGTGTAGGTTGTGACCCCAAAAAACAACGCAAGGACGTTTTTGCTAGGTAGGAAAGATGTGTATGGAATAGCAGTTAACGATGAAAACGAAAATGGAGGATGTTGTTAGGGCAACTAGCGTTGACGGGTGTGTATAAATCAACCCTTGGGGTTCTCAACCATCACTATTAACATTTTAAATTCAAAGAGCCAAGATGAGAAAAGCACAAAACCCTCATTCGAGTGACTAAGGCACACAAAATTTGAGCTGAATTAACATAAATTGAACGCTTTTAAGGCACGAAAGCGATGGAGAGCATGAAAGGAAATCGTGGGCAAGCAATTTCGGGACGTGGAAAATAGGATTTGGCTGATTAGAGGAGAAAATTGCACATAGAGTCTGCGACCACCATTAGAGGGCACTTGAAGCTTGAAGATGAGGGAAGTTGAGAGCGAATGAAGAGTTGAACATATCTTGCACAAAATGGCACCCAAACAGAAGTTAGTAGGCACGACAGAGGAAAATGGCAAGAGGCAGAAAATCGTTGACATAGAGGGAGGTGACACAGTTGTCATCTAAGTAGTAGTTGAGGAGCAAATTGACAACACAACCCTACATAGAATGAACCCCCCACCCATACAAATACCCTCAATACAAATAATAGAGACGCATGTGCATGGCAAGACGTTGCTATAAAAATTCAGATATTGCAAGATTGAGGACTTCAACCATCACCAAGTGAAGTACGAGCATGACTTGAAGGAAGATTACCTTATCGAAGACGGGTATAGGCCAAATGGATTCATTTTTGTGGATGTAAATATCAATGCGATGTAGAGCTAAATGGAGTGCTACAACTCTATGAACTTACATTCTTTGATAAACAAGAGAAATTGGTTAAGTTCCTTATGTCGCACATACATGTGGGTCGTTTGTACTTTGCAAGGAGGAGAATGAAGTTATTTCTTGCTTGCATCACCAAATCTAGAGTTGTGTTTAACAAATGAGAGTACACGAGGCTTGCAAAGATAAGCAAGAAAGTCGATGAGGTGGCCAAGGAGTTGGATTACAAAAACAAAAAGTATACAATACCGATTAAGAACTTGCAAGATCGCACAACTTGTGTAGCAACCCATCTGGTCAATGAGAAGTTATGTGCAACGAGGAGTTGGGACTACATCAATAAGGAATGCTTATATATCTCACGCCAAATTTGTGCGAAGAAAGTTTAGTATAACTTCGTGCACTTTATTTGCGAAGATTAGCTAGAGTGTGGAGGCAACCCATCAAGAGGTAGGAACATTATGGTGGGGCACGAATCCAATTTTGCTAGTGCTTGATGAAATTGGCATCCCAAATGGTTATGGCTATAAACTGTTATGTTATCCAATGTATAACCTTTCTCCGACACAAAAGTATAAAGAGCTTTGATGTCTGCGGCCATCCACAAGAACTACAAAGCAAAGATGGATCATTGGTATGATAACCTCGTAGCGTTTGGGGATGAATGGAGAATCTCAAAGTCATGTTATAAGCTTATGGAGATCATTCTCAATTTTGTGTAATGAAGCACCACTCACTTATGAAAATGAGGTTGAAAAGTGGAAAAAGGATTGGATTCAACTAAGTATGTGGAGCATGGGCTGTATAGGGTGAGCAATGCGCAACGCAAAATAATTGATGATGAAAAGGTTTATGAGAATATCTTGGTGTTGAAAATAATACTCAAAATCCAACAAATGAAATAGAGGATGATGATGATAACTCCAATGATGAGTCCACATCAATTAAGTCCTCGCAGATGGAAGTATTAAATGAGGAGGAATGTCGTATAACATATGCATTGAAGCTTCTCAAGAGAAAGAATAAAGAGGCAGTGTGCAAAGAGTTGACTAGAGCAAAGAGGTGGGCAAAAAAGGAGAAAATGGCGAAGGGCATGCATTTTGATAAGGACGTAGAGGGGTCGTACTTTGGAGAGGTCATTATAACAAATAGAAAGAAGAAAGCGCAGTCAGAATAACCCTCTGTGGAGCATGAGCAGCACAATGCAACAACATCAAGTGGCATGGCAGGTTGTAATGAGTGTGCTGAAATAGAGGGTGACGTGCAAGCCAACCCCAATTATTCTGAGCCCACAACCACGGCTTCACATAATGTAGAAATTGAGTATGTGGCAGTTGAAGGGGAGGAGGTAGGAAATGTACAAGGGCTAAGTCTATCTCGACCAAATTCACCTCTAAAGGAAACATTGCCAAGGACTGCGACCCCACCAAGGCAACTGACACTATTGAGGCAACTAACACCACAAAGGGCAGAGTCACCTCCAAGGACTAGTTCATAGTCCAAGGATGGTTTCGTGCCACCACCTCCAAGTGGAGTCCCAACGACTACAACCAATGAAGGGGAAATAAAACAATTGGATGCGAGTCAACACACTGGATCGATCAAGCCAATTGTGGGAAGTGCCCCAAGGAATTCACCTCCATGCACAACCTCATCTCCAAAACACACAAGTACAACAATGCACATTGACAATGACCAAGGCAAGGGTCCCAAGGAGCAACTGTTGAAGTTAGCGCATAAGGAGAGAGACCCCAACCAGAGATAAGTGTGCATGCATACGAACCTGAAGGGGATGCCAAAAACGTTGAGATAAATGCACAAAATGTTGAACTAGATGCTCATGATGTTGACTTGGGAGTACATGATGTCAACATGGGAGTGTCGCATGTTGGAGAGAGAGAGGCATGGACTGAAGAAGAGCTTAACAAGCCAATCAACATCCTACTTGGAGTCAGAATCAACCGCCTATAAATCCTCAAGTGAAGAAGAGGAAGAGGAAAACGAATAAGTAGTGGAGAGCAGGAGGGAAAAGATGCAAGGTAGCAATCTGGGAAAAATATTGTTCATGTGGGATGTTTTTTGCGTGGAAAATGCTTCTGTAGATTTACACAAACAACTCTCTTTCCTTTGGGTCGCACTTGGATGAACCAAATTTCGAGTTGCCATCCATTTGCCTTACCTAGGAGGTGCCCTCGCGGAAAGGAGAACAAACCGTTGTGGTCGTGGACCCGCTCTCCTTGTTTGAGGAACAATCAAGGCTGGCCTTAGTCAAAGTGGCGATAGAGGAATCAAGGCATATTGTTGCCAACAATAGCAGCGTGCAACACCGCAAGAAACAAATAAAAGAGAGTGACAAGAAGCATGTGGTTGTAGAGAGGAAGTTGGCTGTAAAAAGGTGGACCAAGAAGACTAGCGATTGTTGGCAGAAACCTTCACTCTCGATATGGCACTGATTGATCGTCTGGGATTGTTGGTAGACAGATTACTTGTGAAGGGTCAACAGTCTTTCCTACAAGAAATGGAGGAAGAGTAGCAAAACAAGAGGTAAGCAAACCTTGATGAGTAGTTGGAAACATTTTAGAAGATGGTCAACTGACTCCAAGAGAAGGCCAATCTCATTGAGCTTGTCTTCAAAAAAAATTCACACATCGCGAATGTTGTTAATGCGCAACTAAAAGACATAAAGCAAATATGAGGAGCTTGAAGGGAAGGTCTTCGAAACAAAGGATAAGGCTGTGAGGGACAAACTCCTCAAGGATGCTGATGAGCTAAAAGACAAAATTGAGGAAAGGCGCATGGAACTCACCAAGTCTTTTAAAGCTCTTCGAAGAACAACCAATGACGAAGAAAACACTATGCATGAAGCATATGAAGGTCACTCATTGGATCTTCAATACACCAAACAGAAGGTGATAGGGAAAGGATAATACTTTCGAAATAAGGAACTTTCTAGCGGAGATGCCAGCCAAGATCATTGCTGTCCAACTAGCGTTTGCATATTGGAATCTGTCAAAGAAGAGGTCCACAAAAATGGGCGAGATGTTGACCCCCGTTTTGGCTAAGGCTAGTAGTGAATAATTACTTGATAACAATTCTACAACAACTCAACTGCCTATCCTTGAAACTAATGCTGCATACCCATTTTATCTTTATTTCTTTGGACATATATGCGATTCATTGTTTTTCTCTTCCCATGTCGTTTACATCATTTGCACAATAAGTGACTTTGAGAACCTATTCCTACTGTCTCAAAATTAACATATTCATTTTTTATGTCACATATCTTTGCACACATTTCCTTATTCATGCCTAAGTGACATAGCATAACTTGACCATCACTTTCTAATTTGGACATCACCTATGACCCAATCATTTTACAATGTCATTTTATGTTTTTACATAACATTCCACTTGGCTAGAAAACATGTGAACGATATATCATGTTACTTCCCTTTTTTGAATTGCCTTGACCTTGGAAAATGCTCCGTGTGAATGCTCCTTTGTTGAAAGTGCAACTGCATAAAAAAGACTCATTTTTTGCTAGAGAGGCACAAAGTGATAGTATACCCTTTTTTGCCACGGGGACAAAAAATGTGGAAAACAAGATGAATGAGCTACAGGTTTAGCAGGTTGAGGGTTGAGTTAAAGAGTATAATGCCTGCAAACAAAATGATTTATAGTTTTTCATTGTAAAAGGTTGAGGAACAAGCTAACTAGTAATGCCAACAAACAAATGAATGAGTTATATATTTTCCCTTATAAAATACAAGAACTGCATTCCTTTACTATCAACTTTGAGATGATAAGATGAGATGGGTTTTAATGTCCTTTAGGAATAAATGGTCTGGAGGAGATAATGTCTACTTGTTTTTAAGATTGTTTCTATTGGTGTCTAGCTGTGAAATATACTCAAGCTTTGTTTGATTGTCTTGACTTGAGATTTTATGCACTTGGTTTTGGTTGCAAGTATCTTAATAATTGTGCCCAATATCATTGTATAACAGGCAAGTTAAAAAGAAATGTATTTATCTTCTGCTTCACTTAAGTTACCCACTTTACAGATTCTTTGTTACCGAGTTGTTTTGGGGTGTCCTACAGTTTCACCATGTAGTTCTTGTGAGTTGGTTCTTAGCTTTGCAATCATCTAATTCAGGTAGGTGGGATGCTCTAGTTTGTCGTTAATGGTATTTGTTTAATACCATAGTCTTCTAGTCTTTATTTTTCATTGTTCGGACTACTGTCAATGATTTTCGGTTTTCCAAATCTGCGAGTGCCAGGTCTTCATGGATGTCTCAATGCCTCAACCGTGTGTTAAAGTTCTTTTGCCAACCTCTTCATAGTCATAAATGGGTTAACTTGATTATTGGGGATTGATGGGTAGCCTATCACGTCTAAGCTTAGTCAACTTATGTTTTTGTTATTTATAATGTTTTTAAGGCTTCACTTTCAATGGGCAACATACCTCCCTCTATGAAGAGAATAGGATAGAGTGTATTGCTTATAGTATTTAAGTTATAAACAATAAATTGTTTTTGGATTTTCGCAATTTTGTTACATTTTTTTTGAGATGCTTTTGTACCACACTTTATAGTTGTAGAGAACTATTAGTGTTACTAGGCTATAGAATCACTCTTTTTTATCGTAGTTCGAAAGTTCAACATCTTTACAATTGTTTCCTAAACCATAGTAGACATTCCAACTTGTATGGTTCTTTTTCCATTGCTAAGATTCCCGTTCAGTTATGATTAAGATCAAAACCTAGGTATTTTTAAGAACAAACTAGCTCTATTCGGTGGTTATTGAAGCATATTGTACAATACATTGTTTTCCTGGATTTGATTATATGATCTTGATTTTATCAACATTTACCATCAGACCAGACTTGTTGTGGAATTTTTGAAGGTCCATAATTTGTTTTTCTAAATCTGCAAGGTGTTTAGAAAGTGACATCATATGGGCAAATTTATAATTATAATGAAATGGTCCAGCTGCTAAGTTTGATCCCTTCACATCTTGCCTCTTCTAGGTATTTTTCTAACTAGCTGTGTATATTCCTAGAAGGGTAAGGGATAGAGAACATCTTTGTTTAACTCATATATTTCAGTGAATTTTATTTGACCAACCTTGGTTTTAAGTTTGGCAACCACTCATTCATATAGTCTATATATCTCAATTCTAAGATGAGGGAAAACTCCTATTTCTGCCATACATTTCCTAAGATTACCCTTTGGGACAGTGGCAAAGTCTTATTCAAAATCAACAAAGCAATCGAAAGCATCTTTATTATCATGACAATCTTCAGAGACAATTAGGCGAGAGAATGTGACTGACTTTAGAATGTTGGCTTCCGAAGCCAGCTTGAACAATAGCCCTTAGTTTGTTGTCATATAACCATTGTCTGATTTTATTTTCTAAAATTATTCCAAAAAGTTTTGTGACTAGAGAGTAAGTCGTTATAGTTTGGTAATTAGAGGGATTGCCTCTATCTCCAACTTTATACATAGGTGCGATGGTGATCTATAATTGCATTGGATATTCAAAAGAACTATTCACCATTGCAGATGTCAACTAACTAATGTCTGAAAATTGAAATTAAGACTTCTCTATTTCAAGTACTTCGCTAGAAATGTGGCATACATAGAGTTTGCTTACTAACAAAATTGTCAAGAAAACAGAAAAGCAAGTAACATGACTGCAAGAACATAGAAAAGCAATGCAGCTATGACAAGAAAACTTTACATTAACACCTTGTATGCCATGGAGAAACCCAACATGGGAAAATTCCAGCATGGAAATGGGCTATGCCTATGTTCTTCCATAAAATCTGCAAATAAATAATGCAAAAATGGCTGCCAAGGGCAATTTGGACTACTGTGGACTCAATACAACTCTGCTATAGGATCCTACTGCTTTACTGTATGCACATCAAACTCATGCATCTAAGATCTTCTATATTGTTGAAACTCTCATGCAACCGCTGCAAACTCTGTAGATGCTCAGCATGGAGCTCATTACATGTTTAAAAATATGTCTTAAGAGTTGTTCCAAATGCAATCCCCTGGACGCAAAATGGGAAGATAAACTGGAATGTTTTTGGATGAAGTGTCACCACTGCTGCTTTGGTTCTAGAAGCCCAAGGGTCATTGATGATGGGTTTGACAGGTGACAAAGTCATCCTCCTGCAACTCTTCTTGAGCATTGGGTGCAAAGTCCTCAATGGAAGGTAGTACTTGTCCCTCTTCTTCCTTATCTAGCATGAAAGGCTTATAGAGGCATAAATTCTCTAAATTCACAATTGAATACATTTTCACCTAGGATGGCAGGTTAAGCTTGAAAGCATTATCTCCAATCTGCTCTTATGGTCTTAATTGGATTATACCTCAGTGGCTCTAATTTCTTTGCTTTCCCTTGAAGATTTTTTGTTATGTAAAGCTGAACTTTATTCCCAACTTAGAAATGATGCTTCCTTCTATGCTAGTCATGGATCCTTTGTTCTCGACTTGTGACTCCTTGAGTTTCTCTTGCACTTGGGAATGGATTGGCTTGATCTAAAATTTTCAGACTTTGTCACTCATGAATCTGCCATTCCCTCTTTGCTGGCCCAAAACAACATTAAAAGGATTTGGAGGAAATCAACCAAAACAAACTTCAAATTGAAATCAGTTTGTAGATGTAAGTACTGCCCTATTGTGTGAATGCTGCTCCCATGTTTTACGATGTAAGAGCCACACCAATGTTGTATTTGATTATTTTGATTTTGGCCATCTGTTTATGGATGGAAAGTGGTAGACCTCTTAAACTTGGTATCCATTAATTTCCATGGTGTGGTCCAAAATATTCCTAAATGCCTTGATCCCTATTTAATACAATGGATTTTGGCAACCCAAAGTGCACCCAAATGTTGGTGTAAAAAAAATCAACAGGTTCATGTTATTTAATAGTCTTAATGCATGAAATGATTAGGCACATTTTGCAAATATTGAAGAGTTTGGTGGCTAGTATGAAAGATAGTTTCTCTATCCAAAAAATAATGTTTTTATTCCTTTATTGCTTGCTCAACTGCATACGATTCTTTAGCTTATGTGAAACTGTCCCATTGAATAACTCATAATGTTAACATACAGGTTTTTCTCCTTACAATAGAACTGCCCCCATGGAATATGAACTTGCATCTGTCTCAAACTCAAGGGGGACACAAGTTAGGTAAAGCCAAAACCGAAGCATTACTGATTTTATGCCTCAACTCATTAAATGTAGCTTGCTGAGTTCTTCCATAAAGAAAATACTTATCACTTGCATGGCATGTATAGTAGTTTCCATTACGGAGAAAGAGGCAATGGTTGTCCCCAAGCCTGAAGTATTGAATATTATCTACAAAATTTCTTGTCTTGGTCACATTGGAAGGTCTTGGTCAATTGAGAATGACCTCTATTATTGCCAGTTCAATTCTGAGTTCTTTTCCATAACAACATATCCCAAATTGAATGGTGATTGTTGCAAATTCACACTTGTTATTGAGCAGCAATTGATTTTCCTTGAAATTTTCAAAAATTGCTTCAAATGATTTTGATGTTATTCCCATGTTTTACTAAAAACCAAAATATCATCCAAGTACACTATCAAACACGTTTCTATGAGTGGCCTTAGTACATCATTTATTAACCTCGTAGACATAGCTCATGCATGACATAAAACAATTGATGTATATGCCACTACTACATACTTACCCCTTGCTTTATTTTAAAGGCAATTTTTCATTTGTCCTCTTCCTTTACTTGTACTTGATGGTAGCCGGATTTTAGGTCTAGCTTTGAAATACTTGTCATGTTGCAGCTGATACAAGTGGTTATCTATCCTTGGAAGAGGATATCTATTTTTTATATTGATCTTGTATAGTTCCCTGTAATAAATGCACATCATCCATATCTCTTCTTTGGCACTATCACAATTGGCGAGCCATGCAATAATGCACTTGGGAAGATGACTCCTTGTTCCGAAAATCCACGGGGTTGCTTCTTGAGCTCATTAGGCTCCAAACTAGACTGCCAGTAGTGTTTGGTAATGGTGATTCAGGCAGCAATTATATTTCATGCTCTACCTCTCTCTTTTGGGTGGCAAGCCTTCGGGTTCTTGAAAAACTTTCTTGAAGGACTGCAATAATCTTCAATTTGCTAGTTCAAACGTTTTGTGAATTCATTACATTGACTATTTAATCATCTAGCATATCTCTCAAAAGAAGTAGAGCAAATGTCTTCTTGAATTAATGAGTTTCTTGGCTTGATTGGCACTTACCAATTAGAGTTTTGACTTGCTTATATATGCATTAATGATGAAGCTTTCTCCATCTTTGACCAAGCGGTATTTGTTTGCTTTCCTCATGAAGATTGCTTCTCTTTCATACATATATGGGCTGCCAAACACTATACTGCAAGCATCATGGGAAATCACATTGATTTATACCTACTTTGATGTAATTTGCTTTTATATCAAACTTCATTTTGCATTACTTAGTAACCTGATTGTCTACTTATAGTTTCATTTATCTCAATAAGTAGGGATGAGGACTGTCATATGCCCCCAAACCAAGATTTTCTACTAACTCTTGAGAAATCGGGTTAGCATGAGAAGATGAATTAAAGAATGCATCTACCTTTGTCTTCTTAATTTGTATACATTGTCAACTCACCTCTTTGTTGCGACCTTTTGTTTCCTATGCGAACTTCTCTTTGCATAGAAGCATGTGCTATCTTCTTATCAATGTTGAAATTACTTCCAATATTTTTTCCTCCTACCAAGTCTGTCTTAGTTTTCTAGCGCTGCTGCTTTGTGTGGTTCTTTGGATGCAATTCTAGTTGTAGTTTTGAACTTTCCAATGCTTGTCCTTGATGTATCCATCTATATCACAATGCTCCCAATGATTTTTAGGGCCTCTTTCCTTATGAATAGTAGTGGCAGGTCTCTTACCTTCCCATTTACCTTTTCCCTTTGACTTGGAAGATTCTTTATGATTTGATGTAAAGGAGTTCATGTCCTTTTCCTTCTTTTTATCTACCTCTATGTTGTGACCCTATATCAAAGTTATGTAATGTCCCAATCTTCTCAGTAAATCCTCAGGGGCTTGTTTAGCCTATTTTCTCATCCCAATAGGCTAATAATTTATTAAAAGGGATGCATTTCCAGCCACGACTTTATTTGTGGAGAAACGGAGGAAATAAAATATTATTTAATGGGTTTATAAAGCTAAAGTTACTTTATGTTATAAAATAACATTATAAAATTAAGTGACTTTATAAAGTGAAAGTAACTTTTTATCCCACATTGCTTAACGGAAGTGTTTCTATTGTCTAAAGAGGCTTTATAAACGAAGTTGTACTCTCATTTGGTGGATATGTTATGTGATTATAATATTGAAGTTATTTCTCCATTGTTGCTGAGATTCAGTGACTGGTTTTCCAAGGATGAAACCCCTTGGAATTTGAAGGTTGGACGAAACACCAACTTTCCATGAGAGGTGAACTCATCTTCAGAGTTTTCTATTAAGCTTAATGATGGAAGTTTTGGTTCGAATAAGAAGCTATGTTGTAGATTGAAGGTGTCATGAACAAATAATCGTGAATAGTGTCGCAACTACAGTAGTCGTGAACAGTGTCTCAGCTACAGTGGTCGTGAACACTAACTCGGCTACAATATTTGGTTTCAGTTTAGAGGTTGTTGCCCTCATCTTGGTCATAATCGGCCTTCTAGAAGACAACTTTTTGAGAATACAAGAGGATCAATATTTCCAGGTGCAAACAATACCATTGTCTGGTGTAAACAAGATGCAATGTTTCTCTATGTTTTCCATTACGCTAAAGATATCTTATTGAGGCAGTAGATTGGGAATGAGGTAGCAGTCATCATCATTATATTTTATGAATTGTGTGATTCAATCTTTTGGTGTATGGGCTAAAATTCTCAAATATGACAGCAAGTTGAAATCCATTAGGAAGTATGTCATGTGTTTGTCATAATGTCCATGGAGGAACTGCTGTAATACCAACATAATTCCATAAGGCTGAATATAAATATTGAACTGTGATTTCCTTGCTGATAAAATTCTTCATACCAAATGTTTGATGTTATGTCTCTGCAATACTTTTGATGATTTTAGAATGACTAGAACACAATCGTTTGTTAAATTGCTCAGAAGTTTCAATGAATGTCTACTGTTTGATCAAATGTCTGAACACAGAGATTGATAATTTGTGATGAAGTTTTCAGTTCTTTGCTGCATAAGGAAGTCTGATAAGTATTTGACATAATGCCTCTGAGGTTTCAATGTTTAATTCTGAAATAATGATCAGTCGAGTGTTTAATTGATTGCAAGAACAGTGCTCTTGCGTTTGTATTGGAGTTGGGATCAGAATTAGTAAATGGCTAAATATCTCAGTCCTAGACCCCTATTAAGTGTTTGTGGGAATGCCAATGCTATGTTTGTGAGGCTTATGATGCAAATCTTGGACAAGAACATGTAGGGGTTCTTACAAGTTATTAATTAGCTATTAGTTAAACATTAACTAATGGTCAGTTATTAATCTTCGCAACTGATACAACTGATATAACTTCTTTTCTATTTAATAAAATATGCCTTTATTTTCACTTCATTCATTTAGTGTTTATATATGCTAACATTGGTATTAGAGCCATTGTTTGAGGAAGCCTTGGGAGAAGGGTACAAATAGTACATTGAAGAGGTTTTAAAGTGAAGGTGTTTACGTATAGAGGCAAAGCTCGATGCTAGGGCATGCGATTTGAATTGCAAAGGCAAAGATTTGTACGATGGACCAATTGGTTGTGATTCGAGGTGGATTTGAAGTCCAATACATTGCAGATCTAGATCGTGGTGGCAGGGAGAAAGGATTAGACCTGATCGTGAGTTGTTTTTTATGATTTCCACCATTCTCCGAAGGTAGAAGGAGAATCAAGGAGGAAGATGTAGGCAAAAGGAGAATTGTGAGGAAGTTGCATGATCTTAGACTAGAGAAGGAAAGATGTGCATTGTGCAGTGAAATAAAATGTGAGCAAACAAGGAATGATTTTGTGAAGAAGACATTGTCATAAAATTTGAGCAAACACGAAGTCTAGATACTTAAATTTGCAGTGGACGACCCATGAAAATAAAATTGTGATTTATAGTCATGATTTGAAGGAAAACATGCTTTGCAGAGGAGTTTACAGAAGTACCAGATGCCATGAGACATTTTTGTTAGGACACGGGACAAACCACATCGCAAGGAATTCGAGACAATGAAAAGTGCAGATCAGGAGGATGTCAATCGCAATCTGATTCACAATAGTGGGGCATGATTTGCAGTCATCTGCAATGATTACAGAATTGGAGAACACCTAGCAAATATAGGCACATTTTTTTGAACGATTTCAAGACAAATCGAGAATCATAATGACAGAAGGAGACCATGATTTTCGTGGATAGACAGAGTTGACAAGACTAGGAAAGAAAGAAAACCATGATATTTTTACAATGTCGTGATGTTTTTTGGATGGAGACCATAATGTGTTGCTAAGGCATGAATTTGCACACAAGAATCGTGACTTTACTAGCTTTTGGTTTTATAGACGTTGCATTTTTATTTTGCATTGATTTCTAGGTTGGAGGACGAATATTGTGTGTAAAAATGGCCAATATTAAGAATTTAGTTCTCCCTGAAGTGTAGAAATTCATTGGGCATAATTACATGTTTGGAGCCATAAGATTTTAACAATAGAAAATCATTCTTGGCATTAAAACAAGGCTTGCTTCAAATTTTGCTGATTATGACAAGCGTTGTAAGAAGGCCTTGCTGTTGTTGAAGTTGTCTGTGTCAAATGATATGATTATTGAGGTTCAGAATGCCACTAAGGCAAGTGTGCTTTGGACTAGTTTGAAAAATAAGTATCAAACTTCGGAGAAAAGTCGGGTCCTCTACTTGAAGTATCTGCTATTTTATGCAAAGATGACGAAGGATGGGTATATGTTAGAACATTTTCTTCATATGAAAGATATTTGAGACATCGCCATTAACAAAAAGGTAGATGATGACAACTTGGTTGCCCTTGTTTTGAACAACTTGAATCTCTTATATGAATATTTTTTTGGAGGCTTTACACTTGGTCGTAGAAAGTCAAACACGGACATTTGATCAAGTTAGTTCTTATTTGTTAGTGAGGAAACACAGACAGACACATGCAAATGAGTCTAGTATAGGGCAAATAAAGAATGCATTTGCTGCCAAGTCAAAGGTAAAGTGGAAATGCATCCTTGGTAATTCATCTTTCGAGTACCGGGTGAAGTGCTTTTACTACCATAAGGTTTGACATATCAAAAGGGATTGTTGGAAGTGACAATATGCTTTTTCCCAACAAAGCAGTCAGGTGGAAAATGTGGCAGCAGTTGAAGAAGAATAGGATTTTGAGGAAGAGTATGCCCTCATGGCATACTACTTGAATGATAGTGTGACCAATTTTCGGTTCATTGATTCTAGCTTATCTAGACATTTTACGTGTTGAAAGGACTGATATGCCACATTTACTGCAAATAGAAATATTTTTGATTTATTTTTATTTGCTGATGGGGAGTCACTTGCTGGAGAGGGGATATGAGATATTAGCAGGGAATTGAATAATGCTGAAAAAATCATAGTAAGGAATGCTAGGTATGTTCCTAACATAAATACAAATCTTGTCTGTTAGTCATTTAACCAAAAATCCCAACATTATTGTAAATATCATTGGGAAGTAGTGCATTGTGTTTGACATGAAACATGGCAGAGTGATTGCTGTAGGTATTGGGCAAGGTGGCTTGTATAGGGTTATTGACCTTGCTATAATCAACTTAAATGTGTGTGTGGAGGGAGATTCCATCATTTAAGATGTGTTGGAGGATGAAATTCATCATAGGCTTGTTGACCTTGCTCTAGTCAACTTACATGCACTAGTTGTGGAGAGAATATCCATTGTAAAGAATGTTCGAGAGGATGAAATGCCTCGGTCAAAGGCATTGGCTCTGATGATTGGAAACAAGCTTGTTAATTCAATAGAGCATGGTCATTTTGCTCTCACTTCTAATTGTTTTATGGTACTTGAACTGTGAGTCAAGCAACCCATTGGGTGCAAATGGGTGGACAAAGTTCCTACTATGAAGTTGGTTTTTACTCCTACTGTGAATATGGTCACACTTCGGTTGCTTGTCTCCATAGCAGCTCAGTTTGGTTTCTTGAACGAAGATTTGGATGAGGAGGTCTACATGGTGTACCCTGAAGTTTTTTGGGTACCTAGTACTAGTCATTTGGTTTGCAGGTTGATTAAGTCCCTGTACAAAGTTAAGCGGACTCCACGAGCTTGGTATATTTTGTTTGATCAACATCTCCAAGATTTTGGATTTAAACTATGGAGGTCAGGGTGAAGTTATCAGCCTGATGATTCATCACTAGTCGATGATTCACTTTACAAAGAATTGATGGACAACTTGATATATCTTATGTTCACACAAGTGGATCTTTGTTTTGTTAGGTATAATTTTCGGTTTTTGTCTACACTAAAGCTTCTACATTGGACAACAACAAAATGGCAGGGGACTGCAAATTTTAGATTTGATATCTCAAGAGCAGCCTGTAAATGTATTGACTAAACTCTTTGGTGTTTGTAAAATTTTGGAACAAACTTGGAGTAGTCTCCGATTTAGTTATTAAGGGTGATTATTAAAGTTATTAATTAGCTATTAGTTAAACATTAATTAATATTCGGTTATTAGCCTTCCCAACTAATGCAACTTCTTTTCTGCTTAATAAAAGACAGACACACACAAGTGTGCTATATGCCTCCAATTTCTCTTCATTCTTTCAGTGTTTATATTTGCTAACACCTTGGACAAATACTTCATCAATGCTCTTGGGCATGCAAAGTAGGATTTGTCTCCTTACATTGCTATGAAGTCCTCCAAGGTATTTGTCAGCACACTCCAATATTGTGTGCAAAATTCGAATTGAATTGCTTGCCTCCTA
The DNA here is from genome assembly GCA_037957365.1 of Torreya grandis. Lineage (NCBI taxonomy): Eukaryota > Viridiplantae > Streptophyta > Pinopsida > Cupressales > Taxaceae > Torreya > Torreya grandis. The sequence continues at coordinate 2,008,807 of JARHVA010002554.1, read as the reverse complement.
AATTCAGTGGTGTATTCTTGCAAAGTTTAGCCTTGCTTTTGCATATAGTTCTGCAATATAATTAGTCTTTTTATTGATAACCAATTGGCTAAAATTGCAACCTAACCAATTGTTTGAATTGCTTCCTTTTAGCTATTGGTGGCCATATCTTAATGGCTAATGCATTTTCATGACTTTACCATCAAGTGAGAGCATGACTATTCAACTCATGATGAGCAAATGCAATCTTTTGTTTCTCACTCGGTGAATGTTGAAATACACCACAAGCAATTAGAACCAATTGTTGAGGTTTTCCACATCCACATGGCCTTCATAGGGCTGAATCTCCACCTTGGTCTTTTCCTTCAATGGTTGTTATGGTGGGGCACTTCTTGAGCTTCTCCTCCATGTTGGGGCTGCTCCTCTCTGCCTTTGTCCTTGGGCTTCGCATCTCCTTGCTTGGTTTTCTCTTTGGCTTTGGAAGATTTAGGGGAACTCGGAGCTTGCTACTTAGAGTTTCCATCTACCTCTCCAACTTATCAAAAGCTTACTCATAGATTGGGAAATGTTTTCCAACTTGGGTTGAAGCTTGAGAAATATTTTCCATGACAATCATCCACATCTCCAACCTATCAAGCTTACTCATAGAATGGTAGATGTTTTCCACCTTGGGTTGAAGCTTAAAAAGCCTTTTCCATTACAATCCTCAACCTCTCAGTATTCAGTCCAATCTTCTCGGTGTTCCATACATGCTGTTTCTTATTCCACTTGCTTGTGGATGTAGCAGCTCTTCTTCTCCTCTAGCCTTCCCTAGCTGGGTAAGGGCATGGATTTAAAATTGAACCCATACAATCCAAGGATTAGTAGCTCTGATACCAATATGATCTGTAATTGCCCTGGATGTTCCAGTGCACAATTCACCAATGCAAGTTTCTAATAAACTAATGGCTGAAAATTGAAATCAGGACTGCTCCACGTGAAGTACTTTGCTTCAAAAGTGGCATACATAGAATTGCTAACACAATTGTCAAGGAAACATAACAAGGTAAAATATTGATAAACATTGAATAGTAATTATGCTACTGTAAGAAAACATTGCATTAACACCTTGTTTACCAATATGGAAAAGAGATATGCCTACACTCGCTTTAAAATCTGCAAATCAGCAATGCAAAATACAAAGGGTTGCTTCTAATGGGGTAATTTGGACCGCCATGGATTCAATCCAACTCTCCTTTACCACCTGATTATGCTTTTCTATGCAAAAATCAGGCTTTTAAGATGACCTATACTGCAGAATCTCTTATACAACCATTGGAAACTTTCTAGATGCCCAACCTGGTGCTGATGTCCAAGGGTTGTTTCAAGTGCCCTCCACCCTTAACACAACAAACTTATCTCCACTCTATGTTGCTTCCAAAAATAGTAGTTTGTTTACTTCTTGTTTGGGCATTAAAATTGTCAAGCAAACTTATCTCCACTATGCGTTTGAACTTGTTGATATCATTATATAGGCTAGCAAAGGGGAACTTCTTATCTATTTTGTGCTTATAGAAGGCTGATTTATTAGGAGCAGAGTAACAGAAGGGCAAACTAATTGTTTTGTGCTGACCTTTTAATTCGAACCAGATAAATTGGTGGTTAGGGTCAGTTTTATTGACTTTAAAAAATGAGTCAGTCTTGATTTGAAATAAAATTCCTTTGCACCAGATTCTTCTACTCCCATGTCTCTTGTTCCAAAGAGATTAATTTAAGACTTTCAATGTTATGACATGATCCGAACAGGGTGTATTTTGAAACTTTCAATGTTTGGACATTTGATTTTTTCATATTCGAAAGTTTCAATGAGAAAATTAGTATCTATTTTGGTTGGAAGCTAGCTTAGTCGAGAACCTTTTTTCCACGTTAAGATCCTCACGTTGTTTGTCAATCTCATTTTTTGGTCTAGGATATTTCTCGTGTAGGCCCATTTGTGATTCTTCCTAAGCTTCTTTCATCTTGTGGATAACTCAATTATTGATAAAAGATGTGAGTTCTAAGCAGACAATATTGAGGAAAGGAATTTGTCATTTGATGACGATGCATTTTCTATTCCTTCTTTGGCGAGTGAATTTCTATTCTGTCTTTTAAGAACCAACTGGTTACTTATGTCGTCTTTCTGAAAAATTATATTCAACAACATGGAATCACGAATCTCTAGTTCTTACTGTTTGTCTTGTTCTGTAAGTTTATCACCTTACTAGAAATGCCTGTATTTGTGTTGCTCATGTGATCCAATACTTTGATGCACCTTGCAATTTATTGTGGAGACACATAGGTGCTGTTGGCTTAGGTGCGTTTCATGTTTACTCAAGATGCCCGATTTTTTTTTAGGTGTCCTGGTGTTCTTATGGATGCCTGTGCAGGAAATTGGGCCATTGACGTCCTATGCATTTTCTTGAGTTGAACTAAACTTCTTTAGCTGCTACTTAAGGAATGTCAAAATATGGTTCCATGTTTCCTGTAAGCTGCATCTTGGTAGGATTGATTCATGACTGAGTTTGTTCACAATAGTCAACGTAAAGAATCCAGAATGTGTTAATGGAAGAAGAGAGCTTACAACTGTTAGGGCTAGTTGTGGCACTTTCACTTCTATTTTCTTATGTTTCATAACTTGTTTAGTTTCACGCTTCATGATTATTAGGCATGCTTTTAGAAAATTACAGGCAAGGAATTTGTTACATGATGTTATTATGGTTGGTGCATCATTGCTATTAATTTTTAAAATGGCGTCAAATTTAATGCATATTTTGGAAATTGCAGGTGTACTTCACTGTATATGACCAATTAAAAAAACTGCAACAGGCTCATAATGGTAATGCATAATTATGTACTACCATTCAGTTAAATTTTGTGTTCATATTGAGATTCATGGATAATTTATAGCATACATAATTATTTTCTCTTTGATTTGATACAATATAAATTTAGTGTGCATTTGTAATAAATATACTCTTATATTGTAGCATATGGTTGTCTTTCATTTAGATCCACATGAAGAAATTTCGGTAAGAGCCAATATGATAGCTGCATCAGGTGCTGGTGCTGCCACTGCTATTGTTACCAATCCTTTATGGGTTGTAAAGACCAGGCTTCAGGCGAGTACAATCATTTGTAACACACAGTTGGATGAGGAGTTATAATGGTCAAATTTTATTTTACTTTTTTTTTTAAAACCAAATTTATTAAGGTAGTATTGAAGTTGATATTTTAATGTAAATTGCATCCAAATCTATGAGGGTTGCATATTCTAATATCATTTTTCTGTAAAATGGTTCCCTTACACGTTTGGCATCACATGTTTATCAAAGAATCACATATAAACAACACATTTAAGTGGTAATAATGGTGTATTCATAGTCTGCATTTGAAATAATATGGTTTTGGGTTTAATGGCTTTAGCTTTAATCCCATTCATGATGTTTTTAGTATTTAATCCCATTCATGATGTTCTTTTCACCCTAGCACTTTCCTATTGTAACTGAATGTACCTTTGAGTCTCATTGCCCAACTTTGGGTTACTTGTGGACATTATATAACCTCTTTATTTCTCTCTTTCTACGGGTTTAGTTCTCTCTAGGAATCTTAGATTTCCCAGACAGTTCTGATGATAATTTTTCTGAGAAAGAATGTTTGTATTCTCAGTTTTGTTTCTCACCAGAGTTTTCTTGATGAAGTTCTTTTGGCTCCCCTGGGTCCCCTATTTTCAAAGCCCAGTTCTTAATAAGATGACTCTGATCATGAAACTTAGCACACTTCAGTGGAATCTGGTCATGATCTAAAGTTTGTCTGTGCTCCCTAATCTGCATCTTTGACAAAAAAAGAGTTAAGACTCCTTGAGATTTGAGAGGTTTAATTAATAAGATGATTATGATCATGAAACTTAGCACACTTCAGTGGAATCTGGTTGTAATCTAAAGTCTGTCTGCACTCCCAAATCTGTATTTTTGACAACAATGGAGTTAGTTAGAGCCACGAGGTTGGAGAGGTTTAACTTTGATATAATTCAATCACAAGCGGTGGATTTACTATTGATAGTTTGAGCAGAGGCAAACAAGTATTTCTAATGCCATTGCCAATATGAGTGAGTCATGGCTTGGTCCACAGATGAAAGGTAAAAAATGAATTTTGATCCACGTTGGGACTTAAATTGGGGCTATAGCACCAACATCTAATTCAGTGGTTGAGAAATTTAGGTAAAATCTGCTTTTCGATAAACAAGGAACTGATTAAAAAATACCCATTTAGTCAGCAGTTGTCGGGAAAACAAACAGAAAATAGTCTTTCCCAAGACTGGAAACTTCCAACTCTTTCATTGATCTTGGGTTTCCAATTAATATTATATCCAAGTGACGAGAGAGCAAACTTTTTTTATCAAAGTGATGAGAGAACAATGATTTAGTTAAATAGAATACAAAATCTTTTCATCAGCCTGCATTGATAAAATGCAGTACATCATGCTAAATGTCAGAGAGGAGCATTGATAAAATGAAGATTGGTTGGGGTTTCCAAACTTGTAACCAGATCACTAGCAAAGTTCAATCTTTTTTGGGAGAAGCATTTAAATGTCCCTTTCCCCCATGAGTTTCGATCAATATCAGGTGTCAAAACATTTCTCAAGACAGCGGCTTTACAGGAACCACAAATGGGTGGAGGGGAGGAAGTTCAATCAACAGAGAGCCTAACCGTAAAGGAAAAGCAGCAGTGGCAGCAGGAGAGACCTCAGAATGATTGCCTTTTTGCTTCAAGCTTGACTTGAAGGATGGTTCCTACAGACTGGAAAATTTTAGAGTGCCTGTTATGATGTTATATTATGTCTATTCTTATTCCTATTCTTTTTTGGATAGATGATGAGGGTTGGGGGGTCCCTCTCCTTTTTTTAGATAGATACAGATTTTGATGGGATCCTTACCGTATATTAATACTGAAAAACCACAACAGGCCAGGGTAAAAACACCATGGTCCAAGAGCGCCAAATACAATAAACAGCCATAAGGCTAAAAGTAAACAAACAACAGGCCTATCAACTGCTCAAAAGCCAGTATCAAACATCAGCGTGTGGGATAATAATCTAAAAGATTAGCTATCTTGCCTTTTTTACCTTTTTTCTTTTTAACCTCCTGCCATATTTCATGCTCAGCATTTACTAGAACTAATTGTTTCTTTGGATGTTGAATTTCCGAAGTTCTATTTTCAAGCACATCTTTGTTTGAGTTTGAGTTTTCAGACTCATGTCCTCTTTTAACTCCCCCAGCTGGTTGCTTCACAGGGGAAATTTGAACAATTTCTGTCACCTCTTCAATGGGCACTTTTTCATTCGCAGAAGCAACTTTTCCTTCTTTCTTGCTATCTTCCATTTCTGTTGTATCTTATGTTTCTGTATCTTCAAAACAATCTTCCGCCACTAGCGACGGATCTAGTGCACTTCACTTGTTTGATTTGGATTTTTCTCCCTTCTTTTTCTTCACTTGTAGATGTTGCTGAGGACACGCTGCATGAAGATGGCCTGATAATTTGCAATTGTAGCATCTAAAAAAAATATTCTCATAGTCAAGAATTTGAACATGCTGAGTTTTACCATATTTTAAAATGATTTTATCTGGAACCCCTTTTAAATCGATCTCAACACAAATGCAATCGTAAGTGCATAACTCTGTAGCAGCTCGCTCATTATCATCTTTTAGGAATGACCCCAAAGCATTAGCTATTTCTTTGTGAGCATGCCAAAAATGTAGAGGTAGATTAGGAAGACGAACCCAAACCGACATTTTAGTGACTGAGAAAGTGAGTGGGTTGAAATTCGGAAACCAGGGAATGATGAACAGCCCTGTCATGCCCCAAAACCAGGGGCCTTCTGAGATGCATTTTTGGTAATCTTGTTGATCGCAGAAGTGGACAAAAAAAACCTTAGAGCACAGAGAAATTTCATAATGATTCGACCATGTCTCATAAACCCATTTATATAAAGCGGTCGTAGACGACCAAATACCATTAAATCTACAAATGACTGCATCTTCAGCCAAAGTGTTGAAATATTCATCAACCACCTGATTCTCGATTACCACAGAAGGAACCTCCTTCGCTTGATCCACAATACAGACTTGAGGAGGTGGGGAGCTTTTCGTCGGATTTGGCAAGGGGGCAGCATTTCTGATTGCATCTTTGAATGACGCAGGTCTTAGATTATTGAATGTTTTAGGACAGCCATCCCTCTCTGCAATCTGGAAGTAATGGAAATAACCAAATCTTTTCCTAATAAATAAAAACACTGTGGGAAAAGATTTTGTAATTCCTTACCCTGGTAAACTAAACACTGGTATTCAACTTGAACATTTGAAGAGACCTCCAGCGTCTGTGTTAGATCTATCACCGCTTCAGTTCCTGTTGACGCTGTGGATTGCACCCTTGAGAGAAAGCTGGGCTTCTCTCTTCCACGCGGCACAATGGAGACTCCTCTCTTGCCTGTGGGTTTGGCAAAACTGAGGGGAGAATCTCTAGATAAGGGCTAGCTCCCTTTGATGCATCTCTGAGTTATTCCAGTACTATGGCTAATATATATAGATATATATATATATATATATATATATAAAAGGGGGGGTTGAAAAGAGAGGAGTGCTGAAGCAGAACCTAAGCTAAGACGTTGATGCACCAAAAAAGTTTGATCTACTCATTTGCTCACACTTCAAACCTTAAGAGCACATACATACACTTTATCTGATAAAAGGACTAGACTGCGGAGAACTTAACAGAAAGGTTTAATGAAGACACACAGAAGATGAACTTACCACAGGTGTTGTAGGAAGACACATTGTCTGATAACCCTCTTCTATCTCTGTGCTCCAGATACAGCTCTTTTTGCTACCTGCAAGAATGACGCTTTGTCTATACCAGGTGTGCTGGTATCAAGCCTGTGAAAGCATTATGGAACAATGACTGGACACAAGGTTAATACTCAGGCACACCCAGAGATATATCCAACCAGATAGAGGTAAAACACTTTTTATTGATTCAAGGTGAAATTTGGCAGGTTTGTGCCATACAAAAATGAGAGATCCTTTTTCAAATGAGAAGTTACAAATATATAGCCTTTTGGAAAAGACTTTGGCGCTTTCTGGAAAATAAATGACCCATGCTGCATTGAGAGCATTGGAAAAAGGACGCCGCTTGAAAGAGAATGTTGTGTCGGCTCCAGTTTTGACTTTAGGCGTTTAAAATATATTAAACGTCATGTGTGAAAACATGGGCCGCGCCGTTTGTCTGCAAACAAGATCCCTTCTTCAAGACATTCACGCGATTGTCTAACCATTAATGCAAAATGAGGAAAAACAAGTCGCGCCATTCACTGTTTGTGCTCCTTGATGACCACTTGGCAGAGACTGTTTCAACCGCTGGAATAACTCCTTGTGCCAACACCTTCTTTTGCCACTTGGACAGTTTTGTCTGTTTCTGCGCTTGGCTCTTTGGGCTCCTTTCTTGGCGGGTCGCTGAGTTCACTCTTGATTCTTGTCTTTTTTTAGCGTTATCTTTTCCTGATTTTGTCTTTTGTCATCTCTTGGCTCTTTCTGGCAATCTGAGCCCCCTAAGGCTATCTTCTATCAATCCTTGGCTGGTTCTTTAGGCTCTTTTCTCAGCGGACTCTTCCTTTTGGCCCTAAGGCCTTTTAATTCCTTCGGGTTCGCGCTCAAGCATTTAAAAATCAACGGCTATTTCATTGCCGTAAAGTTGACGTTCGCGCGCCCGTTGCCATTTGAAAGCCAATGACTATTCCCTTGCCCTGAATTTGACGTCTGCGGGGACGTCACCAGACGTTGAACCTGAACGGCTAGTTCGCTATGTTGGATTTTGACATCTTCAAGCCCGTCACCCCTTGGTCAATTCCTTCGACTTTCCTTCCTTCAGCGTTTCTTTCTCTGCCCGGGCCTTTGTCTTTTAACCTTCCCGAAGGGAAGGTGTCCCTTCGGGGGCTTGGAGAAAGGTCCCTTTCACAGTCGTCGAGAGCCCCCCGCAAGGGCACCTGCCTTTCGGGGTACTTCGAGCGGCCTTGGTCCTCAAATCCTTCGGAATTCTTTCGGACATTTTGTTCGAAGGAAAAGTTTCCTTCAATGTTTGGCCCTTTGTTTCGGGCGAATTCTTCGGGCAAAAGTCTGAAAGAATTCCTTCAGATTTTTTGTCTGAAGAATTTGCCTTGTTCATTTTGCCGCGGGATTTTCTTCCGAAAGAATTCCTTGTTTCTTTTTGTCTTGTGGATTTCTTCGGACAAAATGTCCGAAGGAATTCCTTTGGACATTTTGTCCGAAGAAATTCAACTTTTTGTCTTTGCCTTTTCCGAAGGAAAACTCGCCCTTTTTGCCTTGTCTTTTGATTCCTCCGCAAGGGTTCCCTGCCCTCCGCAAGGGCACTTTTGGGTCCGGAACTGCCCTCCGCAGCCTGCTGGAATGGTCCAGTTTGTGCCTGACTGTCCTCCATAAGGGCATTTGTCCTTCGGGCTTTGGAAGACCCCCTTTGAACCTTCTGATTTGAACCAATTGCTTGAACCAACTACTTTGAACCAAACACTTTGAACCAACCGATTGAACCAACTGATTGAACCAAACACTTTGAACCAAACCGATTGAAACAACCGATTGAACCAACTGATTGAACCAACAATGGTTCAAAGTTCAAGTTCAAAGTTCTTAAAAAGATCATGCCGTTGAACCCCGACGTCGAACCATTGAACTGGTTTATCCTTTTGCTGAAAGACTTGTGCAAACCAAATTTGAACTGGCTCAGAGCAGCAGGGGAAGAAGGAGACCGATTTTGGCTTGTAGGACCAAAATGGTCAACAAATTGGCGATTTCCAGGGGAAGCATGCCTGCTATGCTTAAGAAACTAGTAGCCTCAAAGTCCATTGGGCATGGAGTCAAGATGTAGTTTTGAAAGAGTTAGCAACAACCTTGAGATATCTAAGAATCAATCACGAAGGTCTTACCCCAAAAGGAAACGAAACACACACAAGATTAAGAAAACTACTAACATGTGCAAAAACACTTAGGAAAAACAGGGAAAAAACAAGAAAATAGGTACATGACGGAAGAAGGCTCAGTGATAACGCTTGAGATGTATCCTATTAACTGGGATACATAGTTCTTCACCATCCAATCTGGAGAGTTGGAACGCATTGTGTTGCTTGCACTGAGTGATGACATATGGACTGCTCCATAGGGCGTCGAACTTCGTGTGCTTTCCAAGCTTAGCTCGGTCCTCATCCCATTTCAAGACGATATCTCCTTCAGAGAAACTTTTTGATGAGGATCTCTTGTCGAAGTGTTTTTTCGTCTATTGTTGGTGGTTGGTCATATAAGCCATAGCTTGGTCCCTTGTTTCTTGAAGTTCCATCAATTCACACAGCCTAACCTCCATGCTGTTGCCTTCTTCTAACTGCAGTTGATGAGCAAGGTCCAAGGCTGGCAATTCAAGTGAAATAAGAAGTCTAGCTTCCCTTCCATACACGAGCGTGAATGGTGAATTGTCAATTGCCCTCTTTGGAGTGACCTTGTCTACCCACAGGGCTGTTTTCAACTTGGCATGCCAAGTTCTCTGATTCTCTTCCATTGTTCTTTTGATAATCTTGATCAGATTCTTATTGGTAGACTCAGCCAGCCCATTCCCTTGTGAGTAGTAGTTGGAAGAAGTGTTGAGATAGATGCCGTATCTCAATGCCCATTTACTCGTTCTAGTCCCCAAGAAGGCCAATGCGTTGTCTGATATGATGGTAGCTGGGACTCCAAACCTTGTCATCAGGTCTTCATAAAAGTCCAGGACTACACTTTCGTTGGCTTTCTTCAAAGCGACAGCCTCTACCCATCTTGTGAAGTAGTCTGTGGCGGTCAAAACCCATTTGTGGCCAGCACTGGAGGGAGGATTGATCATCCTTATGAAGACTAGGCCCCATTGCATGAATGGTCGCTCCACCTGAATAGGCTGTAAAGGCATTGCAGCCAGCCGTTGTTTCCCATCAAAAAGTGCACACTTATGGCACTTTCGTACCCAAGTATGGGTATCTCTGAATAAAGTGGGCCAGAAGTAACCAGCGCTCATTATTCTTGTAGGTGTAGGTTTAAGAGAAAAGTGACCACCAGCTGGCTCATCATGGAACTCGGACAGCGCCCTGTCGGCCTGACCTGGGTCTATGCACCTTAAAAGCACTCCTGAGAAATCCCTTCGGAACAACACTCCATCGATCAGGACATAAAGGAGAGATTGGAGTCTGAAATATCTCCTCTTGGTCCTATCAAGGCCTTGCGAGCACTCACCAGTGAGAAGGAAACGCCTCATCTCTGATGTCCAATCCTTCATGACTGCTGCTTCTTCAGCTGTGGCTTCATCATGAATGAGCAAACTATCTTCTCTCTGCTGTTTAAAGTCCGCAACAAGGTGTTCACACAGCCCTTTTTCTCTTACCAGCTTGGTGGTTTTGATATCCATGTCATATTCCATTACTTTAGTGATCCATCCCGCTCTCTTTTCATTCAGATCACGGTTGGTCAAGAAATCTTTGATGCTAAGATGTGGAACTATGAGGTGAATCCTGTTGTTGGACAGCATATGTCTGAATTTTTTCAAGCTCCGTATGATTGCAAGGACTTGCTTCTCCACATATGTATACCTAACCTCAAAACCCTCTAGACCTTGGCTAAAAAAATGCAAGCGGTTGTTCAAGGTTATCACCATTCGCTTGGGTAAGCATAACAGAGATTACCTCTTCATTTCCAAAGGTGTAGAGGTTGAAATCTTTGGTGAAGTCAGGACTGATCAAGGTAGGAGCCTGGGTGATAGCCTGCTTGATCTCTTCAAAACTATCCTTCTTTTGTGCTGTCCACGCAAACTTCTCATATTTTTTCAGTATAGAGGTCAATGGCTTGACTACCTCCGCAAAATTTGGAATAAATCTCCTGATGAAATTTATTTTGCCGAAGAAGCTCTGCAGACCCTTCTTATGTTTAGGCAATGACAGCTCTAGGATAGAGTGAACTCTTTTTGGATCAATGGTCAAGCCCTCTTTTGAGACATGGCCAATGAGTTTACCCTCATGGACAACGAACACACATTTTGTTAAGCACAAGCTTATACTGAGAGGGGGGGTGAATCAGTATAAGATATTTTTTCGCTTTCGACTATTAATCTTAAATCCAAAACCTCAAATTACTTCACAATTAATATATTCAAAGCAATCAAAGAATACAATGCAAAACCACACAATGCAAATAGACACAGATTTGCGTGGAAACCCTTTCAGGAGAAAATCATGGAGAAATTCTCTTAATATAAATATTCGTAGGCACCAACCTACTGAAGCACCAACCCCAAAAACAATTTTGTAGGCACCAACCTACAGAAACACTAGCCCCTTTCACCGAGCACCAACTCAGCAAGAGACACCAATCTCTTCAAAATGAAGGCACCAACCTTCTCAGAAAAAATCACTCTTCTATCTCAAATTTGTTGTCAAAACAATAGATGATAGAACACTTGCTTTATCTCTTTTAGATTCGATCTACACTTGAGTGTTTTCGCTGCTATACTCTTCCTTATACTTGCTGATTTTTTCTTTTTAATATTCTCACAAAAATTTGCCTTCAAAAATTCTGCTCTTCTTTTATATATCTTCCACTTTCGAATCTACTCTTTTGCCATTCGTTATGCACTTATTTATAACCCACGGAAAGCCACAAATTAAGGTCATGACTCTTCAAGTGAAAAGGTCTTTTCGAACGGTCACAACTCCTCCCAATAGGTCGGCCAAGGTTGACAATTCCGTCGACAATTCCGTTCACTTCCGTCGACAATTCCGTTCACTTTTGTCGACATTTCCGTTCACTTCCTTCAACAATTCCATTCACTTCCGTCGATATTTCCGTTCACTTCCATCAACAATTCTGGCAACAATTCGTTCACTTTCGTCGACATTTTCGTTCGCTTTTGGCAATCAATTCTGTTCGCTTCCGGCAATAGTTTCATTTGACATCAATGTCAATATTCCAACAATCTCCCCCTTTGTCATTGATGGCAACCACAAATTGAAACTACTCCCCCTTGCTGCACTGTCTCTTCTGTTTGAATCCTTCTTCGCTGTAGCTCCCTCTTTCTGTGACATCCTCTTTTTGTATTTCTTCCTCTTTGACATCAATGGCAAAGGGTCTATCCAAGAGCTAGTACTTAGCTCCCCCTCAGTTGATGCTTCCCTTTAGTGGCAAGAAGCAAAAGAAATTACTCCAACTTCTATCGTAGGTACTCAAATGTTTCCTTTGGAAGTGGCTTAGTGAAGATATCAGCCATCTGTTCAAATGTGGAAACATATTCCAATTTTACTTGTTGTTCTGCCACTTGTTCTCTCAAGTAATGATACTGTATAGGGATATGCTTAGTTTTGGAATGCATAACTGGATTCTTTGAAATACTTATCGCACTAGTATTGTCGCATAATATGGAGATTGGATGATAATACTCTACTTTGATATCTTTCAAGGTTTGTTTCATCCATAGAACTTGTGTACAACATAGCACTGCCGCTATGTACTCTGCTTCTGCTGTGGATAGAGATACAGAATTCTGCTTCTTACTCAACCAAGATACTAGGCTTTCTCCAAAAAAGAATGCTCCTCCACTTGTACTTTTTCTATCATCTAACAACCTGCCCAATCTGAATCCGTGTACGCTACCAATGTGAAGTCTTTACCTCTTGGGTACCACAACCCATAATCCAAGGTTCTCTTTAAATATCTAGATATACATTTCACGGCTTGCACATGTGTTTCTTTTGGAGCTGCTTGAAATCGTGCAACCATACCTACTGCTTGCATGATATTTGGCCTAGATGCCGTCACATATATTAAACTCCCAATCATTGATCTGTAAAGAGTTTGATCAGTATTCAGAGATTCATTATCTTTGCTCAACTTCGTACCTGTAGCCATAGGTGTGCTAACAGGGGCACAATCCTCCATATGGAATTTATTCAACATCTCCTTCATATACTTGCTTTGGGATATGAATATTCCTTTGTTAGATTGAGAGATTTGTAAATTAAGGAAAAATGACAACTCACCTAACATGGACATCTCAAATTCCTTTTGCATATCTTCGACAAATATCTTAGACATTTCCTCATTGTCTCCTCCAAAGATTATATCATCTACATACACCACAACAATTAACTGGTGATCTCCGTCAGTTTTGATGTAAAGATTACTATCAGCATATCCTCTCTTGAATCCTTGGTCTTGTAGGTATTTATCAAGCCTAGCATACCATGCTCTAGGAGCTTGTTTCAATCTGTATAAAGCTTTCTTCAATTTACACACATAATCCTTGTTTTCTGATAAGAGGAATCCTTCTGGCTGTTCTATGTAAACTTCCTCTTCTAGATTGCCATTTAGAAACGCTGATTTAACATCCATTTGATAAACTTTGAAATTTTTGAATACTGAAAATGCAAGAAATATTTGAATTGCTTCTAATCTAGCAACAGGGCAAAAGTCTCTTCAAAATCTACACCTTCTACTTGAGCATACCCCTTACACACCAACCTTGCTTTGTTTCGAGTGACTTGGCCATTTTCATTCAATTTGTTTCGAAAAACCCACTTAGTGCCAATTACATTTTGATCCATTGGCCTGGGCACAAGTTCCCAAGTCTCATTCTTCTCAATTTGATCTAACTCTTCTTCCATTGCTTTTACCCAGTGTTTATCATGACTAGCTTCAGAAAAAGTCTTAGGCTCTACCTTGGATAACAAAGAGAAATTTAAATGCTCAGGTATACTTACAATTCTTCTTCTGGTTTGCACCCCAGCATCAATGTTGCCAATGATTTGAATTTCAGCATGATTCTTCTGAACAAAGTGAGATGGTGCTTTGGTGTCTTGCCTTTCAGATTCACTCAATTTTTCTACATTTTCTTTCTCCCCTTCTTCTACAAGATTGGGTATTTCTAAAGGCTCTTCTGAAGGTTCTTTTGCCTTTTGATTCATGATCTCATCTATTCTAACACTAGCACTTTCTACGATAGTTTGTAGCCTTTTGTTATAACATCTATAGGCTTTGCTTTTGATGGAGTAACCAAGAAAAATTCCTTCGTCAGCGCTTGAATCAAATTTGCCCAAGTTTTCTTCATTCCTGTTGATAAAATTTATACTTCCAAACACTTTGAAATGTTTGACCGAAGTTGGTCTTCCTTTCCACAATTCGTAAGGCGTTTTGTCATTATTAACTCTGATTTGCCCTCTATTCAAGATATATACTACTGTATTAACTGCTTCTCTCTAGAATCCATCTGATAGCTTAGATTCATTCAACATAGTTCTAGCCATCTCTTGAACGGTTCGATTTTTCCTTTCCACCACTCCATTTTGTTGTGGAGTCCTTGCAGCTGAGTATTGTCTCTTAATTCCATGAGCTTCGCAAAACTCAATGAATTCATTTGAAATAAACTCACTTTCTCGATCTGACCTTAGACATTTTATTTTCAGCTCTTTTTCATTTTCTACTAATGCCTTGAAAGCTTTAAACTTTTCAAATGCTTCTGATTTTTCTTTTAGAAAGGCTACCCATGTCATTCTAGTATAATCATCAATGAGCAACATAAAGTAGCTCTCACCTTGCATGCTTTCAGTTCTGGTAGGACCACAAAGATCCGTATGAATCAACTCTAGTGGTTTGGTGGTCAAATATTCCTTCGTTTCGAACCTTGATCTGGTTTGCTTCCCGTGTTGGCATTGCTTGCATAGAGTGCTTGAAGGTTTCGTTATCTTGGGCATATCTCGCATAGCCTGTTTGTTGCTGATTTTCACAAGATTATCAAAATTTATGTGCTCTAACCTTCTATGCCATAGCTAACTCTCTTCAACTTGACTTAGACAACATTTCTCTCCTCTCATTTCTCTAAGCATGTATAGGTTGTTTGTGGTTCTATGAGCATCTGCAATTAGTTCTCCTGTGTCTCTTTTTCTGATCTCACAACCTTCAAAAAAGAACTTGAGTGTGTCTTTGATCACACATTTAGCTAACACTTAGAAGATTATGCTTTAGCCCTTCCACATATAACACATTTTCTGTTTTGGTTTTTCCATTATCGAGACTAAGTGTACCTTTTCCTGTTATTCTGGCTGTAGTGTTGTCTCCGAACTTCACCATGCCTTCATTGACCTTTTTTAACGAGATGAATTTGCTTTTATCTCCAGTCATGTGTCTCGAACATCCACTATCAATGAACCATTGTTGTCCATCTCTAGCATGGAACTCTGTTTGAACAATCATGGATTCTTCTTGCTTCTTCTTCTAGGTCTTTGATGGTTCTCTTTTCTTTATCACTGGAGCTTTGAACTTTTGATCTTGTCTTACAGATTCAAAAACACTTCTACAATAGCATGCTATATGTCCATAGTTGTTGCTCATCAAAGTTTGATAAGGGAGCAAAAGAATTGTAGTTTCTGTTCGAAGCTCCATAGGTTTTTTTGTTTCTGCTCCTGACTTCAATATCCTTGGCTCTCTTTCTACAATCTAATTTCTTATGACCAAAATGATTGCAATAATAACAATATCCATCAAAATAATTACCAAACCTGGTTTTATTTGCATATCTTGGAGCAAATGGTCTTCTGAAGTTTGGTTCCCCTTTGCTTTGTTGATAGAGCTGGTTTTTGTATCCTGGGCTTCTTCCTTCTTGGTCTCCTTTTTCACTGGCTCCTTAAGAGTTTCAACATAGCTCTTAGCTTTCTCTTTTGCCTTCTCATACCCAATGCCTGACTTGTTAGATGGTGATCTTTGACTCTCTAGAATCTTATTCAAAACATGAGTGTTTTTCTCAGATTTTAATTCACTTGCTATTTTAGAATTCGGTTTTTCTAGATCCCTTTTTAAAACATCTATTTCAGATTCATACCTTTCACAGTCTTCTCCTTTCTTCTTTAGCTGATCCGTTAGATCTTCTTCAATTTTCTTTGCTTCTTCGATTTGGATTTTTAGATCAGCAATTACCTTGTTTGATTCCTCAAAGACTTGTGATGTCTTCGCTTTGAAGTCTCGATTCTCTTCTTCATATTTTCGGAGTTGTAACTTTAGTTTTTGATTCTTCTTAAATGCTTTTATTTCTTCTAACGCGCAGATAAGTTCTTCAAGGTTCACTTCACCTTCTTCCATGTCTTCGTCTTCCTCCAAATTATCTTTGCTGGTGGTGGCATTTCCTTCTGTAGCCATGAACACAATCTCTTCATTATCACTCTCAACATCACTTTCTTTGTTTTCTTTAGATGAGCTGCTATACCTCTTGGAGTATAGGCTTTTCTTTTGTTTCTCAAATCTTTGCTTGTCTTTGCTCGGCTTGAATTGGTTTTTGTACTTTGATTTGTTTCTCTCATCATCGCTATTTCCTTTATTTGGACATTTGGCTGCAAAATGACCAATTTTACCACAATTAAAGCATTTAAATGGTAACTGTCCTTTATATTTGCCCGATCCTTTCTTTAGCTTCCGAATGAATATAGCTTAATTTTCATTTTCTTCACTACTTGAATTTTCACTTGATTCTGGTTCTTTGATCTTCTCTTTCTTCGAGACCTTGAATGATGCTTCCTTCTTCGACTGTCTCTCAGATTCAGTTCTCATTTCGTAGGCCGTAAGAATTCCATGGAGCTCGTCCATTTTCATCGTGTCTAAATCCTTCATTTCTTCAATGGCAGAGACTTTCGCATCAAATCTCAATGGTAGGGATCTCAGGACTTTCTGAACGATCACAGATTCTTCAATTTTTTCTTCGAGTTCTCGAATGACATTAACAATCTCATCGACACGAAGAAGATACCCAGCAATGTTTTCATCATTCTTTATTTTTAAACTTTCAAACTGCCTCCGGTGGGTTTGGAGTTTTGCTTTTCTAACCTTTATAAATAGTTTTGACTTTATCCCAAATCTCTTTTGCAGATTCACAATGCATAACCTTAACAAAATCATTTTTTGAAAGCCCGCATAAGATTGCATTCATAGCTTTCGCATTGTTCTCACTGGCCTTTTTTCCAGTGGCATCCGTTGGTGCAATTTGTGGCGTTGTGTATCCTATTACCACTGCTTGCCAAATATCGAAACCTAGAGCCATCAAATAAGTTTTGATTCTTATGCTCCAAAATGCGTAATTCGTTCCATCGAACAAAGGAGCCTTGTTAGTGGAGAAACCATCTAGCACTTGAGACCCTGCCATATGTGTTTTCCAAGATCTACCTTCTAGCAGTTGTGCTAACACCAAAGGAACCGGCTCTGATACCAATTGTTAAGCACAAGCTTATACTGAGAGGGGGGTGAATCAGTATAAGATATTTTTTCGCTTTCGACTATTAATCTTAAATCCAAAACCTCAAATTACTTCACAATTAATATATTCAAAGCAATCAAAGAATACAATGCAAAACCACACAATGCAAATAGACATAGATTTGCGTGGAAACCCTTTCGAGAGAAAACCATGGAGAAATTCTCTTAATATAAATATTCGTAGGCACCAACCTACTGGAGCACCAACCCCAAAAACAATTTTGTAGGCACCAATCTATAGGAACACCAGCCCCTTTCACCGAGCACCAACTCAGCAAGAGACACCAATCTCTTCAAAATGAAGGCACCAACCTTCTTAGAAAAAATCACTCTTCTATCTCAAATTTGTTGTCAAAACAACAGATGATAGAACACTTGCTTTATCTCCTTTAAATTCGATCTACACTTGAGTGTTTTCGCTGCTATACTCTTCCTTATACTTGCTGATTTTTTCTTTTTAATATTCTCACAAAAAATTGCCTTTAAAAATTCTGCTCTTCTTTTATATATCTTCCACTTTCGAATCTACTCTTTTGCCATTCGTTATGCACTTATTTATAACCCACGGAAAGCCACAAATTAAAGTCGTGACTCTTCAAGTGAAAAGGTCCTTTCGAACGGTCACAACTCCTCCCAATCGGTCGGCCAAGGTTGACAATTCCGTCAACATTTCCGTCGACAATTCCGTTCACTTCCGTCGACATTTGTGTTCAATTCCGGCAACATTTCCGTTCACTTCCGTCGACATTTCCATTCACTTCTGTCGACATTTCCGTTCACTTCAGGCAACAATTTCGTTCACTTCCGTCGACAATTCCGTTCGCTTCTGGCAATCAATTCCGTTCGCTTCCGGCAATAGTTCCATTTGACATCAATGACAATATTCCAACACATTTCTTTGGGACTGAACTCTCTACACCTCTCAAAGATTTGTTTGAGATGTTTCATGTGTTGGCCCGCCTCCTTAGAGAATACTGTCACATCATCAAGATACATTAGCACAATGTTATTTATCAGACCTTGAAAGGCCATGTCCATGGTTCGCTGAAAAGTGGCACCAGCATTGGACAGTCCAAATGGCATTTTTTTATAAGCAAACGTCCCCCATTTAGTAGTGAAGGCTGTCTTGTACTGGTCACAGTCTTGCACCAAAATCTGATTGTATTTTGAATACCCATCCAGGAGGGAGAAACGCTTGCTATCTGTCACCATTTGGAGGATCTGCTCCATACTTGGGAGAGGATGATGGTCTTTCAAAGAGGACTCTATTAAGGTCTCTAAAATCTACGCACAATCTGATCTCTCCATTCTTTTTCCGGATAGGAACAAGATTGGTCAGCCAAGAAGAATGTTTGATCGGAAATATGATTTTGGACTCAATCAACTTGGTGAGTTCTTTCTGCATGAGAGGCTCAATCTTCGGGTTGACAGGGCTTTGTTTCTGCTTGATGGGCTTGGCGCCTTCCTCCAACTCAATGGTATGTTGGGCCAAACTTGGGTTAAAACCCTTCAAGTCGCTATACTCCCAAGCGAAGAGATCAACAAATTCCTGGCACAAGACGAAGACCTGCCTTTCATGATCTGTACACACTTTCCCAAGTGCAAGCAGCTTATCTTTGAATATCTCAACTTTTTCATAGTTCTCCTTCGTTGTGATGTTTGCTTCATCATTTTTTAATTGGTCATCCTCGTTGAAGATACTTTCGAGAGTGACCAAGCCTTTGGTAAGTTTATTGTTCTTCAGTTGAACAATTTGGCTGCCATACTGTTGCTGTAGCTTACCCTGGTTTCTAGCAGCAAACTCAGCGTCCTCTTGCAAGAAGAGTGCTATTTGTTGATCGCTATCAAACACCTGCTAGTTAGTGATGTTGTCAGGGACAGAGGGTCTGATTACCACTTTCAAATGATGTGGACTGCGGTCTCGGCCTATCTCCTTGGAGACGTCAAACTGAGCACCAACTGCTGCTAGTCTGTCCGCTTGTTTGTTCTGTTCTCTAGGAATGGAAGTAACATTGAAAGCAAGGAAACCTTCCACTAAGTCCTATACCCTGTGCTTGTAGGACTTGAGGAAGGAATTCCTAGTCAGGTTCAGGGCTCTCACCTGATTTATGATTAGCTCGCTGTCTCCAAAATTCCTCTTTTTCTCACCCACTCCAAACCATGGATGAGGGATTCATGCTATGCAACATTGCACGTGCAAGAAAATTGGAACCTGAAAGCCGAAAAGTATTTTTCCTGCGAGGGGGAAACTAGCACCACTCCCCCACCAGCGCCCAGCTTGCTTCTTGAGCCATCAAAGAAACGCTGCCATAAACCTGAGCTCTCTTGGTTTGCTTTCACCAAATTTGGTACAAAAGTACCCTCTTCATGCATGCAATAAATCCCAAGGCTTGCCCTTTTATGAATTTGTAAGGATCATGCTCAAAATTGTCACTTCCCCATTCATCTAAGAGTAAGTCAGCAACTCCTTCAAGGGCAGAGGGTGGAGATTGATCTACCTGAAAATCTTCTTGATCAATAATGGCGTAGCTGACATTTACCGCCTTGAGTGAGTACGGTTTCAAATGATCTCTGTGGATTGGCTCCAATTCAATTTTGACCTTAGTCCCATATTTGGTTCTAAAAATCAGATAGGACCAGTTCGCTGCTAGGTAGCCGCTTATTTTAGATGTGAAATACCTGGACAAGCAAATGGCAAAGGAGGAACATCCGCCACCACCCCATCATGAGGGACCGAGAAGGTTGGACAGGCGTGGAGCGTCACGTTCAAGCCTCTCACCACTCTTATTGTTTTTGTTGGTGATCCATCCAGCTGTAGGACTCTCTTAGTCATCTCTTCATATTTGAGCCCCAATTTATCCGCTATGCATTTAGGCATTACCCAGGTGCTTGCTCCACTGTCAATGATACAATTGTGCACCAGGAAGTCGCCTATGACCAAGGACAAATAGAAAGGGGAGACCTTTTCTTTTTTCTTTACTTCCCTGATGTGGAAGGCTGCCCATTTGTGATCAAAACATTATCGGCTTTTGCTGAGACAACTGGTTCATTAAGCCCGTGCAATTCCTTTTGCAGCATGTCTTTTTGTCCCGGTATTGATAATGAATCCCACAAGGAAATATTCATGTGCAGCTTCTTCATCTGGTCTACCACATTGATCTGAGGATTGCTCCCTTTCAAATTTTCTTTGAGATCACTTGCAGCCTTTTGAGGCGCAGGCCTAAGAGCTAAGAGTACAACTGGCGGCCTGAAATTTGGAAATTTCTGGTTCACCTGTGGTGAAGAAGATGGTGCGGACGCTTGAGCAGCGGCTTGAGCTTCTTCCATAGCTCTCCTCTTGGACCTTGTGTTAGCTGTGACACAATCACCTTGATTGTTTGTACTGCCCACGTAAGTGACTGTATAAAATTCACCTTTCAGGTGATTCATGAGAGTGGAATCGGGCTGAGCCGGCCTGCTGTCCATGCCATGTAATGACGCCTCAAAGCTAGGGAATTGGGCAGCTGCCTGATTGTCTTGTGCATTCGTTTACTGACTCAACATTTTATTTGTATAAACAACCTGATCTTGACTGTATCCCATGGGTGAGCAATTTGGCTGCTCTTGTACCAGATTGTTTTGAATGGGCACCATGGCCTTGGATGATGAAGGGGCGCTTGGATTATAGCCTTGAAAAGGTCTGGCCTGTCCAAACTGACCTTGTCCTTGATTGTAATTCTGGAAAGGGGGTCTATTTACTTGCCCATACTGCTGATATCCTTGATTTGGTCGATTGCTCTGAGCTTGCTGCCTTTTGAGAGCCACTAGTTCATTTGTTACGCTTTGCAACAAGCTTTTTACTTCATGGAGGTCATTGGACGGAGTAGCAGCTGGCTTTTCTACGCTAGGCAGAAGAGCTAAGGTAGGTGCAACAGTTTGGACTAGAGGCGGCAAGTCAGGAAAGAGCGGCATATGAGGTCTAGGGGCTATCTTCCCAGCTTGCACCAGGGAATTCTCAGCCACAATAGCTATGTCATAGGCAATAGGTAGCACATGTCCTCTCATGGACTGTATCATGACAACAATGTCGCTGTTCAACGCTTTCAAATAATATAGGAAATCATAGCTTGGGGTCGGCCTTACTAGAATGGGGATTCTGTCCCATGTCTTCTGAAACAGAGTATTGAAATCTTTCATGAATTCGTGTGGAGCTCTTTTCATAGTAGTCAGCTGCTCGGCAAGTGAGAGGTGGTCGCTCTTCTCCCAAATTTGTTTGTTAAGAGGGTGCCCAATTCGTTCCAGGGATCGACTGAATTCATGGGCAAAGTCCCATACCAGTCCAGTTTCTTGCCCTTGAAAGACAATGCCATCAATCTGATAACAATGTTTTTCTCAGTGACATTGTGAATGTTGCAGAGGTTAGCAATATTTTTGATGTGTTCAATCACAGTAATGAGCCCTTCTCTATTAAAGGGAGGCACACTTTTAAAGATTGCCCCTGGGATCGGGTCATAATGCAGGAGATTCAAAGGACTCTGACCATGAAAGGCCACAAAAGGTAAAGCCATAGCTATGACAGGATTCAACCGAGGCCTTCTTGCGTAGATGTATCTTATAGCAGGGATGAGAAAACAATTTGTTGAATAAGGATGAATTTTTGCAAACCTTAGTCGTCTTGCTGTGTTTAAAGGTAGTTCAACAAATTCAAAAGGGACACCCTTAGCAGCAAATTGTGTGGTGACTTTAGGCATAGGATGTCAGACTGACATTTGACCAGAGACTGATGTTCTTAACAGTGGAGTCACCAGATGCTGAAAAATGGTTGATTTTGCTGTAATAGGACCAACATCAATCCTGGGACTTTGCTGAGTGTTAAAAATGGTCCCACTGGGTGTGCCAAAAACTGTTAACGCTGTGGATTGCACCCTTGAGAGAAGGTTGGACTTCTCTATTCCACGCGGCACAATGGAGACTCCTCTCTTGCCTGTGGGTTTGACAAAACTGAGGGGAGAATTTCTAGATAAGGGCTAGCTACCTTTGATGCATCTCTAAGTTATTCCAGTACTATGGCTTATATATATATAAGCCATAGTACTGGAATAACTTAGAGATGCATCAAAGATAGCTAGCCCTATATATATATAAAAGGGGGGGTGAAAAGAGAGAAGGATTGCTGAAGCAAAACCTAAGCTAAGACGGTGATGCACCAAAAAAGTTTGATCTACTCATTTGCTCACACTTCAAACCATAAGAGCACATACATACACTTTATATGATAAAAGGACCAGACTGCAGAGAACTTAACAGAAAGGCTTAATGAAGACACAGAAGATGAACTTACCACAGGTGCTGTAGGAAGACACACTGTCTAATAACCCTCTCCTATCTCTGCGCTCCAGATACAACTCTTTTTGCTACCTGCAAGAATGGCGCTTTGTCTATACTAGGTGTGCTAGTATCAAGCCTGTGAAAGCATCATGGAACAATGACTGGACACAAGGTTAATACTCAGACACACTCAGAGATATATCCAACCAGATAGAGGTAAAACACTTTTTATTGATTCAAGGTGAAATTTGGCAGGGCTGTGCCATACAAAAATGAGAGATCCTTTTTCAAATGAGAAGTTACAAATATATAGCCTTTTGGAAAAGACTTTGGTGCTTTTTGGAAAATAAATGACCCATGCTGCGTTGACAACATTGGGAAGAGGAAGCCGCTTGCAAGAGAATGCTGTGTCAGCTCCAGTTTTGACTTTATGCGATTAAAATATATTAAACGTCATGTGTGAAAACATGGGCTGTGCCGTTTGTCTGCAAACAAGACCCCTTCTTCAAGACATTCACGCGATTGTCTAACCATTAATGCAAAATGAGGAAAAACAGATCGCGCCGTTCATTGTTTGTGCTCCTTGATGACCACTTGGCAGAGACTGTTTCAACCGCTGAAACAACTCTTTGTGCCGACACTTTTTTTTGCCACTTGGACTGTTTTGTCTGTTTCTGCGCTTGACTCTTTGGGCTCCTTTCTTGGCGGGTCGCTGAGTTCACTCTTGATTCTTGTCTTTTTCCAGCTTTGTCTTTTCCTGGTTTTGTCTTTTGTCATCTCTTGGCTTTTTCTGGCAATCTAAGCCCCCTAAGGCTATCTTCTATCAATCCTTGGCTGGTTCCTTAGGCTCTTTTCTCAGTGGACTCTTCCTTTTGGCCCTATGGCTTTTTAATTCCTTCGGGTTCGCGCTTAAGCATTTAAAGATCAATGACTATTTCATTGCCGTAAATTTGACGTTCGCACGCCGGTCGCCATTTAAAAGCCAACGGCTATTCTCTTGTCCTGAATTTGACGTCTGCGGGGACGTCACTAGACATTTGAATCTGAACGGTTAGTTCGCTATGCTGGATTTTGACGTCTTCGGGCCCGCCACCCCTTGGTCAATTCCTTCGGCTTTCCTTCTTTCGGCTTTTCTTTCTTTGCCCGGGCCTTTGTCTTTTAACCTTCCCGAAGGGAAGGTGTCCCTTCGGGGGCTTGGAGAAAGGTCCCTTTCACAGTCGCCGAGAGACGCCCTTAAGGGCACCTGCCTTTCGGGGTACTTCGGGCGGCCTTGGTCCTCAAATCCTTCTGACAAAATGTCCGAAGGAAAAGTTCCCTTCAATGTTTGGCCCATATTGACTAGGTTCTTTAGATTGCATGGCTATGGATTGAGACAAATTTTGATGGTCCTCAATAAGTTGGAAAAGAAGATTGCTTCCCAGGGTGTTGTACCTCAAATTTGTCTCAAATATTAAGGTACCTACAATTTCAAAATTCATAAAAAATTGTCATTTTGAGAAATGTCCAAGTCATGGTTTTTCTTCGTCTTCCCTAAGTTAGTCATTGTGGGAGAAATTGAAGGTTTTGTACATCCTACAAGTCTCACCCCAAAATAAAATCCTTCCTTTGTAATTTGTTGGGGAAATCGGAGATTCCTTACATGTCTTAAAACCCTACTTTTCTTGATTATCTCTTTAGTGAAGTTCCTTAGTTTATTTTGTTGGAAAAGTTGAAGTTTTGTTATGTGTCTTGCATGTCTTCAAGTCCGTATTTCCTAGACTTTGTCTTAGTCGTGCCATTTCTAATGTTAGTTGTCTGACTTTTCGGACTTTTAATACAACTTTGCTTGTTTGCAAGGGTGTCCTAAATATTTGGATTCCTCGACATATTTCTTCATAAAGTTCAGTTCAACGACTTTTGTCAGAACTCTTGGACTCTCATTACAAGCCCGCTTTGAAGCAGACTTGTAATGAAGTCTCACTTTTCCTAATTGTCACTCAAGAATGGCTTTCACATGCAATTTATTGGACTTTTTGAACATTTGAGATGCACTTTTGAGCTTGTGTCTCAGTGTGCAAATTGTCGGAATTTTTGAGCTTTTAAGACGTGTTTGCTTTGAAGCTCAAATGTCGTAAAGTCCTTAAACTTTGGACTCAATTCAAAAGGGTTTGATATTCAATAAAAGGCATTGGGATTTTTGGAGTTTCAAGATTCTTTGGCTCAAATGCTTTAAATATAACAAAGCCTTGACTTTTCTGCCCCTTGTTGCTTGGCATGTCCCTCCGGCCTCTCATGCACCGTTAAGTGCCCTTTCCCTCCATTTCATCCGTTGAAGCCTATAAAACCCTAGCTTTCTTTCATTTTCATTCCATTCCTTTGACCATTTACCCTCTGCTTTGCAAGTCCCTAAGTTTTTCTTCCTTTCATCATCATTCTCTCTCATGTGTGTCTCAGGCAGGGTGGGGGATGGGTCATCACCAATTTCCAACAAAGGATTCCTCAAAGCAAGGTTGTTTCCATTTGTTTTCGCTGAACCTCTTATTCATTGACTTCTTTAGAGGGTTCACAAAGATTCGGCTTTTCCATTTTTCGCCTTGTGAGTTTCTTGTGGAAGGGTTTGCTTCAAGGGTTTCTTTCTCCTGCTTGTGCCTTTGTTCTTTCTTTGCGGAATCTGTTATGAATCTTGTTTCTTGTAATTTTCTACCCTTGTTTCTTTGCGGGCATTGTGGATGAGCCTAACACCTTTGGATCTTGATGCTCTCGATTTTCCACCTCACTTCAATTTCTTTCAAGGAGCCTAGCTGTTAGAATTATCCATTTCCCCAAGGTCCACCATGAAATAAAAGTATAAAGAGGTGGATACACCATCAAACATTGAATCGGGCATCGAGGGTATTTCTGACACAAAAATGGGATGCATTGATTTGGATGATTTTCAAGCTTGTCTGCTGCAGAAGGATGGACATATTCTTGCCACCCGGCTATATGATAGAGGACTCGTACAAGCTCTACTGGATTTCCATTATCTATTCAAGGCCTTGATCTTGTTCTTGCATGTGTAAGTAACTACAAACCGGAAATCATGGAGCTTTGAACTTCAAACGGTCAGGTAGTGGCCAAATTGAGTTTTGTGTACATTGACGAGTTCCTCAATATCCCACCGCATGAAAAGGTTTCAAAGATTCTGCATGAAGAATGCTCAAGATTTTGGGAACATAATCCTAATAAATGCCCAAATGCTATCAACAAGGCACGGTCGTAGTCGAGAAAACAGGGAATTTGCAAACTGCCCAAGGTTATTCTCAGGAGTGATTTACTTGAAGAACTTGGTGCTATAATCACACTGCCCAATCAAGAGGTTGGAAATTCCGAAACAAGGAAATTTCATCCTTGGATGTATAAATCGTGTCTGTCATTTGCGAAGGGAAGAAAATTGTTTGACTGGGTCGCTATCATCAGTAATGCGATTCAAAAATATTTGTTTGATCTGAACACCACTGGCCACTTCTACATGACTTTCTACCTGGTAAATGTTGTGGAGAGGAGGAGGATTTTCTTTAGGCTGTCAAGAATTTGTACTTGAGCCTAACAAATCGTGTTTACAAATTATATCCTCAATTGGAAAGGAAGGAGAAAATAACTTAAAGGTGCGTCAATGATGCCTTTTTGTTCTACATTGTCATGCTTCTTGAAGATGATTTTAGCAAAAGTATTTCTAAAGGTGGTGTTGTGGTTGTTAGGATTATAACTATATTATTAATCCTAAGTCCTAATATACTATGACCCCATTCACATTGGGTGTCTAGTTGGGGGTGGTTACTCACGTGATGGGAGTTGTATCCATGTTGTAACCTATATATTCTCATAGTGAATATTAATCAATGCACATTATTTGCTGCACATAACTTATTTATTCATTTTATGTATTTGTCTATTATTATGTGTTTGTCTTGATATGTGGTATTAGAGCCACGTGAAGATGAGGGGCCAAATCTGTAAATTATTTTTTTTCCCCAAAAATTCTGCAAATTCTATAGTTTCTGAAAATTGTATGGAGCAATTTTTAACAAACAAATCATGGAGGTATGTTGAAGCAGATTTGTATAAAGAGGAAAATAGAAGCATGATGTGAAGAGAAAGTAAGGCAATATATCTTCTAAGGCGTGATTGGAGGGGTAAATCTGTTGTTTTGGCATGACAGGCATGTGTGAGTGAGTTAAAAGCTTGCTGATTGGCATTTTAAACCTCTGCAAAGGGTGTTAAAAGCTTGCTGATTGGCATTTTAAACCTCTGCAAAGGGTGTTAAAAGCTTCGTAAAAGGCATTAAAAGGTTGCAAAAGGCTGCAAACATGTCGTTAAAGTCTTTATACATTGCAAATTGGCATTAGTATATCCTGCTGAATGGTATCAAGCCTGGAAATAATTGTCGAAGGGCGATTAGTGCCCAAATGAAGTGTTTGAAACTGGAGAGGAGTCGTAGGAGGCATATGATTACAGTTTTTGAGATGTCCCATATATGTTACCTGTAGACTAGTTATATTGGCCGCTAATAGCATATTGGAGATTGCAGGATATTGCGGATTGCAGGTGATTGCAGCTTATTATAGCTTTGGACAGAGATTGGTCCTGACTATTGCAACATTGAGGATGAGGCATGTGACAATACAATTTGAGGCTTTATGAAAAGAGGTTACCATTCGATAGCCAAGGTATCATTGAAAACATCTTGGGAACCACGAACAAGCATGCCTCGTAACTGCAGGATTATTGGGCGGACTGTGATGATAATGTTGAGGTCCAAGGGAGAGCCTGCAACAGAATGACCTTGGAACAAGTTAAAGATTTTAACTTGAAAGAGGTCTTGAAAAAAGTCACTGATGATGGAAGCAATGTGCAATCCACATTGTATATTTAGAAGAATTTTCTTGAATCTCTCCCAAAGATTGACTGGTATTAACCTGAAGAGTCTTCTATAATAGACAAAACTAAAACGGTCATTGACTGTACATTGTTATGGCTGTGTGGAAGAATTAATAAATATACAAAGAAGGATATTGTTGAATGGGATGCCCCTAAAGGTCAAGGTTATTCATCAAGATCTTCCTTCACAAGACAAGGGAATGTTGTTGCTAGTAAGGCATCTTCCAAAACAACTAATGTGCTTGGTGTAGTTGGCATAATTGGTGGTGATGGTAGTGATGACGATTCAAATGGCATAGACAGTTTGATACTTCCTTTAGTGTTGATAAACCATCAAGGATAATGAAGTTTACAATCAAGTCATCTAAAAGTTAGCAAAAGCCTCCATTGTCCCCTTGACTTGCAAGTCCAAATCCACTTTCTCTGCAAAGGTTTGATGCTTCAATTCTTATCGATGATACAACTAGGCAATATTTATCTTCTGATTAAAGCCATATCCAGTTTTCAAGTGCCACTCAATCTCCTCTATCTTTTGGTCAGTTTCGTAGAACTCCATTTCGTATTTCAAATTTTAGCTTATCAAACTGAAAATGTGTAAAGTTCTACTATGCCTTCCAACCCACTGCCCTAACTAATGCAAGCACAAGCACCCCCTTCTTCTACCAAGCATGTAGAGGCTTATACCGATGCTGAGGTACAAATTAATGCTGTTGTGATTGATGCTTTCGTGTAGGTTGAAGAAATGGTTAACAAGAGGAAGAGGGTAGTAAAGGCTACTACACCGGATTTTGACTCTATGTCATCCTTGATTCAATAGAAGCTGGTTAAGAAAGTCAAACAAAATCTGTAATTTTAGACAAACAAGGAACTCTGCACATCCAAGTTGCTACTCCCGTGGTTGATAAAAATAAGGATGTGTCCGTCAGTGACTACCAAATCCATGATATTCCCATTGGGAAGCCTACACAACTCGAAGAAATTTATCAGTTGAAGAATATTGTTTAGTATACTATCAAAAGGATTGAGAAATATAGTCAAGCTGAATTGACGGAACAAGTTCGTCGATTGGGACTGTATGTTCATCACCTTATCAGCCTTGTGGAAAATTCCTAGGCCCTTGTTCCTTTTTTCCTGATATTGGTTTGGCTAAAGGTGCTCTCCCGTAGGTTGGGGAAATTGGTAGTTAAGGTTGAACCGCCAAGGCATGAATTGAGAGCTTGTTGGTTCGTGGATTGAAGGCAATTGATAAAGCTATGAGGATTTTCAATAAAACTCAATAGGAACATGTTGTCATGCCTATTTTTTTTTCTCAAAAGACAGGAATGACACAATCTTCCTACAAACAAACAACCAAAAGACATGAGCAGAAATGAGGACTCACATCAATTATATACACATGCACGATCCTTGCAATTGTCACAATCCCATAATGAATGAATGCCAGACAATTAAGAGATCAATAGCTCAATACATTTGGCCCAACACATATGAACCCGTTCCCGAGTTCACACCAAAGGTTACAGTGCAGTGACGTCGAGACGACCGTCAAATTTGACCTTGGTCATTGCAACGCAACTAGCTCCAGATGGCTGCTTCGGCGGACTCCAAGGCCACGCTAGCTTCTCTTCGGGCTCTCGAGGACCTTTCTTGTTATGTGGCATCCTCTCGCTTGTTGATCTGACAAACTTTCGCATTTGCACCTATAGCCCTAGGACTGTGGACTATCGAGATGATGCCATGTGGCAACATGATGCTAGCCAGCTCTCCCAGAGGCTTTTCCCTCTATACGGACTTCTCTAAGATCGCAGGTCATCGGGACAATGCTATGTGGCAACATCTCGTTGTCTCGGAGGCAAGCTCTTTGTACGGTCATCTCCGAGATTGTGGGTCACCGAGATGATGCCACATGGCAACATCCCACAAGCCCGTTGGCCCAGAGGCAAGCTCGCTATATGGTCATCTCTAGGATTGCGGGTTGTTGGGATGATGTCATGTGGCAACATTTCGCTAGCTCGTTGGTTGGCCCGGAGGCAAACTTCCTGTATAGTCATCTCTAGGATCGTGGGTCGTTGGGATGATGCCACATGGCAACATCTCGTTGGCCCGCTGCCCTGACGCTGTCTGTACAATATACCAAGCTAACGTCACTCCCGGGTTAATGGGATGGTGACACGTGGCTTCCTCCGAACCACTTCACAAAAATTTTATGAAATCGACTAAGGCAAACTTCGAAACAAAGGGGCCAAAGCAATTGAATGGCTAAGGAGGCAAAGGGCTGCGAAAAAGCTCCTATCAAAATGGCCAAGACAAGCATTGCGCATGCAAAATTGTGCAGAGAACTCATCGAGCAACTAAGGCAAATGTTGCGCAAGGTAACTTGCCAAATGGTTGTGACCGAGACAAATGGAAAAGCAAGTGTAGTCAAAGTCATGATTCGACTAAGGCTAGCCAAAATAAAACTCAGAGTTAATGGGATGACGACACGTGGCCTCCTCCAAACCACTCCATAAAAAAGTTGCGTTTTATGTTGCGAAATTGACTAAGGCAAACTTCAAAACAAAGGGGCCAAAGCAATTAAATGGCTAAGGCAAAGGGCCACAAAAATCTCCTATCAAAACGGCTAAGACAAGCCTTGCACATGCAAAACTGCGTAGGGAACTCGTCAAGTAGCTAAGGCAAACGTTGTGCATGCAAAACTGCGCAGGGAACTCGTTGAGTAGCTAAGGCAAACGTTGCGCAAGGTAACTTGCAAAACGGTTGTGGCCAAGACAAAGGCAAAATCAAGTGCCGTCGAAGTCATGATTTGACTAAGGCACTAGTCGAAATAAAACTCAGAGATGACTTGGAGAGTTAGGAATTGACTAAGGCAAAGGAAATGCATGCGCAGGTTATTGCCGACTACTTAATCCAGGTAGAGTCTTCCTTTCTCAGAAGATATTCTGCTAAGCAAAGCTAGCATTGCATAAGCGATCGAACAAGCAGGTGCCCAAGCAAACAGTCTTTCAAAGCTAAACTAATATTCTCATTGGTTTAGCCGAAGATTCAAACAATTTGAGAGACTTGACTTTTCACCAAAAGGTTAAAAAGGAATCCACTCATAACGGGGACTGTTTTAAAGGCTCAACCAAATGATTTGACTGGTAAAGTCCAAGGCACGTTTCATTTCATTATAGGGAAAAAGGGGTCAAACCCCATTAATATACTATGAAGCAAAAACAACTCATACAAGAAAGATTATCAGAACTTTTTTCATTAATTCTCTGCAAGGGAGACCTCAATCAATCGAAAAGTTTCATGCTTTGATAAGAACATATAGTAGAGCTAAGCTTCTATCAAAACTCTTTTATTACCGAAGGTCTGGGTTTTGAAGGGTTCTAACAAGAACCTACTCGCCTGCTATCATTTCCAAGAATACTTTTCACCAGGTAATATCTTAATCAGAAAACATCAAAGTGCAGTTCATTCAACATGCTATATTGTTATTCTTAATAACAATTGCAAAGTTATATATACGAGTTCTACTCAATTTTAAATAAGTTCAAGTTCATTAACTTATATTCTCATTATAAAGAGAGACACAATGTTTAATAAACAAGCCACTTAAGACAGATTTAAGCAAGGAAATCAATCTGTCATTTTATTAAAGGAGCCCAAAAAAGCTAAAGAATCTTTTATACATATAGGATCCTTCTTAAGGTCCTAAAAACCAAGTATTGTTAATTAGATAAATTTTAGTTTATCAAGAGATTCAATTAGAAAGATAACAAAAGTCTTTACCCACAACGGGGTCATTATACAATGACTATCTTTCATAAGAATAATACAAGCAAGCTGGCTGCAATTCATATTTATCAATACAAGAGATGACATTCATCAAATACATAACTAGAGGCACAATGTTGGGCTTGATTAAATAGTGGAGGACCAGTTAGTCTTCGACGATGTTCTTCGTCTGCTGGCCATAAGGAAGGCTCACCGTCCAACCTTTTGTCATTATTAAGCTGTTGCTCTAGACACTTTCAAGCTCGAGACTCCCGACTTTGAACATGTTTATATCACTTGTTAAGGGCAAGGGTGGATATCTAAGCCAGGGTATCTTAACACAAGGGAATGACCATGCACCACATACAGTCTTATTCCCGGTCCTTACCCAAAGAGACTCCCAGTCCCAAATTCAAAGCAAACAAGCATATAAATGATCATTCAATTGAAGCTAAGCATTCAAAAATATAAAACTAGTAGGCAAACTTTCACAGCATAACAAGGTCCACCGATTGATTGGAGTAGCAAGAGGATACGTCACTCTATTGCTTCCTACCAATGGTCATGGGAGAGTTGAACAACCTACCACCATGACCAGCATAGGACTTCAATTGCTACCACTATGACATCCAAGTAAGGGTCTAACAACCTTCCACCATGCCTAGTAGAAGAGGACTTTGACATGTTACTATCAGGACATTTGTGGGAGGATCAGACAACCTTGCACCATCCCAGCACAAGAGGACTTTGATACGTTACCAACATGAAGATGTTCACAGACCACCATCACCTTCTGTCACAACAACATTAACGTATTCACACAAGAAAGTAGAAATCATTTCATTCAATTAAGGAGGAACAACCTCCCCAAGGCCCTCAAATGGGCAAGCACTACATGGCGACCAATGCACAACCATGGACAAGACAATAAAACAGGTAGAATAAACCAAGTGGTTTTATTCTCCTGAAAGTAAAAGATCAATCAAGAATAGAATCATTTCATTCCAAGGAAACAACTGAAAAAATAGGTTAATAGAAAGCCCACCTATCGACTTCAAGGCCACTTGGGTGCTATCCTTCAGTAGTCTAAGGCTTGACTCTTCTGACCAACACTTTCTATACACTGCTTCTCTTTCACTCAGTCTTTTTTTCTTCTGATTTCACAAAAAGTCCTAAACTCAGGGAGTTCGACTACTACAAATAGTCGTTCGAGAATCGGCCAACCACCAGTTGCTTGCCAACCCATGCCTCATTAAGGGACATTATTTTCCATGTTCACTTAAGGCGCATGGCAGCTCTTGCAGACTTTTGTGGTTGCTTCATAGATTCACTTACCTATTTTTCCACTTGATTCTAGTTTAAGGCAAA
Organism: Torreya grandis; assembly: GCA_037957365.1. NCBI lineage: Eukaryota > Viridiplantae > Streptophyta > Pinopsida > Cupressales > Taxaceae > Torreya > Torreya grandis. The sequence goes on along the minus strand of JARHVA010002554.1, from coordinate 1,976,111 downwards.
TTAGTGGAAGATCTGTCAGTCAACCACTAGACAATTTAGACGTTGGCAACAAGATCAAATGATCCGAAGACAACAAGTTTCACCAACCAAGCTTAAAGGCTAGCCACCTAAAAACATATGCTAAGTTAGGTAAGGTGACGAACAATAACTCAGGAAACCAACTACTTAACACGGGTCTAATAAAGGTTAAAGCTATTTTAGTGATAAAACCATGCTTGGTGTAGTCTCTTTCCTTCATTGGCCTTTTTTCCTGATCTTGCACCCTTGATGCACACATCAAATTCATCTAACCTAATAGCCAAAGCTACTACATTTATTCAAACAAGGCAATTTAAATCAATTAACTATAGCCAATCATTCATGGAATATCAACATTCACGTAGATAATTTCATATGATTCAATACATAAAAAGTTGCCATTTCATAAGCTTAGAATTAATGATTCAACATGATTTAAGTCAATGTATCACATAGACATAATCAAATTTCATAAAGAGACATTGCATAAAGAAATGTAAGTATCATTTTTTCATAAGTAATCAATCAAGCAAAATTGATAATAGGTCTTTCTCATGGTTCTCAATACATGAAAAACCTTCATAAATCTTTGCATGTCTCAGTTGGACGTAAATTAACGTGATTCAATAATTGGAACATATAAGTCATAATTTCATAGTCATCTTTGTTAAAGATGAGCACTATGCAAAACGGGGCCTTACACATGTGAAGGTCAACAAAGAAGAGAAGTATGAAGAAGAAATCACATCATGGAAAAAAGTGATTCCTGATTTGAGGGAGATGTCAAAATCAAATGCTAAATTGCTGGTCTTGGAAGGTGTATTCCAAAATGCAAATGATGATTCGTTGTATGAATGGTTTAAGGTAGCTGAATCAAGAGTTGAGGTGTTGTGATTCGGAATTAAAGCATTTCAGGGTATACAAAGTGAGAATACTAAGGTGATATTGGAAATTTAGGAGTTTATTGAGAAGTTTCCTTGTATATTCCTCGATGTTTAGGCACAACCTGTCTTCAAAAGAAATTAAGAATTAATTGACCAAGTTGATTAAAGAAGATATGTCCAAAACCATGGAGAAATTGATCAAAATTTTTAATTTTCTTGTTGAAACAAAGGTGTAGTTAAGGCAAGGAATCTTGCCCAATGAGAACTTGGCATTGTATTCATGGGATACCCGAGCCAAATATATTGATACTTCAGATGAAGATAAAGTGAAGAATGCGGTAGGAAAAAAAAGCTTACAAGCAAGGAATCTTGCCCAATAAGAACTTGGAATTGTATACATGGGATATACTTGAGCCAAATATATTGACACTTTGGATGAAGATAAAGTAAATAATATTGTAAAAAAAACAAAGTTTACGAAGTGTAGAGATATTGAGTCAATTGACTTGACTGTGGATGATGGGTCCCATCCTACCAAGAATGACTCATCACTTAAGAGTGCCATTGCATAAAGTGGGGTTGACGAGTTGGCTTATTTTATTTGACTCGATATTTGTAATATTTTCAAAAATTGACCTTAAATTTCATTAAGGTAGTTATGTAACTACCTTTTGAGTAGGAAAGCTTATAAATAGTGTTGGATTAATTATGATCCAAAGTTATTAGTTTAATTTACTCTGTCTTGTTAGTTGTTAGTTGGTTCATAGGAATTGGTTACATCCCGTAACCACCCGTAAAAGCTTTTTAAGCTTTTACCCTCCTTATAAATAACCCAATATAATATTTTTATCAAATACTTTATTCGCAATGTAAATTCTGTTATTCCTCCACTACTCTTGGTGCTATCAATGGTATCAGAGCTTAGGTTACTCATGGGGGATTGAAGATTGATCAATGAGTGCAAAGAAGATATTTCTATATATTGAAGGATGCTTGGTTTCCATCACACGAACTCGCTCTAAATATAGTAGTTTTCAGTTATATGTTGTTGATGGCATTTTCATCCAATGGCGTTGTCCAGTTGAGCATTGTATTCTGACACAACCCAGGTACCCTTCATTTTATAATTTCTGTAGTATCTATTGTTTTGCTTATTGCTTGGCCCATTACCTTCAGGTAATTTCTAGTGTTTCATTGTCCTTTAAAAAAAAAAAAAAGGGCAATGGCTGCTGTAGATGCCATTGTTGAAGCCATTCTATTTTATAACGCGTGACTACACAACAGATCAACTTTTGCATCATTCATAATCACTCCATATTATCTAACAATACCATCATGCCTATCAGATGAATATGGATCCAAAGCAACATTTGGAAATTACAAGATCCATGTAGCGCAAAATACATGTTTCTTTGAGATATCAAAAGCATTTCAAATTCTGAAACCTCCTTTAGAGTTATACGACACAAAGTCATATGGTGACACCTTTTTTTGAGTAGTATGGTGTCATACAACGCATAATGGAAATCTGTGAAGAACAAAATGTGATTTGTTGACATAGTTTGTAGAAATCGTAATTTGCTTCCTATCCAAGGAGCTATTCATCTCCCCCTGTGTTTGAACAAATCCGTAGAGAGCAAAGATTGTATGCCATTGTCGGGCAAGTGTACAATGTTAAATTGAATGGAGGCATGGTGTTATCAACTGGTTAGTTACAGAGCTGTAATAAATCAATGCGTACAACAAGATCACCATTTTGCTTCAAAATACTTGAGTCTCCATTGAAAGAATTGAAGTTTTAGGGTACGACAATCTGTAGTGTGTGTCGAAAGCTATTGGAACATCGTTGGAAGTTCTTCTCCATCAGATTTGCACTCTCAGAAAGCCGCAATAAGAAAATAACATACTGGTGCAACTATGTAAGTATATAATATAGCCAAACTATTTTTTTATCATTGTGGGCTCCCCAAAAAAAAAAAAAAACAAAAAAAAACAAAAAAAAAACAATCCTTTTTACATGCAAAGGGAATCAACAAGTAAAAAACAACTTTTGCTAATATTGAAAATATCTTCCACCTAATTTCAATATTCCTCGTAGTAGGGTTGGTCATATAGATTTTACAAGTACTTGCCAAAACGGAGGTCAAGGGTTCAAAACCTCAATTTTGTCAGTTTTCTTTTTGTATTTGATTTTGGAGTATATCTTTTTTAAAAGGGAATATTCTAGTTTCAAAGGCTTTATAAATAGAATCGGCGATATAAGGGTGTAAGTTACGACACTGGTTGTAACCTTTTTGACTTGTCACTATTTTGTTTGAAGGTGGTTGTGTGACCAACCGATTTATAGGTTTTCAACCATTCTAAATACAACATAATCATTTATTTTGTGATTTGAAGCTTCTATATATAATTTTTTATTTTTATGACAAATCTATTAAAATAATGTATAAAGGTGCATTATTAGTGGAAGCTGACACCTTTAACATGAATTGTTTTATAATGTCACTTCAGGCTTGTGCTATTGGATAACATATCATCCTTTACAGGTCCATCAAGATCCTTGTGATTGACAAAATGTAAATGGCACACTGGAGGTTGGAGGATCCGTTGGAGGGTGGAGGACAATTACCCTTCTCTTATTAACTATTCGCAAGGAGTTTGGATTAAATGTTTGAATGGCAATTTTGGTAGCAATAGTTTGTTTATTTCAGTTTCAGTCTTGGCTTTCTATTCATGATATTCACGACATGGAGCAGGCATGATTGATTTTGTTTCTCTCGTTGCACAACTTCTCACCTCTCCCCTGATAGGGGGAGAAGATATAGCATTGGTAGGTTTTCGATTAGTCATTGGTGACAGTACGAGTTGATAGGGGTTGCTAGCACCAGCAGTGCTGAGCAAAAGTTGTCAGTATTTGTTGGACATCAGGAAGATGTGCCATACATAGTACGGGTTGGGCACTTTGATGGGCTTCTGGGTGGAGCCTTATATGGATCGATGTAGTTGGATAGGTCTTGATTGTGTTTTACTATAGTATGGTATGATGATCACAGGGGATGAGCCGGCCTTGATCATGTTCATCAGCGTTTTATGCTACAATTCGTAGGACGGGCTTTTGTATGGAGCGGCATCAGTTTTGGCCAGTACCAGGATGTACCGTACAGCGGTTGCAATTGCTTTAGAGTTTTTTTGATGACTTTAGAGTCATTGCTCTTGTTTTTTCATCTTCTATACCCCTTTGGATCAAGGGGGAGTTTGTTGGATTATTTATAATCCAAAGTTATTAGTTTAATTTATTTTATGTCTTGTTAGTTGTTAGTTGGTTCACGAGAATTGGTTACATCCCGTAACCACCTGTAAAAGCTTTATAATCTTTTACCCTCCTTGTAAATAATCAATCCGAAATAATACAATATAATATTTTTGTCAAATACTTTATTCGCAATGTAATTTCTGTTATTCCTCCGTTATTCCTGGTGCTATCAAATAGAGTTTTGAGAAGATGTAAAAAAGAATTTTCTCTCTTAATACAATTTTGGGGTTGATACAATAGTGTAATTGAATATTTGAGTTATATTTAAAGAAATACGCAGAGAAACAAAGAATTTGGTGTTTTTTAATTCCTATCCCTTTTGTTATCATTCTCATTATTTGATAATTACAAAATTTCTTTCTTTCACAGTTCAATCTTTTGTATTATGGTTAAATCATAATTTCCATATGTTTCCTTATCTTGCTAGTTCTTTAAACTCAGTGTATTTAGATAAAAATGCAAATTCATTTTCCTTGTTCTTTCCATTTACATGAAAAGACCCATAATCAATTGAGCTTTATTTATAGAACTTGTTAATAATTCTTTTTGGTTTTCAATAAAGGGAACCTCCTCTCAGGATAGAGGGACGTAGTCCAACATGCTGTTGTAAATATATTTTGTCCTGTGACAAAATTATTTACCAGCACATGGACAACAAAATAAGGATTAAGAGAACCTACGTAAAGCCTTTCTCCCATTTAGTGAAGCCATCTCTTTTAAATTAGAAATAATTTTATGGAGGCACAAGGTAAATTCTATCTTCATATCACAAAATAATCTTGAGCAAAATTTTCGTTGTGGTGTATCATATTGATTGCATGTGGGGCTGCCCTTATATTGGGGAAACGGGAAGATCATCTCAACAAAGGTTCAATGAGCATTGTTTTGATATCCATTGAGACTGCATCAAGAGCTCAATCCTAGCAAAACATGTGCATAACTCTTCTCATAATATTTGTATGGATAAAGCAAAAAAATTGCAAGGGAAGAACATTACATGAAAATGAAGATTAGAGAAGCTATTGAGATTGGGAAACATCCTAACAATCTCAATTAAGAGGATGGTATAACTTAGTGACACATAGAGACCTCGATCATTTGATTTCCGTATAAAACTGTGTGCATGTTTTTCATCGACCCGTTTCAAATCACAATCTATGATTCATCTTGAGGATGAATCATATATCGTGATTTGAAACGCGTCGATGAAAAACATGGACACAGTTTTATCTGGAAATCAGATAAGGATGAATCATAGATTGTGATTTGAAACACATCGATGAAAAACATGCACACGTTTTATCCGGAAATCAGATCAATTACATGGACTATGAAAACATCAAATCTCTTACATGGAGACCTATTATGCATTTGCTCAAATCTCATGATGGTTTCATGATGAATCACAGATTGTGATTCGAAATGCGTCGATGAAAAACATGCACACAGTTTTAAATTATATGGACTGAAAACATCAAATCTCTTACATGGAGACCTATTATGCATTTGCTCAAATCTCATGATGGTTTGAATTAATAATTGTATGCAATAAATTAATGCCTTTATCATCTATTAAATATTGTATATGGGCATTAATTATTGGTTAAGTTATTAATTTCGATCTCTATGCTTCATGTAATTTGGATTATCTATATAAGGAACCTTTATCTGTTTTCTTATGATTCATCCTAATGATGGACCACAAAGTGTGGTTTGACACATCAATCTTTTCAATCATTGTTCGCAATTAATCCAAAAGTTTTTTTATTTTAACAATAATGTTTTTGAGGATATAGCATAAACTTAGTTTGCTCTGGTCTAATGATTGTAGGGAGGATACACTTCATTCATAGGGCTAAATCATTGGAAAGATATTTTAAGGTACATTGGGTAGAGTGATTATACTTCCGTCAAATGAGCTTGAGATTGCCCTTCTTCAAGTTGTGGTTGGTATTACCTCTGTTTCATCTCCCTTTGGTTTGGATTTTTGATAGAATCCTTGTGGACTTGGAGCAGGTTTGCACCCATAAAATCCCAAGTGGGTTTGTAAAATTTGCAAGGAGAGCTGGCATGACACCAATTTTTTGTCAACCATTGCCGTCAATGCTGCAAGCCTGCATGAAACTCATGCAAAGACAGTGGTTGGTCACACGTGCCCCTTCATGAGTTTGGCAGCTCTCTTCTGCAGCTTCTTACCAAAGTTGTTTTCCTAAAAGCTTATTGATACTTTTGATGTTGTTTGCCATTACCTTATCTACTTGCTTAAGGAATGAGCCCATATCATGTAATGCATTAGTTCTGCCATTGAAAATGGTCATTATTCATATGCAATCTAGGGATGAAATACCAGACTATAAATGTTTCAATATGCTAGGGATTTTAAGTGTGAAACATTGAGAAGCAACACTAGTTCTCCAACATTACTAGCTAAGATAGGTTAGGCAAACACCATTGACCATGCTCCCTTTGACTTCATCATGGGATGGGGAAACCGCCAGCAATTTGAAACCAATAATTTTTATTCTATGCATACAAAGGGCACCTAAACTTCCATCCTTTTTTTCAACTCCTCCAACTAATCTTGTTCTTTCTACAGATATCTGTCAAGCACTGGATGTTCATTTGCAGATGGTTGGCTAACATGCATTTCATGACCTTAAAGGGCTCCAAGTGCCTCAAGGTTGTGAGAGATTGTTTCGTTGTTCTTTTTTGCAATATAGTCAATAATAGTGATCAGATTTATCTGCGGCTGTTGTTCTCTTGAGGTGGAGCTTCTTCTTGCTTTTTCCACAAGTGGGGCTGCGGTGATGTCTGGCATTAGGGTCTTCGAGTTGGGAATCTGAGAACCCTTAGCAAGTGGCCATGATCTCGAAATTTGGAGACTTTTTTCCTTTTAGGGATTCATGTCTATGAGGCAACACAGGTTTCTGTGGCCCTTTGAGAGCTCATTCAAGTCCATCTCTTGCCGATGGGTTTAGGTTCTTTTTTAGCAAGGGTTGGTAGTTCGTGGTCTGATAATGAAATTAGCATTTAAAGTATGTGCGAGGAAAATTAATGCACAGCAATGGCTGTAAAAGCTATTGATTTACAATCTGAAGTCCAATTGATGCTTTCCTTTGGCAAGATTGACATGATAAGAAATCCTTTTATTTGGTGAGACAGAAGATTGTTTATGGGCCTTATGGCAAAATGATCTTGCCAAGGGTTGTTTAAGTCTTTCCATATAAGGCCATTATTATAGGGTCATGTGTTGAGGTATAACCCAAATGAAATGTAGTTTTGTCTTCTATTGTGAAGTTCTTAAACCAGTGGGAAAAAGGTGCTGTGGTGTTCGTACATAACCATGAACCTCTGTCCAGAACTTGAGCACTATTTTCAGGGCCATGGAATAAAAACAGAAAGAAAATTTGTTGGCAGATGATTTATTCAGTAATAATTGATAAGTACAAACACGCACCAGTGCCAAAATGAAAGATAATTGTTGCAATCAGCTGAACCTGGTAACAGAATAACACTACCAACAGAAAGTAAAGCAGTGGTCGGCAGTGTATGAAGTCTAAATGTAAAATAGATGGGTATGTTATATGTCATGGAAGGTTGCATTCTATATCAAGTATTGTATCTATGTAGACCTATATAAAGGCCATATGGAATGTAATCAAGGCATCCGATAATAATATGATAAAGATATGAAGTGATCCAAGACTTACGATTTAAACACACGCTGTATGGACAGTCGATGATAAAATAATTATATCCATATTGTTCCACATTTATGTTATTCTGGTATGTGTCTTATGTATATATAATTCTGTTATATGTTATGATTATGCAGTATAATAGAGTGTTACCTAGTAGAATGGTATACTAATAGAATAATGAACCATATGAGATGTGTTAAGGATAAGTACTAAATTTTTTAACGGTTTTGAGTTAGCATTAGCATACAGTCATAACTACTTAGGGATAGAACCTTTTAGGTTGGAATGGAGTTTGTTAAGGCAGTTTTCCAGCCAACATTTGAATTTGTTGCTGGGAGGAATGCAAATTCTTTAAAACGTTTATTGATAACTAAGACCTGTCTCCTGTGGGCTTCCCAACTGTGCCTTTTCCTGTCGTTGATCACAGCTTCGCAAGGATGACACCAACAAAGTCAACCAAATGAAACATGCAACTGCAAATTATCACAAGATTGGGAATAATTAGTGACATCAACAAAACATCTAGCGAGTTTGATACACAATCATTATATTGTTATACATTTTGAGGAAAAACTTCCTAACCCATTTGGGGGCTGTGCTGCTCCTCCTAACCTGCAACAGAGACAACTGCCTATGGTGCAAAGGGTTGGGTCATTAAAGGATACAAGTGAGACTAAAGAGCATGGCAGGGTGCAGATGCATGTGGAGAGAGGTCAGCCTATGCTTTATAAGAAGCCTCCAGAGCTCTCCTCCTTTTGCTTCAATTAACAGCAATCCAATAATCAATACATGTTTTACATTTTTAAATTTAATGGCACTTCTGTTTCTTTCTTTTCTTGCATAATTCTGTTTTAATCTCTCTTTGACCTAGCCTTAGTTACATCCTAAACACTGGCCATATTTTGAATCACAAAGTCTATGGATATTTAGATTTTGCATTTTATAATTGCTAAAAGAATGGAGTCTATAGCTGTACATCTCGTCTCTGAGGTGGTTAGGAGTCTTCAACAGATATAAAATATCTGTGTTGTCTAGAGTAAAAGACCTTAACTACCTTAGGTTCTGGACAAAAAGTCATGCTAATCTATGTACATTTGGAATGACCACTTGACGGCGAAAAGTATTGTGGATGATTTTCAGTACCTTGCAAATAGGAAAATAATACTGGGATACTAATTTCCTCTTACACAAAGCCAAAACAGTAGAGCCAAGGAGTCAATTTTACAAATCAAAATTGGTCTCTTCAAAATGACAATTATTCAAATCGGCAAGTGGCAACCATTCATGATGACCAAGACTAGCAAATCCTGCCGATTCCTCGCTTCAGACTGAACCTTAAATTACTTGGGAACTGATTGTTCAATATTAACAATGAATAATTGCCTTACATGATCTATTTAACTAGAATGCTTTCTATAGCCCAACCGCATGGTGCACAACCCCAGCCATACCGTAGACTGTTATGTTAGTATTGTCATTGTCATCAGTGTATTTTTAATTACATGTTTTGGTGGTTCGACCTTGGTATCCTGTTAATGATTGTATTGTCATTTTTGGGCAGCCTATTAATGAGTCCTTATGAACAGTTGGGTCGACGGTTGTGTTTAACTGACAGCTGTTGACTCTCTTGTCATATAAATAGAATGATGTATGTCAGGGTAAGGGCGCTGAGTATCAAGTCCTCCCTGTACTGAACAACTTGTATTGAGCACTACCTATTGTTTTCTTTAAAAATTGCCTCGTGCATGCACTTTTTACTGTTCACCATATAACGTTGATCCATCTTATATATATATATATTAAAGTGCTAGGTATCATATGGTAGAATGACATACTAAAACAATCAATATGGAATTGTGCTCATTCAGAACTATGGTGAAAGTTGCTTATAAGCCCATGACTAATTGGTGTTGCTGCAGACACAAGGAATGAGGCCTGAACTAGTTCCGTATAAAGGCACACTTTCTGCTCTCAGGAGAATTGCTCAAGAAGAAGGAATTCGGGGTTTGTATAGGTCTGTTCACAAATTTTATTTTCATGTTTCCTTTTGTTCAAAGGAATTCGGATTCATAAATCAATCTTATTTTCATTCCATGATGTATTACATTTCCTGGACAGCGGACTTGTGCCTGCATTGGCAGGAATAAGTCATGTTGCCATCCAATTTCCCGTATATGAGAAGATGAAGGCTTACTTGGCAAGGCGGGGTGAGATACCACTCAAAAATTATCTGCAAAGCATTCAATTTCAACATTTTATCCTTTTGTGCCATGGCTCTTTTTCCTCCTTACCAATGTGATAGTCTTAACGGTGCAGGTGGGACTACTCCAGACAAGCTTGGTGCGGGTGATGTTGCTGTTGCCTCTTCTGTATCCAAAATAATGGCATCAACAATGACTTATCCTCACGAGGTAGAATTATTGACATCGGCACAAAGAGACACTGTTTTATGGTCCAGTTTGTCATGGGTTTTGGACACTATGTTCATTTACATTATCTCTTTGGAGGGTAGCCATGCACCTCAATTCCCTGAAGTATAATAAAATGAATGGATCTAGATTCTGTTGTTTGGATAACTCTGCAACGGAATAGTTTTGATAGAGTTGATGTAGAAATCTAGTCATTTTCTTTTTTCCTTTGAAACTTTTTCTCTTTAGTTTTGATAGAGACATTTAGAAATCAAGGCATATGCTATTTAGTTTTTTTTCCTAAAATTCGCTTTTTAACATCCTGATTCCTTATGGATTATATCACTGAAACTGTGTCTGTATTTTTGACTCTACCGTTTGCGAAAATGACTTTGTTGCTAACAGGTGGTACGTTCAAGGCTTCAGGAACAAGGTCATGCAAGGGATTCAGAAATACGATATACAGGTGTAATTGATTGCATTAAAAAAGTGTTCCGTAGGGAGGGTATACCTGGTTTTTACCGTGGCTGTGCGACAAACCTTATGAGGACAACCCCAGCTGCTGTGATAACATTTACTAGTTTTGAGATGATTCTGAGGTTCTTACACACATTAGAGTCCAGTCCATCCAATACTGGAAATTCCGAGCAGCAGCCAAGCTCTGCTGGAGTGGATCAAGAAGATGATTCTGTTTTCAGATCTCACCAGGCAGCGTCCAAGATGGGATCTATTCCCTTGTCTAAAAAGGATCAGTTGACTGCAAGACATTGATTTAATTTCAAATTCTTCCATGACTTCCTGGTCCTCCAATGGCTTGGTGAAATACCAAAGTCCCTAGGCTGGGATGTAGTATTGTTCACTTATTTGTATAACCAGCAGCCATTTCAATGGCTTTCAATGTTATGTAATTGAGTCTTGATGTATCTATGTTTCCTCTTTACTAAAAACTGAGCAGAGGAGAATATGATGGTAACCAATCACAGCTATATTAAATTTTTTTTTCTTGATAGCATTGTAAACTGGCCCTGGCAATTGGTTGAACTCATTTTGCACTATTTTTTGTTAAAAGTTCAAGGAACTTTGTTGTAGGTTGAACTATTATCGTTAACACCGGCACTCGAAATTTATAACAATGGGAGTGATACACGAGGAATTACTGCTAGGACCTTTTCTTGCAGCAATCCTTTTCATTCTTACTAAGCTTGAAACTCAACTTTAAAAATATAGGTTCATCGGTCCATCCACCTATAATGCCAACACACATGCCTGTTAACATAATTCACAATTTATGCAGTAAAATAGAGTGGTGGGATGGTATTGAGTTTTTCCAAAATGATCAAAACATCAGATCTGTCAAAATAGGATTTTTTTTTCCCCCTTCTTTCTTCTTTCTGTCAAACATTTTGTACGTGAATGTTAGTTTTACCTCCAATTTTGGACCAAAATCAGTGTGCATACATCACTTTAATCCTTCGCAGGTCTTGGTTTAAGATTTATTTTTGTTGGTTATAACAAGGCTTTGAATACATTGTTTTAGTAATATAAATTTAACAGCTCACTGGGCTTGAACGTGGCTGCAAGAATTTCATATAATACTATTATAGTAATGCATTGAATCATTTACTTGACACCCTGCACCCTGCAGTCCAAGTCCTCATAAAGATTCTGTTGTACACCAGTTTTCCAGTGTGGAAATGTCTGTTAAACCTTCTTGTAGACGCATGATGCTATTCTAAATAAATGAAAATTGCTATGTAGTATTCCAGTATGACAAATTTTGATGTTATTTATAATTTTGCTCAAAGGGTATTAGCAAACAACAATTCTCATGAGGTAAGGCCTTTGAGCATGTGATTTGTGGTTTCCTATTTGAAAACTCTTCATGGCTAGAATAAAAAGTAATATTGTGATATACTCTCATTATCCTGTCTTTACACCAGACTGATGTCAAGCATTTTCTATGGCACACAAATCAGTTTGTAGCATTCATGACAGGTATTTTCCATTTAATTTGTTTATCTTCATTGGTAACTGTTTTTGTTGGAACCACAAACACAAATCAGTTTGTTGGTAAATGGTTTTTGATGCATCTCTTTACTCATCTGTCTTCTCTGCCTATTGGTGCCGTCATTGAATTTGCAGATATACATTCATTGCTATTCCCTGCATCTGTTGATGATTAGAAGTGGGGTTTGATACCAACTGTTAGTTTTTAATCTATAGGGGATGACTTTCATTGTAACAGACAAATGTTGTAAATACGAGTTCCATCTTATTTTATTTTATCCGAAGTATTGTTTTAATCGTTTGTACACAATTTTTGAAGTAAAAAAATACAAAATATGTGAGTACTGACAATTAAAATATGACCAAGCAATGGCAGAGGATGCTTGCATGGGTTGGGTGGGTTGCAGTTGTGGGCCTCCGGCCTACTATATATAGCTGGGGAGGCCGGACTCTCTATATATGGCCTACAGCTTGCCCCCTATATATATAGGCTAACAGATGAGAACTGACTGCCCAACATTGGTGAACTCAATTAAAATATTTTTTCTTCATTGAAAGATGGCTTGTATACCCAAATATCTAATCAGGCAATGGGACAAACTAGACTGTATTTGCATTAAAAATTACTTATTGATGGCGAAGATTTATATATATAAATCGTTTTTACATCCCAAAATGTTGATTAAAGTAGTAGTTACCTAGCGATTTCCAGAAGTTTTATTTTCCTCATCTTATGGGTTGAAAACATCAGATGTCTAATTCATATTTTAATTCTATGGTCAAACTAGAAAGTAAATTTGCTTTCAACTAGGAGAGATTTTGAATTGTCAGCTAACCAACCTAGAATTTTTGTTTTGATTCTGTGTTTTTTAAAACTCTCTTCATTTGGCGGTTGTTCATTTTTGGTTTCCCAATATGTCCAAAGCGAGTGTTTATACTGTCAAACAAAAACTACAAGGGAAGATTTTTTTTTTAAATTTATTCTCTTGAAATTGAAAATGCTGCTATTAATTAATCAAAGAAAAAATATAAATACAAGTTACCAAAATTCTGTAAGGGAAAAGGGTAAGCAGTTTACAAAACAACCACCATAAGGGGGTTAACTGAAATAAGAAGTGAAACCAAAACGATTAATTTCTGAGCCAAAATCGAAACTAAAACAACGATAGTCTATCTTCTTTGCAACACTGTGAGCTTGACCTTAATCTTCTCAGTCACAACGAGTAGCGTAGGGTTCTCGGTGTTGAACTATTCTAGCTGCAAAAAAAGAGAATAATTTGAGTTTGCTGAATAATTAAAATCGAACATTTCTTAGAGTACGGTGGTTGGCAGCGATTTTGCCAAATAGGAAAGAAAATTTGACAAGTGTTCCATATGATGGAGTAGGTGATGGGGTAGTTTTTTTATTGAAATTGCTAGAAAAGAGTTTTGGAATAGCGGAGAGCAGAGAGGATTAGAACTGCGAAGCGGATGGGCAGTACCAGAATAAGTGAGGAATAGTTTCAAGGGCAGGGCAAAGATGCATTTTTCAGCAACAAGTTTGAGCTTGGACAAAGTTTGACCAACGAGAAGTTTCATATGCAAAATACGTCGGTCTAATAGTTGGCACTTGGCCTCAATAGGGCATTGCTAGATAGTATTTACCATGTGCTGCCATTGCGAATTAGAAAATGACATAGACCACTTGGCATTGAGGGGATCAACAAGAGGAAGCAAGCACTGAACACGCTGATATAGAATTGTGACGAGGCAGTGAAAATGGCTCCTTGGTTTGGCCATCGCCAATCTATCCAAGGGGGTGTAAGATTAATGGTAATTTTAAGGAGTACCTCAGGGGGAATCAACTGAATCAGTGAAACATACGTCGGATTAAGTTTTGCAAGCAGCGCAAAAGTATGTCGCAGTGTGTACCAAGACAACCAATTGCTAATGTCTTTGTCCCAAATATCTTTGATTTTATTAACTTTTTTTTTGCAAAGTACTTGGCACTAAATTGCCGCTGAACAACAAAGGGAAGATTATTAGACTGAATAACCTTGTTCCACCAAATACTAAACTAGACATACTCAATCCATGACGGAAGGATTGGTGACGCCATTGAAGAAAAGGGCCTATATCTTGTCATGTTGTCTAATCATGTCTTAGGAGAAAAGAACCGGAAGTATCAAAGTAAGAGGCATTTAAAATTCTGTCTTCCCAAGGAATGAATGACCAATAGCCCTTGTTAGATGCACATTGAATCCGTTCCTTGACAAGAATCTTCTAGGGCTCATCATCTATGATGGCTTTTGCAATCCATTTGGTAGCAAAACATTTTCCTTATTGAAGCGGATCAATAATTCCACGCCCACCCACCGTTTTACGCTGAGTACATAACCTCCATGAGATCGTTGTCATACCTTTCTTCCTAAAATTATTATTCCATAAGAAACCACATACCAGTTATATGATTTTGTTATACTCTGATTTTGAGGGAAACCAACAAGATGAGTAGTAAGCATGGTTGGGCAAAAAAATGCGGTTAATAACAATCAACTTGCCAGCTAAGGACATAAATTTACAAGACCAATTGTCCACATTTTTTCGGATTTTATTAAGCACCCAGTGCCACATGTCTCGGGGGGAGAGTTGGATGCCAAACGGAACACCTAAGTAACGAGTAATCTTCCCATGAGGAATGACATTCCATGTTGGAGGAATCCAAGCCAAGTTAGGCTCACTTTTGATGAAAATGACTTCCGTTTTGTGGCTACACAATTTGGATCCAGAATGGTCACAATAAATATCAAGAATAAACTGCACATCAACTTCTTGTTGAGTATTTCACAAAAAAAGGAGAATCATAAGCAAAATGAGAGTCACCTTGCTGCTGTGCTTTTTGAAGCATATATCCAAGGGCATCAACAACAATCACATACAAAAAAGGAGCAAGCGGACAACCTTGACGGATGGACCTTTGGAGGTCAAAGGATGTTGTGACGTTGCCATTAACCACGACTTGGCCTTGTGCTTCAACGAAGAACATTTGAATGCGTGTCTGAAACCTGAGTCAAATCCCAGCCACTCAACCATCTTAAGAATAAAGCACCAACGAATCCGATCGTAGGCTTTATCAAAGTCAATTTTGACCAATAACGCATCTTGTCAGAATCTTCAGCCCATTGGGCATTTTCCATAGCATAGAGCAGATTATCCAAAATGTATCTACCTTTTAGAAATCCAGTTTGCTTAGGATGAACAATACCCTGCGCTATAGGTTTCAATTTCATAGCAATAATCTTTGCAATAATTTTGTAAGATACATTAAGGAGAGTGATAGGATGCCATCCACATACCTTATTCTTGTTTCCAGCTTTAGGGATTAATGAGATCAAGCCATGATTAATAACAACCCTCAAGGATCCCTTGGCTTCCGCCTCTTTATACTATTAAACAAGTCCATCTTGAGGATAGGCCATAGAGCTTGGAAGAATTCAATTGGAAATCCATTCAAATCAGGGGCCTTTTCAGTCTTCATTGTCGATAGCGCTATTTCAAGATCAGTTAAAGTGAGATGTTGCTTAAGAAGGTGGCTCAGAGCTACCTTGTGTGGAATACATTGTTGCAACGATTCCTCAAAAAAGGATTCATATTCCTCAAAGCAGTGTTCTTCGTGGAATAGAGTGCTAAAACGCTGAAAAAAGACATTCTTAATGTCATCAAGTGAAGAAGTCTCAGTACCATCCTTAGTAAGAATGGTTGAAATATGTTCATGGTGATATTTGTATTGCAAATATATTTAGATCCCCGATCTCCATGTTTAACCATAATAGATGGGCCCTCATTTTAGCACCTATAAACCTTGTACTTTATTAAACCAGATTTTGTTTGGGAAGCAACAGATTGTAAGGAGATGTCATGAGGCTGTTCTTCAAGAGCTAGGCATTGTTGGGTAAGCTTATGCTTTAGATTACGTTCCTTTTTCCCTCTCTCTTTGGCCATTAGCCTTCCAAATCCTCTTAGAAACTTGACTGTTCTTGACACAACAGCTTCCTACCAAAGTATCCAACCCACAGAAGAGGTGGGTCGGGGTTGAAGCTCCCAAACAACAAAAATTTGGGCAATACAATGCGAGGAAGAGAGATGAGAAATATTTAACTTAAAAGGGATTTGACTGTAGAGAGGTGGTGAAGGTGTCAAACTGAAGGAACATGAAATAGGAAGATGATCAAATAAAATAGTATCATTAAGAGTGGTAACAAAGGAAAGCAAGGAATGACTTCACAAAAGTACAAACATAGAACCTATCAAGTCTATAAAGTTGCCTGTGAAATCCAACTTGATTGTTGAACCAAGTGAACCAACTGCCTACTCTTGAAGTCATACATCCAAAAAGGGGGTCAAAGACTCCCAATGAGTTGCGACAATGAAGCCAAGCTGAAAATTCTTTGTTAGAGAGAGGAGATGATTGAGACCAATTGCGGTCCCTTTTGTGTTCCACCATGTTGAAGTCACCTCCTATGATCCAATCTGTTGGGGAAAGATTGGAGCTCATCCAATTCCAAAGCTTGATGCGCTCAGTTGTTATGTTTGGGGCATAAATTGAGAAAAAACTAATGGTTCTCTCTTGAACATAAATAGTAGCCCAAACGCATCTATGGGCAGGGTCTCCACTAGCAGCAAAAACTTTGGAAGAAAGGAAGGCTAGTAAGAGCAACACTGCACCTACTCGTCCATCTTCATGGGAGGTGTAATGGGTGAGAGGTGCTTGTCTATACAATGCAGGTTGAACAACAGAGATGAGCCTCCAACTTTAACCCCCTGTAGGAAGATTACTTCGAAAGGATGGTCTTGTAGCACCCTTTTCACATGAAAATTTTCGTTCGGGGAGGGTGAGCCCTCAAACATTCCATGAAAGAACGTTGAGCTTCATGGTTCACTTCCAAGACCCAACAAAAATTTTAGGTAAGGAAAACCGGTTGTAATCAGGGTTGGAGCTTGAGTTTGTGGAACAGATTCAAGGATTGCATGAATAGAGAGACTCTAAGTGTCATTTTTTTGCAAGTTAAGGCTGGAGGTAGAGGAGCTCGGATTGTTCAAAGGCGAGAGGATGATTTTAGTGGGACTGAGTGGGTGGATGAAATCTTGACAATTCATTGTTGTTTGAGTTTGCGTTTAGGGTAGTCACATATTAAATGACCATCTTCTCGATAGTAGAAACATGCGTTAGGTTTGTTGAGATAAACCACAGGTTGTGATTGTGTAAAGCCAAGGCCAAAAATTTGAGTAGAAGTGGGCAGAGGTTGTGAAAGATCCATTTCAATGCAGACTCTAGGATGGTTTCAGAGGCCAAAAATTTTGTCTTTATCATTCTTACACCATAGGGCGTACCCAACTGACTAGCAAGCTCACGAAGAAAGGGTCTAACAACTAGGTTAAGGAAGGGAAATTCTACCCACATAGGATACTGTGAGCGAGATGGTCCTTCAGGGTGAAAGTTGAGCTTCCAACTCTGAAGATAGCATACCTGACCATAGATAACCCATGAGCCATATTAAAGGGCTGCCTAGGCAAAGTCAGAGGAGGCAAAAAGAACAAAAACATACCCTTTGCCTAACCCCCTTACAAAGTCTATTTTCCACCCCCTGGAATCCTCCCAGACCTTCTTGTTGATGTTTGGGGTCGTTGGAACCATTAGAGTCATTTTTTAGAATATGAGTTTATTGTGATTCCTATGTCATCACGTCTCCGGAGGGAGGGTCAACATCCACGTCCATCCATGCTTTTTATTTACCTTCTTTTTTTTATGCATAGGGAGTGCACCTTCAATGGTCGACCAAACCAGTGGGGATTCTTGAGGAGGGAGGCTGCCAAGGAACCCCTAGTGGCGAGCCCTCCTTACTTCTACAATGAAGCCCTAGCCAAAGTGATGAAACCCTCTTATGAGAGGGTGAAACACCGGGACTTCCTAGGAGGTCACCCATCCCAACTGGTCTGTGGTTTCCTATGGAATAATAAGCAAGAAAGAAATAATAACTGGGACTTCGTTAATATGGAAGTGAAGACCTTGAACTATTTGTACTTATTCTTGTGACAACCCATTTAAAAGACATATTATTCACAACTTCAAGCATGCACTCAATTATTCTTATTATATTAACCTTTTTTTTTTAATCAGTGAAAAGAGGGTTGTAAAGGTTCCCTCCCCTGTCATATTGACAATAAACAAGAAAAATTAAAATTGAGATACAATTTGTAAGTTGTTAACCATATTTTATTAGTTAAATCATCTGCCCACCTTCGAACACTAAAGCTGAAACTGATGTTCTAATGGAGAAACTAAAGCTAGACCGAGCCATCCACAACATACACCATGAAATTTGGACAATATACATTGGAGATATTGTATGCAACAATATAGTAAACAAAAAAAACAAACTTTTTAGATAGCGAAAAAAATGGTCCTTTAGCAAGAAGGGAACCAACAATTGACCTTCTACTCTATGGGAGGGGTGGTTGCTCAATGAGACTCTTTCATAACCAACGATTAGATCCTTCCCTAGATCATGGTCCAACGTTCATATCCCCTTGCTTCCAACTACAACCCATTTAGTCAATGCAACCACTCCCATAAATATCATTAGCAATGTGACAATCCATATTGTCATCTCCGACATCTTCATGTAGTGCATAGGAGAAGAGGAAACCCCTAGGGATGGAAGAGGTTGAGTTTGACACACATAAGAATTTCCATAAGATATAAACACTTGCAGTTTTACAACATAATCCACCAATTGAAATAAGCGATTGCCAAGCTCTAAAAGACACCATTGAAACCAGTCCCTTGCATTCAACCCTTGAAATTGGTAAAGGCTTTAGATGCATGATAGTGGTACACCCCAGAACTTTGGCTAAGCCGCCTCGAAAACTAGGACTTATATAATTATTTTCCAATGATCTCACCACTTTCTTGTCAGAGAGAGGCCATAAGGTAACTTACAAACATGGATGCAATTTCTGAGTTCACTTTGCTCCACATTTCCATTTCCATGTAATCAATGTTTAAGGCCAACTTTATTGCTTACAAAACCTCTCATGTCTAAATAACAAAACATCTTTAGAGTCATTCCTTAGAATTGGGAGAATGGAAAGCCATTTCTCTCTTTTCCCCCATATAGATAGAAACAAGGTTACTCCTCTTATGCATTGATGATCTAATTTTAATTGTTGAAAGAATCCAAGGCTTGAAAGAGCACTTACAAGTTTTAGAGGATTTTTGTAAAGTAGGGATGCAAGGCAACATCGACAAAACCAAGATACTGGTTTTCTCTCTAAAAAGAAAAAAATAACATTTTCACAACAAACTTAGATGGGACACATGTAGAATGAAAATAATACAAGGTGGTTGGAAAGCTTCATAGACACTACAAATAGGTGTAGGAATGCCGACTTGTGTGATTAGATGAACACCAAGGTCTTCTTTAGGTTACTTATCACTCTAGTGGTTTTATATGGGTGTGAGATATGGGACACTGACACTTCAGAGTTGAAATATAGGCAAATAGGAAGGATCAATAAGCACTTAATAAAAAATAACTTCAAAATCAAAGCCTTAGTTCCCTATGAAATTCTACTTGCAGGAAAAAAACACTTTCCATTTAGAGGCAATAACTATGGTCAAGTTATCATGATACTTGAAAAAAATAGGAAATGTGGGGAATCACAGGTGGCCTAAAGCAGCAAAAGAAGGTTACATGGGAGAAATAGTACATGGATGATGCAAAATCACAAATGAATGAATATATGGGATATTGATATAAATGAATGCGCAAACCTTAACAAAGAAATTAATATTTATTTGAATTAAAAGTTTAGTCATGTGGAGACAAAAAACAAGCATGAAACAACAACACTACCTTAAATAATTCAACCCAATTTATGAACATTAAGAAAAAATATACATAGGGGTTGAAATCAAATGGAGGGACAAGATAGTCATAAATTAGTTTCTATACGTTTAGATGTGAGAAAGGCAGATGGGTGACTCCTAAGGAAGAATGGGAGCAAAAGATATCTTTATTTTGCACCATATGAGCAATAGAGATAGAGAAGCACTTCATCTTAAAATGCCCAACATACAATGACATCCAGGTCAAGTACACATAAATATTGAGAGTAGATCCCATGTCAGAACCATTTGAAGAGATGAGAAAAAAGAGTTGGGGGAGATGTTAACTCAAATCAATAAGAGAAGGAACAACCTTTTTACAGACAAATTTCATCCCTTGAGTTATGCATCATCTAGCAGTGGAGATAGTTATGACAAAGTGTGGTCCCATAGACCATTGGGTCTCGTAGATGTAATTAAAACCATTTCATTTCATAACTTCTTGAGAAGAATCTACATAAATGTTGCTATGGCGAACGATTTAGTAGAGCAGATAGAAGAATGGCATGGGAGATGGGCTATGTCTGCCTATCAATAATCGAGCATGCCAAAGGCGGGATAACATTATCCTTACCTTTGATGAGGATGGTTGGCGACATGGGAGTGCAAGTCAAATCCACATGAAAACACAAGAATATTTATCCATTCACCAAAATGATAGAAAGTTATCTTTTTTGGACTAAAATATTTATTAATTTTTTCCCCACAAAAAATTCCTTAAATTGATCCAAGGATCAACCAAGTTATCGGTAACCAAGTCCCTATGTTGATCAACACTGACATTAGCCAAGCAATCTACCATTGAGTTGGCTTCATGACAATAATATTAGTTCAATTAGTATAAAAAATTGTTAATAGTTGTCAAACCCCTTTTAGGATGTTGTCAAGCTTCCAACATTGAGAGTTATGATTTTGAAGAGTGTAAATGATTACCATAGAATCATCTTCAATTAAACCCCAATAGGAGCTCAATTTTTAATTTTTTGTCCATCTCCACCTTGCACAAGAAATGTCTCTTGATCATGTTCAAATTACAGATAACCCTAGATATCATATATATCGGTAGAGCATTCAAAACAAAGCTAGTAAGGGTAATATGACCAATCAAAGCTAACCATTTCCCTTTTCATAATCTACGAATTGACTAAAAAGCCTTGTTGATGTCCAACTTTAATCATACACATCTATTTGTTACAAGTCAAAGAATGAATAAGCTTGTGAGTGATAACAACTCCTTTAGTGATTTGTTTTCCCAACATGAAGCCCCCCCTTTCTTAAGAGATATTATATCTAAAAGAAGAGGCTTTAGTATTAGAGCAATGGATTTAGAAATGATTTTATAGATAGTGTTTGTAGGAGAATCCTTAGTAAGACATGGATTTTCAACATCAAAATAAAATAAAATGTTCACTTCATTCAATAACGGTGGACCTCTTACTGCGGTATCTCAAAACTCGAAGAAGGCTATCATGCTTATGCAGGGTTTTGTTGATTCCATCTTCTAACACCACTTGGAATAGAGTTTAAAGCATGGGTTGTCATTGAGGAGATTGTCTATCAAGGACTAGGTTGAGTTGTCAAGGTCATGGTGCCTTTAGAAAACCATTCTAAGATTGTTGGTCATGGCGACATGGGCTACAAGGCTTCATTACCTTTATTTCCTTCTTTGTGGGAGATTTTAGCCAAGGTCATAACACTCGGGAACACCTCAAGAGCATTAGAAGATTTTTTTGAAGTGGGTTTTTTTGGAGATCATGTAACCATCTTCAAACCTCATGGTCTTAGCTTTATGTATTGCTTTGGACCCATTTTCATGCCTATGGAAAAACATAGCAAAATTTAAGCATGGAGCTTGTAAGGTGTTTCGACCTAGAAAGTGAGTTTAGTCATGTTAAAGGGGGTATCATAAGCCTCTCAAAACTCACAAACTGCCAAAATAAATTGCCTTTCTATCAAAACCATAATCATGCCTTACAAGAAGCATTTGTTTTAGCATGGTGAAGGTTGGAAGTCCTCAGGACATCTAAAAAAACTAATTATGTAGCTTTTGTAGTTTTGGCATGTACATGATATGACCAAAGGTGTTTTCCATAAGATGGATAGATTCAGGGATTACAAACAAATCAAAATCAGTCCAAAATACATAAAGAAAGAGAAAAAAACTATTTTTTAAAGATGGTTCATTATATTTGATAGTTAGGGGAGTCTAAGGGATAACCATGGCAATAAGAAAACATAGAGAACATATATTTTGATGACAAAAACAAAGAAAAACAAGTGACAACAAAAGCATGCCAAGAAAAAGGGAATTTTGGCCCATGTGAAGGTTGGGGCAATATGGATACTTTTAGGCAAAGTTGAATACATATTCGAGATGGGGTTTTCTCATTGATGGTGGACATATAAATTGTTTGTGGTGTATCTAAGTGTGGAGGAAGAAATCATGTTGTGAAATTCAATTTAACTATTTGACAAAATGCGTGAAATGTTTTTTTTGACTTTTGTAAGAACAAGGAGTTGTTACACTTGATGTAGGTTTAGTTTGAGATGTTATAGCCTTGAGAATGTTGCTTCAAGAGGATAACCTCTAGTTATAGAGTTTTTTAATGTTTGAAATCCATTGTATGACTTTTAAAATTGAAGCTTCATGTAATTTACATGTCTTATAGTTAAAATTTCTTTTAAATGATGGGTTTTCCCATTTTTTTGCAACGACCACCAAAAGAGATGTAAAATCATGGTTGATTAGGGATATGGTGAGGAAGCTTAGTTTGGGATGCTAGGATAAGGTTGCCATTTTTATGGCCCCTAGTCCTAAATGACATCATTTGTATCAGTTTTCAAAGTCTAGTTTGTGAGTGTGTATCTAGCCCATGTAGGATTGTGATATGATATTATAATAATAGGTTGTGTTTGACTTAAAGTGTCAATATGCCTCCCAGGATAGTAGATTGAAGACGCAAAGTAGGAGCTACCAATGTGGCAGGAATATTAGTTGAGCTCGTGGACTTGATAAACATTATGCAAGAAAGATTAGATGTGGTTGAAGTAGACTTGAGACAAGATGAATAGTTGGGAATTTAAGATTTAGAATCGATAAATGAGTAGTAGTTATATGTAGGTGAACACATTATCATTAGAGCTATGTAAATAATTGGAAGAAGAGCCAAAATGGAAGTTCCAATATTTTCATGAACTTTAAACCTTGAGGAGTTGGTTAATTGGCTTAAAAATATGGAAGAATATTTTGAGTTTGATGAGGTAGGTGACTTAAAAATAGTGAAAGTGGCTTAGACCAAGCTAAAAGGTCAACCAAACCTATGGTGAAAAAGATGGGATAAAATGGTTGTCAAATTGAAGAGCAAATTTATGCCTACAAATTATCATTTGGAATTGTTAAAAAAGTTATAGAACTTGAGGCAAAGAGAGATCAGTGTGAAGAACTACACTGAATAGTTATACAAGATAACAATATAGCTAGGTAAACATGATGCATATCAAGAGAAGATTGTAAGATATATAAATCAATTGAGGATAAACATACAAGATGAGTTTAGTATAGTTAGATTGCACAACATGGAAGAGGCTTATCAGTTTGTACAAAATTTGAAGAGAAGTTACCTCAGAGACAATAGAATAAAATAAGATGTAGAGGTAGATTTTCAGTGGAGCAAAATAAATCAAATGCTAAAAGACAACAACATACACATGAGGGAGAATCAATAAATTCCCACCATCACACTAATACACCAATAGGAAGATCATATGCTTCAAGAGGAAGAGGATTATAATATATGTTTTTGATGACATTAGTCACCAAAATTATGAGTGCCCACAAGCAAAAATAACAAGGGAAATGATGCCAACACTCATATTTTTCAAGCAGATGAAGAGTTTGTGCATCACCTAATAACAGGGACAAACCATAACATGGAAAATTTGTCATGATGAATAGAGTATTTCTAAAACCCAATAATAACGAGATTGAATCGATACAAAGAAAAAATATTTTGTGAACCATGTACATATCTTAGAGTAAGTGTTGCAAAGTCATTATTAGTAGTGGTAATATGGATAATTTGGTGCCAAATGAAATAGTGGGTATATAAGCTTGGGCTTAAAAGAGTTACACACTCAAAGGCATAGAAGGTGTCATGGTTGAAAAATTGACATCAAATTTTAATAAATGAGTAATTTTTGGTAAATTTTTACAATTTGGGTCATATAAAGATGATGTTTTGAGTGATATTAGGCCCATTTATGTGTGTCATGTGGTGTTCGGTAGACCATGGAAATTTTATTGGAAATCCATACATGATGAAATGGATAATACTTACACACTTGTGAAGGACACAAATAAGAATATATTGAGCCCATTGAAGGACAAAGAGGAAGTGAGAAATACTCCTAAAGTTTCCATTATTCTCGAAAAACAATTTTTGAAAGTAGAAAAGAAGTAGAAGGCATGCATTAACTTAATTACCAAACCTATGAAAGTTGGGACAATAAATGAGGAAAGTGCAAAAAGTGGAAAGAAATACCATCTCAATGTAAAAGTCATTTTTGATCAAGCACCAAAAGTAGAAGACCATTTCTTACTTGAAAAAGAGATGAGGATGATAGAATCCTTGTTTGGATAAACTTAAAATAAGAATGGGAAACAATAAAATACTTTAAAATACAAACATGTGAGATAAATAAATAAAATATGTTGAAGTGCAACATGTAAGAAATGAAGCTTTTGGAAGATAAATAAGAATGGGAAACAATAAAATACTTTAAAATACAAACATGTGAGATAAATAAATAAAATATGTTGAAGTGCAACATGTAAGAAATGAAGCTTTTGGAAGCCAAGTAGGTGGAAAAATTCTAGTGTTGATCATACATGAAGAGGGAGTAGAAATGCCTACGAAAAAGGGGTAATTATATAACTTAGCCCAATGCAATCTATTGTTTGAAAAACCAACATAGAAATAATTTAAAAGTGATTTGGTTGAAAATTTTGAAGCCATCACATAGACTAAATTTGATCTGGAGTACATAATGATAGGAGAGGTTGACACATTTTGACATTGCCATGATATCAATGAATGAGTAAGACACATATAATTTTTATTAAATGCAATAGTGAATGTAATGAGAAATAAATTAGAAGCTTCAAAGTATAATCAATTTTGGACAACCAAGACATGGAGAGGGCATAAAAAGAGTGATGGATTCACAAAAGGAGAGTAAATTTGTTTTAGTCTAGCCAATGGACCATGTGCATAGGAGGCCAAAAATCAATGTTGTAGTGTACCAACAATTTTTCCAATGGATTTGGAAGTATGATACACATTAATGGTGGAGAAGGTTCTTTAGAATAAGTAATTGAAAGTAAATGAGAATCAAGGAGAATGATAATGAAACCATGTGGACAAGAGATCATATTTATTTCACTTATTTGGGGTGTCTGATTCAAGAGCATCCTTGGTAGAGCACAACAATCTAATACTTGAAAAAAAATGTTTGTTTCATTAAATAATGGTCGACCTTTTGTGTTGTTGTCTTGGAACTCCAAAGGTCATTATGCTTAAGAGTGGGGCTTGGTTGTTTTTGTCTTCTCACACTACATGTCATACAGTTTGAAACATGGGTTGGAATTTATAAGAATGTAAAAGATATTACATAAACCAAGAAACATTGATTTATTGCATAATACAAGCTATATAAATAGCTCAAAAAATCACTACAAAGAAGGAAAGAAAAATAGCGAAAACAACCATAATCTAATCTTAGATAAATGGTATAACTATAACTAACAAAGCTAACAACATAAAAAACTTATAGCGAGAATGATTTATTTAACCAAACTAATTGTTTAACCCTTTTAATTTAAGAGGTACTTAAACTAATCGAATTAAACTACTAAAATTAAAATATTGATATGTACTAATCTACTGTGAAAATACAAAAATCTACATAATTTTCCAAACTTAGAGACTTGATAAAAATAATAAATTAATTTAGGGTTAGAGTGTGTCCCTAAAAACAATAATAGATATGATTGCATAAAATTTATATAAGTGAAAATTGTGTTAAATTGACTTGTAGATAGGGTCATACTAATAACAATGATTCACAATTTACTGGGACAAGTTTTTGGGATGCACACAGGGGGGCACTGTGGCCTTGTCGAGTTACCACGACCATGCTTTGGTTGCCTATATTCTGGATTTATCAATCTAGGCTTGTGCGATCACTTCTGAAGGTTTATTGTATATTTCTATGTATAACTATGCCACACAAAAGACATGGAAATATCAAACTCTAGTCATGCACATGTATTAGATGGTAATTAGATAATAAAATGAAATAAAAATGGGTTAATAAGGATAGTCGAATTAACCTCAACAATGCCTTGTGACTAATTGTCACCTACATAGCCCAAATGGGTTTAATGAAATTACTTCATCAATAAAGAAGAATAAAAACAATAAATCACAATATGATTGAAATATAATAGAATACATGAATAAAAGACAAGCCATTTCTAGGGGGCAACCTCCACAAGCTTTAATAAGAGTAGAATTCACAATATGATGATAAACAACTACCCACTACTTACTATATATAGTCTACCTAGGCCATAGTTACTCCATAGGCTGATCTACTAACCCAATGAAAGCATATATAAATGTGATATAATATCAAATATGGATAAGTAAGCCACAAGTAAACTATTCCTATCCTGATGCATGAGATAGGTTAGGGGTGTAGCATGCCCTTGCCCTTCCAACCAATGTTATCCTCAATGTTGAACAACTCTAGATACTGTTGAAAAAAATATTAACCCTCCCAGGTTGCATCCTCACTATTCAGGTTCTTCCACTTGATCATATATTCCTTAGTCTCTCTGGTTCTCAACCTCTTAGTACGTATTTTTAGGATCTTCTTTGGTTCCAAAATGACTCATCCTTCTTAATCTAGTTCTGGTAGCTCTATCTAGGCTAAAAATTTCTATCCAATGACCTTCTTCAAGAAGGAAACATGAGATACTGAGTATATGCGAGATGAATGAGGCAACTCCAGCTTGTAAGCCACACTTCCATTTTTTTGTAGAACTTGATAAGGGCCATAATACTTAGGAACAAGTTTGTTGTCCTTTTTTTGTTGCTTTAAGGACATATTCTTGTAGGGTTGAAAATGTACAAAGGCCTAGTCACCCGCATCAAAATGTCACTCACTATAGTGTTGATCTTCTTGTTGCTTCATCCTATTTTGTGATAATGCCAAATTCTCTCTCAAACTAGCCAAAACCTCTTGTTGATGTTGAATGTGCTCCTCCACATCTCAAAACTTAGTTTGCACCCTTAAGGAAGAAGTGATGGAAAGTGAATGGTAATCATATAGTTCTATAAATGGGAACATTTTATAATAGGTATGGAAATATGTGTTATACCACCATTTTGAAAGTGGCATCCATTTAACCCAATGTTATTGCTTATTTGATACAAAACAACAGAGATACCCCTCTAAACATTTGTTGACCACTTCTGTTTGTCCATTAGATTAGGGGTGGTAAGATGAGCTATGAGCTAGTTGAGTACCTAAACAATAAAATAGTTTAGTCTAAAAATTATTAGTGAAAATAGGATCATGATCACTTACAATTATTTTTGGGGTTCCATATAATTTTAGAACTACCTCTAGAAAAATAACCATGATTGTACTTGCTGTAAATGGGTGTGAGAGGGAAAAAAAAATGGGCATATTTTTAAAGCATATCCACAATTACCAAGATAACATTCTTACCTTTAGAACAAGGCATCCCTATGATTAAATCCATGGAAACCTCCTCCCACCTTTGGCTAGGAATTGCTAAAGGTTGTAACATACCCATGGTTTTAACTGTCTCACCTTTGTCCTATTGGCATATCAAGTATTTTTCCAAAAACTTTTGTATATCTCCCTTGATTCCTTCCCACAATACTTCTCGCTTGATTATGTGATAAGTTTTTAAGAACCTAGAGTGTCCCCAAATTGGATATGCATGTAACTCTGCAAGAATCTTATGCTTTAACTCTGAATCTTTGCACAAGTATAACCTATGCTTATACCATAGGGCATTACCTTTCTATTCAATTTTTTGAGAGGC
The DNA here is from genome assembly GCA_037957365.1 of Torreya grandis. Classification (NCBI taxonomy): domain Eukaryota; kingdom Viridiplantae; phylum Streptophyta; class Pinopsida; order Cupressales; family Taxaceae; genus Torreya; species Torreya grandis. Next base: position 1,947,713 of record JARHVA010002554.1, on the reverse strand, counting down.
TATAAAACCTTACTGGATATTTTGAATCATAATCTGTGTATCCTTATCCTTCCCCCACTCTAATCTAGATTCTACCCAATTTGTGTGTAACATGGACATTGCACAAAGTAATGCTTTTGTTGACGTATCCCATCTGAATAGTGCATCTGTTACTACATTATATTTACCCTTCTTGTATATGATTTAAAAACCATAACCCAACATTTTTGTTACCCACTTTTGTTGTTCCTTAGATGATAATATTTGCTCCAAAAAGTATTTGAGACTATCATGATCCATTTTCACCTTAAAATATCTACCCATCAGACAGGGACTCCATTGTTTTACTTCATGAAGAATAACCATCATTTCTTTCTCATAGACAAGTTTTTGGAGATTCTTACATTTGAATTTATGACTCTCAAATGCAAGGGGTCTTCCTTCTTGCATTAATACTACTCCCAACCCTGATTTAGAAGCATCACATTCAACAATGAATGTCTTTGAGAAGTCTAAAGTAACCAAAATTGGGGTGGTGCACATAGATGCTTTTAGTTGCTCAAATGCTTTAGTGGCTACATCATTCCAGTGGAAGACATACTTCTTTAGCAATGCAGTGAGTGGAGCTGCTATGCTACCATAACCTTTCACAAATTTTTGGTAGTAGCCTATTAGTCCTAAGAACCCTTAGAGGTTTTTGATATTTTTGGGTAGTGGCCAATCCACCATAGCTTTGATATTGAGAGGATCAACTTTGACACCTTCATGGGATACAATATGACCCAAGTAATCTACCTCATGTACTCTAAAAACACATTTGGATGGATTTGCATAAAGCTGATGTTGTTCCAAAACTATCAACATCTATTTTACATGTTGTAAGTGTCCTTCCCATGTCTTACTATAAATCAATATGTTATCAAAGAAAACCAACATAAACTTCCTTAAAAGAGGCCTAAAAATAATGTTCATCAAGCTTTTGAAAAGTAGATGGTGCATTTGTAAGACCAAAGGGCATTACCAAAAAATCATAATGGCCTTCATGATTTCAAAAATGGTTTTATGAACATCTTCATCCCTAATTCTAATTTGATGGTACCCCAAACGAAGATCCAATTTCATGAATTAAACAATACCATGCAACTCATCAAGTAAATCATTAATTACTAGAATAGGAAACTTATCTTTGATGGTACACTTATTGAATTCCCTATAATCTGGGCACATCCTACATGTGTCATCCTTCTTATGCACCATGACCACTGACAATAAATATGTACTCTGGTTGTGCTTGATGATCCCTACCTCCAGCATTTGATGGACCATTTTTTGGATTTCACTCTTTTGTGCATATGGATATCTATATGGTCTGATATTTGATAGTTGAATCCCTAGAAATAGTTGAATGACATGATCATGTTCTCTTTTTGGTGGTATTCCTTTTAGCATGGACTCAAAAATATATGGGTGGTCATCAAGAATCATCTGTAGATCAGGATGTGTAGATACCTTTATAGGTTGAACTTATATGGAACATAATCATGCTATAAATCCTTCTACCCCCATTTTTAGTATTTTTATCATCTAATGTTAACTAACCAATTGTGTATATTTTACCTATAATCCTCATAGTTCAATTTTTCTACCTTCAAAATGAAAGCACATGAATAGTTATTAGAATTTCATCTCAATTGTACCCAAGGTTGTGATCCATTAGACTCCAAAAACAATGTCTACACCACCCATGAGAATAGAAAACATAGGAGAATGTAGATCATACTTGCCTATAACAAGCTTACTAATATGACATTTCTCTGAATAATTGACTATGCCACCATCTACAATCATGACCTAAAATTCTAGTGCTATGTAAATGAAACAATTCAATCAAGAGGCCAAATTATGGTTGATGAAATTATGTATGATCCCTAAGTCAATCAACACTATCACCTTCTGTTTCTTGAGGAAAACCACCACCTTAAGTGTTTGAGGAGTGCTAATACTTGAAAGTACATGACAATAGATTTTAGGTTTGGAATCTTTAGGTAACTCCTCTATCTCTTCCTCATCATCATTGGAGGCATCATCCTCTTCATCATCTTCATTGGATCTCTCAATGTATAATAGCTTATTCTCAGCACATCTATGTCCTTTGGTCCACTTGATGTCATAATCGAAACATAATCCTTTTGCATGTTTATTTTCATTTTATTGAGGGGTCAATTTGGTAGGTGGAGGAAATGATGGTGCAGATATGCTACTATCTCTAAAGTGAGTGAATGGTTACTTCTTGTTGGCTATGAATTTTTACTTAGCCTTGCGTGGCATGATAATAGAATTAGAAACCTTAAATGGATTAAACATGCATACCTCATGTTGCATGTGATCCTTGAGGCCTCCCAAAAATAGGTCATTCAGGTTCTCATTAGAAATTGTATCTACACATAAAGATAGGTTATAAAAATTATGAATATAATCCTTGACTGAACCATTCTGTCATAATTTTTCTAGTTGGCTGAAGTAATTCTCTATCACACTATTGGTATAGTGTAATTGCATCTCCTCTATAAACACTAACTAGGTGACACTGAGATTCATATTTTTATTTTGAGCACACAACCATCGATACCAAATGAATTTTTTAGGTTATAGATACAAGGATGCTATGGTAACCTTCTATCCACATGGGATATGATGTAGATCAAAAAATTATACATTTGGTTGATCCAATTGAGTGGATCCTTTTCATCAAATTTACACATATTTAACTTTGGTGACATGTTTTTTTATGGCAAGGTACTTGGATTTGGGCTAGTTGGGATATCCACCTTGGTGGGGTTGTGTAATAGTGATAACTAGATGATTTGGCTGATTATTTTATAAATCCATCATGATATTTTCCAAACTAGATTGTACGGATTTCATATCAGAGTGTATGCCTTGCATCTCACTTTGAATGCCTTGCACATTGTAGTCAAGATAGATCATTTTGTGATCTATATCAGAGAACCCTAGTAAAAAGGATCTAGTAACTCCCCCATATGACTCCATATCTTCTTTGTGAGGAGTTTTATCTAGGGTTTCAACACCCTTTCCTTCACCCCTATTTTATGGTCCTACCATAAAAGAGCTTGACAATGTCAACCCTGATTTGACCAATCAATTTTGTACTTATGTCAGCCTCAAATCATAAAATACAAAGAATATTTCCCAAATATATTTTCATAATATTTACAAAAATGTAAATAAATATAAAAAATTTCTAAAATGGTGATAATTTTGTTAAAATAGATCCAATTGAGCTGAATTTTGAATGAAAGCTTACTTGAATTATTTTTCACCTCCATTAAAAAAATTGCAGATAAACTTGTAACCTTTTGTGAGATATAGCCAAATTATAATATCTAGGGTTTTTGCCCTGATTATGGCCCAAATCGAAGCTCTGATACCACTTATAATGAAATTACTTAAATAATAAAGGAGAATAAAAATAATAGATCACAATATGACTAAAATATAGTAGAATATATGAATAAAATACAAGTCACTTTGAGGGCACAACCTCCACAAGCTTCAATAAGAGCATAATTCACAATATGATGATAAATAACTACCCACTACCTCATATATATAGTCTACCTAGGCCATGGTAACTCCATAGGCTGACCTATTAACCCAATGAAATCATAGATAAATGTGATATAATATCATAGAGGGATAAGTAATCCACAAGTTGGCTATTCCTATCTTGATACATGTGATAGGTTAGGGGTGTAACGATGGGCCTTAAGATGACATAATTCCCCCTTATAGAGTGATTGTGTCATCTGTGATTATTTAACTATAATGTTTTAACTAATAGATTGATTGAAATGTTTGACAATGGATGCCCTTGACTCATAATAAATAATATTTAGACTTGGATTATAATTTTTATAAGGAAACAAAATTGAAATGGGAGAAAATAATGCTTTTTTGCTTAATGTGTGATTCTTTTTGTTAGGTTTCCTCAGGTGAAGAATTGAGTAGACTTGATGTGCTTTTATAACGATTTTTTTTTAATGATTTACTAACCTTCCTTTAGAAAAGAGTAAGAGAGACATTATGATCTGTTTAAAATTTAAAAAGTATCCATTGGGGTTATTTGAATAAGGGCACACTAGGGGACAAGGCCACACTATGAAATTCTTTACCTAGTGCGAACTTGTCTTAAAAGGTAAAAAACTTACGAAATTTGTTGACAAGGATCCGTGATCAAAATATGGATGATTAGAGATTAAATTAGTATGTATTTATGATGTTTTGAGTGTTTGCAAGAGAATAAAGGCTCTCTTATAAATTGTGAGTTAGTGAAATGGAAAACAGAGCAAAGATAAATATGTCAATCATAAACAATGTCAAGCACTTAATGATTAATTTTATGTTTTACATTTATTCCAATTTATTTTAGTGATAAATGAAGTGAAATTACTAGAGTAAATTAGATGCAATTTTGAGTGTGTATACAAACTTTATCTTTGGATGTGAAACTTAATTGTGTAAGATGCTTTAATGTAAGAAACCTTGTAACTTTGGAGATGGTGAAGTTCATGCCCCCTTATTGGGACATTTAGAGAAGTACCAAACTATGGTAAATTGAGAGTGATCAACTCTCAATTTGAAAACCTTTGAATGCTCTTGAGATGGATATATTGTAAGCTCCAAATCTCATTCGAGTGTTTACAAAGTACTTTATAAAATATTTGTAGCGGTAAAACAATATACTATGGCCTACTACATATTAAAAAAATGATACCATAGACATTGAGTGTCACTAACTCTAACATGGTCAACTTGCCACTGAGTCAAATCACATTGCTGTAGACAAATCTGTTGAGGTGTGGAGCTAAAAGCTTCACCAAATGAGCGAGTTTGCAAGTTGCAGGATTTACACAGTCACCGGCATCGGTCAGGAGAGACCGACGTCGGTTAGGAGTCGACTAGGAGATGTTGACGTCGGTCATGATTGGCCGATGTTGGTCACAAGTAGACAGGCAGAGACCGATGTCGGTCACCTGTGCGTCCAAAATGCTATTTCCGTGGATAGAACAAAATGTTTGCATGGTAGCATTAAGTGTTAGTCTTAAGTCCACATCTCTATCTTTAGTAAGACTGTTTTGAGCCCTTGATTAGGTGCATCTAATGGCTGTAATTGTATGCTCATGTTTCCTAATATTATATATAGGATTAGATCTTCATAGCTTATTGTAACAGTATTGAACATACATGTATATGTGAATCAATCCAAGTGTTGGAGTTGATTGTAATTGAGAGAGAGAGCTCTTGAGGGAAAGAGATCTGGAAAGAGATCTGTACATCTGAGAGAGGTGTGGAAGAAAAGAAGTTTCTTCAATTGTCAAGTTTTCAGGGTGGTTTCTTGTATCTCTTGTTCTTTGCTATTTCTGATTCTAGTTACTTATCATTCTGATTTAATTCCACATTTAATTTCTTTCATATAGTAATCAACTTTGTTGGTTGATCCCCAAAAAAATCTATATTTTATTTATAACTTTACAAATTTAAAAATTGAGAATTTTAAAAATGCCAAAGTAGAAACTTGAACATGAATGAATATCATGCCCCCTATATTTGTACTATATTGAAATGTTATTTGAAATTGTAATTAGAATTTGAAACTCTTAAAATTTTGTAACTTTTGTAACTATTTGAAACTTGTAATTTGAAACTATAGGAATAAGTGCACATGTATGCCACATGCCCTTGTAATCTAAAAATGTTGAATTAGATTGCCACTTGAAAACTATATAATGCCATAAATATAAATTTATGCTCATGAAGCCTGAGTGTTCTAATGAATCCCATTGTGATTCCCCCTTTTTGAGATGAGAGACGTAGACTACAAGTTACTTATCTAAAAATAAAGCATATGCAAAAGATATATAACTTTGAATATTTGAAATTTATTGCATTGATAGTATTAAATATAATGTTGAATTTGTATTTTGAAGCATGTGTTAGAAAGATAAATTATTGAAGCATGTAAGCAATAAATGCATGATATACATCATGGAACTAGAGTAAGTATAGATTATATAGGTGATGCATTATATGAATCAGGAACCATAGTAAAATAGATAGAATGCATGATATGAATCAAGGTATAATAGTATAAATAAAAAAATCATTTAAGTAATATCATATAAGGTAATGTAATTTGCAAAAATATGGCACACATAAGGCCAAGAGGCCACATACAAGGGGCATGCAAAATTTTGCATAACACATAAGGCCAAGAGGCCACATACAAGGTACATGTAAAATGTTTCATAACACACAAGGCAAAGGGCCACACACAAATTGAATAATGATGCCATACAAGCAATAACTTGAACATACAATGCCAAGGGCCAGACACACAATAACTAAGTTTAACCTATCATGTACTAAAGTAAGAATGCAAAGCAAATCATGTAGTATATTAATTAGTATAAATCCATCATTTGTATGAATTTGAATGTTAGCAAGTAGCATATTTCATGTAATAAATTTGATAAATATGAGTGATTTAGCAATACATTTATATGATATGTAGCTCAACATGGAAAAGAGGTTATGGATAAATATAACTTGTAAAATTGTTCATAAAGAACCTATAGATGCCTCAAAATTAGAAAGGCTATTGCGTAATAAGGGAAGCCTGAATCAAATAATCATGTGGAAGTATGCTCCATATCACACTCAAGTACCTTGTGAGAAGCATTATGTATTAGAATTTGAAATATGTTATCTACTAAACATAAAATAAGTAATATATGCAAAGAATTAAACTAACAACATTTAAAAAATGCTTTAGGTCTTGATTTTCAAAATTTGGAAATATTTTGTTTTTTTTGAATTTTTTGGAATATATGCATTTTTTCAAATATTTTGAAATATTTGAATGCTTAAAAGGGATTTGAAAAAAAAAAAGTGCCAAGAAGCAAAGCTTTGAAAATAGAGGAAGTGGGAGGGCTTAGAAGAACATCAACAAATGTGTATAAACACAACATGGTAAGAAGGAAATCAAGTAATGTGCCCTAAATGTATTTGTAAATTTGAGTCATAACAATGTAGTGTAAATATGTAAAGTATGTGGGAATGTACATGCTACATAAATGAGAAAGAGGCTATATATGGTCATTTAAGAAGTAACAATATTAGATCATGTAAGTGCCATATGATGTAAGAAATGAAATAATAAGCAAGTGGATTACCATAGAGATAAGTGTTTTAGATTATTGAAATTGGTTTGAAAATTAAGAGGGTAAGTACCCAATATGAAAAATAAAGTCAAGGGGCAAGAATAATGCTTGGATAAACTATAGAAGAAGTAGAAATGAGAATAAAAGAAAAGTAGGTAGTAGTTTTGATTTAACTTTTTTTGGAATAATGGAGTTTTATTTCTAATTTAGCTAAAGGTTTGGATTAATAAATTAGTAAATAATATTTCAATAATTTCAATCCTAATTTGTATAATTTATTTGTCTTTTTTACCTTTCTAAAAATAGAAATAAATAAGGAAAAATAATGACTTAGCTGGAAACAGGCTGAGATGGTTGATACAGAGGCTGAAACTGGCTATGCAAGATAGTGTCGTGGACTTGAATCTAGATTTTATTTGGTGAAAGGATAGGACCTATGAAAATAGGACACTTTAGGGTCCAATGTTTTTGTCCACTTCTACCGCTATTGTCCAAATTGGTCATAGAGACATAAATTTTTTTAGGCTTTTACGTGTGTCGGTATGAGCTTGCCTATGAAATCTCAAGTGCTGATTATCGACAGAACTTGCTTTAGAGATGATTTAATCTTCAAACCATAACCCTTCATTATTATTGATAAAAAATTATTTGAACCACTTAGAGAAAGGGGGCTAAGTGTGTAATATATACTGAATGTGTAATCCACATCCCTTATGTGGGCATGCTGCCTACATACCAATACTTTGAAGATGAATCAAGCCATATGTAGTTCTCCCACCTAATGTGCTTTGTGAAATAGTGTGATGTGATTAAAAAAATTCCAAATTGAGAGTGATTAAGGTGGCTAGGGATTAATATCAGGGTTTGAATATGTTTTCAACTATGTTGGGTGATTGTATGCAGAGAATAGGGAAGTTTGCCTTATTGCTTTATTTGTATGCTTGCTTGCTTTGTAAGATTTGTCACCTCCATTTATAAATGATATTTGGATGGGATTTTATAGGGAATAATTGGTCATGGGTTATATGTATCCATGCCAGGCTGACATAATGAAGGATAGGAATTAGATGAAAATGACCATTGGGGCTCAAAGTGTAAATGGATAAGAGTGTCAAAAATAAGACACCCTAGGGTTTGACACTATAGTCCAAGTATGACACTCCTATCCTATAGGCTCGAGACTTGGGAGAATAGGATTGGCCAAGGAAATATAGTCTGGCTGAGGTGGAATGATTATTTAGAAGGTTTATGTCGATTAGAAATGAGCGAAAAGGTGTTTAGAAGGGTCACAAGAGAATTTAAAAAGGACCTATGGATGGGATGTCACAAGCCACACTCAAACTACCAATTTGGATATTTTATATGATTACATTTGGCCCCCCTTTATTTTAATGATGCAACAAAGTGAAAAACTAGGATAAATGAAAAATAGAAAGCGTACCTAAACTTACCTATAAAGGTGAAACCCATAGAGATGTGTGATGTTGAGTGTGCATAGAGAGAGCACAATGTGAAGTGCAAATCTATTGTGATGTTGGGTATGTGCTATACCAAGAGTAATATCATGAACAGAGCTAAGTGCTCAATTTACCAAGAGTGGCTCAAGAATATAAAGGCTATAACTTTGATTATATCATCACCTACTATGTGAAGTTATGTGTGTGTTAATCAATGTTTAGATTGTGTGTCCAATCCCTCTGAGTAGGTGGTTCAAGAATATAAAGGCTAGCTAGTCCTTCGGCTCAATCATTGTCCCCTATGTAGTGAACTATGAATTGATACCAATATGAACATGTGTCATATGAGATGGATCCTAAAGCCTATGAATGCTTTGTAATCTGAATGTGGCATGGATAATTGAATTTGTACTAAGAACTAAGCCAATCTTGGCTACTCCAAAGGGTGGAGATTAAGATTGTATGAAACTAAGAACTAGGATTTTATGAAAGTCACTCCAAAATGATGCCAACCACCTTCTAATGGAATAAGGCACATAAATACTAAGAATAACTAGGTAATATGATGAACTAGAAAGAAAAGAAGACAAATATGCTGTGCACATTTCCCCCAATCACTAGTGTTTGTAACATGGATTTTGATTTGGAAGTTATACCAACTACCCAATCTTAAACTAGAAGTGAGAACCATCATACCGTGCATGATGCCCCATATATTTAGATTCTTTGAGAAGAAATGTATTGAAATTGCCCAATCTAAATTGAAATGTAGTTGACAAAACTGTAACTGAACTTAAATTTTTGTCTATTTTTGAAAAATGTAGGTTTTTTATTGTTTGTATAGGAGTGCCAAAAACATGACACTTTGATATCTAGAATTGTAGTCCAACTATGACACTCTTATCCTTTTCTATTTTTGATCATTGTTATGTGTTCATCACTATCCTTTTGGTCTGTTCTACCTATTTTGAATTTTAAATATTGTTTTGAGTGTTTTAAAAACTAATTTTTGATCGATAGAGGACTCTGATATCTATGATAAAACCCCTATTTATTGCCCCCTCTTCTAAGGGTAGGAATGAAGACCCTACAATGACTACCCTCAGAATAAAGTGCCCTGCAAGTATGTTATGTTATGAAATACATGATATAGTAATGATAATAAAAAAAATGTCTCAAAGTATAGAATAGTTTGTATTAAAGATTGTTAGATCAACAAGGATATGCCTAGATAGATGTAATAATATAATAACATGTGCAATAAACTAAACTAAAAATATAAGTCTAATTATTTTTTAGTTGTCAAGGAGGGATGGAGCATGATGTCCATCATGGCATCCAATAAAGCAATATAATGCATGATGTGGATCATGGCATTGCAAACACTTGAAAAATAAACAAACACAGAAGACTAGAAGTAAGAAGCATACAAAAGTGTCCAAGGGGAAAAGCAAAAAAGAGACATGGGCACATATCACTTAAAATGGAAAATCAAGCATACAAGGCATGTTCAAATGCCACATACACATATAATTTGAAAACAAGTAAGATTGGTACGAGGGCCACAAGCACATATAACAGTACAAGCAAAGGACATTAGTAAATGTCCTAAGGCAAACACAAGAGATAAAATAGGAACTAAGAAATATAATCACATATAGCTATGCAAAACAAGAAAAAAAGGAATGTAAATGCTGAAAAAATAGTCGTATCTAACTAATCAAAGCAAGAAGTGAAAGTATGCAAAACATGTAGAACAAGACCAAGTAGATGCTAAGAAATACATAAGTTCTATATAATAGTGAGTGTCGATAGAGTAATCTATGTAATCTGGTAATCAATGTACATCAACATGATAACTAGAGTGTGTGGTGTAGGAATGACATAATCTGGATGGTGTAGTCATGTACAAGATGCCCTCGGTGGGTAGATATGTCGATGTATGTCTTGAATGTAGAAGTAGGAAGACCCCTCAATGGGTAGAGTGAAGCAATCAAGGATCTAAGTGTCACTACACACACTCAAATAAGATCAAGTGAATCATGGCAATGTAGATAAATCAACAAATAATAACATAGAAAAATACAATGTAAGTCTAGAATGGTAGTAGAAATGTAAATCATGGATAATGCATACAGTTGAAATGTTTTTGGTGTTTTTGATTTATTAAAATGTTTTAATATTTTGAGTTATTTGAATGTTTTTTTATTTTTATATAATATATGTACAAGAAATCATAAGGAAATTATGTACAAGAAAGTGAAAAGAAACTATGTAAAACAAAGACTGAGAAGAAATGATACTAACCGATGAATCTCATAAGAGACTCCATATCATGGTGTCATATATCAAGGAGAGAGATCATGCATGATCATGAATCATGATGTAAGTGATAATACTATGGCTCTAAAAGCTGTGTATGATGTAAGTGCTCTAAAATATTTATAATGGAAACCGACTGTGGGGTCCCTCTAAAACTTTGAGAAGTGGATGCAATTATGGGGCTCTTAGAGACCCATCTGGTAGTAGAAAAATATCTCTAAAAAGGTGCTCTATGTGTAGAGGCATGGGACCTCAATGATACTACCCTAGGTGTGAATACTGTAGTTGAAAACTATTTAGAGTCCTGAAACTATTATTTATATAGTGGTTACTCTAAGAGAGGCATCCATGGAAGTGTATGAACTCTTTGTTCTGGTGAAGAAGGCCTCAAATATGTCTGAATCTCAACTGGAGGAAAAATTATAACTGGTGGAGGAGCTAAAAATGATGATTACAAATTAGGAGATGACTCTAAAGTGGGGAGTGGTAACTCATACAAAAATCTGCCAACTATAACAACCTGATTAACATGAATGAATTTCACACATCTATGAATTGTAGAAGGTACTTCTCAATTTTTTTGTATCCATGGTCAACTAAGAAACATGTCAAAGACTCCTACGCTGGGAACTATAGTGAATAGTGTGGCCATATGTGTTGGACCAATATGTAGAGGAAGTACAATCTCATCCAATGAACTTTGTATGTGCCCACTAAATCCACTGATAATTGTTTCCATTAATGTGATATCCTACTTTGAATATCCCAAATGTTGAAGTAATGCCATAGTGCACATGTTCAAACCAAATCCATTATCTATGAGAACACTATGAATGGGATGATGATCAATGTATGATCTAATAAAGAGTGCATGGTAATATGAATCATCATCAACTATATCTTGCTCTTAGAAGGAGATCGAAGGTCTAGTTGGAACTTTGGAATTATACACACTACTCATGTTGCTCAAAGGTTGTGAATCAATTAAAGGTACCTGGTATGTATATGGTAGAGGGTGTGCATGATATGCATGGTGAACCCCTGATGTGTCCCCTATTTCTTGTTTAGAATGTTGTGGGAAAGGATCTGAGAAATTTTTTAGAGATTTGTCTTGTGTTTGATTTTCCTGAGAAGGCTCAATTGGAGTGCCAAGATCAATAACATTGCCATCTATCAAGTCCTATACCTTATGTGAAAAAATAATGCATCTATTCATTGTGTGTATTAGTGCCATATGAAAATTGTAAAATGCATTTTGATCATATCCATGTGGAAGAGGCTTTGTTATGTCAACTTCTCAAATAAGAGGGAGAGATATGACATTGCATTCTAAAAGCTATTGTAAGACTCTGGATATAGATACTGGTAGGTTGGTAAAGGCTTGTCGAGGAGGTGTTGATAAAACCACTCACTGAGGGGGATCTAAATCCACATTAACTGTAGGTTGATTTTGATTTTTTCTATCATTAACATTTAATTTGTATGGGACTTTACTATTACTCTTGTTTGTTGTTTCTGATATATTTGTGTACTTAAGTTTCCCATTGAAATTAATCTGACTTCACTTTCCTTTAGTGTATGACATAACTTAGTGAAGGAAGGGAACCTTTTGAACATTATTGACTCATGTAAATTTAGCAGGAGACTTTGTTTGAAGATATCTTATAATTCTTGATTGGCCATGTGGCTAGTCATTTTATCCAAGATAGTCTTATATTTAAGAACATAATCTGTGAGATGCTTATTTGACCTTTGTTTTTGTTTTTTTAAATTAGAAATAAGAAACCTTGTCACCTATGTTAATGCTAAAATGATTTAGGAACATTTCACCTAAAGGATTGAATACATTAACTGACTGATTTAGTAGACTATAGAACCATTGTAAAACATAATCCTTTAAACTTCATAGAAATAGCTTGGTTAGTAACTAGTCATTTGGCACCTAATCCAAGCATGTTATGTGAAAATATCTCAAATGTGTCTCTAGATCACCCTTGCCATCATATAAAGTGAGGTTGGGTTGAACAAAAATTGGTGGCAAGGATGTAGAATCAATATGTCATGCTATTGGTCTCTGAAGTAGAGTAAAAGAATCCAAATCCTATGTTGGTCTAGAGGCACCTTGATCAAGATGTATCACCTTGGATTGAATAAACTTTATCTCTTTCACAAGGGTAGCCACATGAGGAGACAAAGATGTACTAGCTGTAACTGGTGGTGCCTCATAGGAAGGTTGGGCTACTCTATGGGGTTGTTGAGACATAGTTTCCCTTGTAGTGTCATTAGTAACTAGTTGTTCTGTGGTTTGAGAGGATTGACCATTATTTTATTTTTGTTGTTCTTATTGTACTATGTTAAGCATATCATCTTCTAGATCAAGATTTTTAGTTAAAAGGTCTTGAAGTTCCATCTTGTTACTTTCATCAAAGTCAGTATATTAGGCCATTGTTAAAGTAGGAAAACAAAGTGAAAGTGAATTAATTTTTTTGCAATAAGTTTTAATAAGACAAATGTGATGAAAGGAAAGTACTGAATCAAGGAAATGTAAAATCTTAAAAACAAAAAACTAGAATATGCATAAAAGGGATACAAAGCTCACAAACATGTAAGGTGATACCTCAAGAAACAAAGGGACCTAGTAAATTCAACTAGGGTTTTAAATAAAATGATTTTTAAAATTACTATGGTAAATTTTAAAAATTAAATGTGAAATTCTAATTTAAATATGTAGGAAAAATGAAAAAAATACTGAAAAAATCAGCATGGAATTTTCCCAAAGGTTTCTAAAGTTTTTGTGAGCAAATCAAGTAAGTCAAGTTCACCAAATGATTTAATTTTTTTTTGGAATAATGGAGTTTTATTCCTAATTTAGCTAAAGGTCTGGATTAATAAATCAGTAAAGAATATTGCAATAGTTATAGTCCTAATTTGTATAATTTATTTGTCTTGTTTAGCTTTCTAAAAATAATAATAAATAAGGATAAGTAATGACTTAGCTAGAAACAAGCTAAGATGGATGATACATAGGCTGAAACTAGCTATGCACGACTAGGATAGTGTTGTGGACCTAAATCTAGATTTCATTTGGTAAAAGGATAGGATTGCCAAAAATAGGAAACTTTGGGGTCTAACACTATTGTCAACTTTTGCCATTGTTATCCAAAATAGTCACAGAGACCTAAAAATTCTAGTTTTTTGTGTTGTGCCTGTATACCAATACTCTGAAGAGGGATCAAGCCATATGTAGTTATCAGGGAGAGAAGTAACTAGTGCTTTAACTTTGTCTTTTTAATCTAATCATGAAGTAGATGTAATGTTTGATTCTTTAGCAACCATATTTGTATTATTAGACTTTATATGAATATTTTTATTTGGACATTTATGAATGAAAAAACTTTTGAAAAAGGAGTTTTCTTTCTTATCTTGAATTTTTTCTTGCAACTTTTCTTTTGGTAATTGTTCATTTTGAAATCTAACTTTTTCATCTTATTCTTTTTGTAATTTTTCATGTTCTTATTTGGATTTTTGAGGCTTTGCTTGTTCTATTTAATAAAAATCCATATTAGGTCTTTGTGTTCTTTTTGCACTTGTATTTTAGGAGATGTAATAAGAGTGGGTTGATTAAGTGATTTATATTAAAGAGGATCACCACTATCAACTGGGCTTTGTATTTCATTCTTTAAATCCCAAAAGTTATTTGTATGATGCCCATGAAATATATAATATGTGCAATAGTATTTTGATATTTTTAGAGGAGACATACAAGGTAATGTAATCAAATCATTTCTCTTAGAAGCTCACTTGGACTCTTATTAGCCTTTTGTATAATTTTTGAAACATGAAATGTAGATGTATGTTGCTTATGAGGTAGATGGTATTTATATAAATATATAGATATATGATTAACATTCACATAATCTAGATTCATAGTAAGTTTTCCACTATTTTCAAGATATGTGATCTTTGAACTTAAATAATGATTTTACTTTTACAACTCTTTAATTGACCTTTTCATAATGGTGACTTGATCTTGAAGGGATTCACAAGCACAAGCCCTAAGTATATTTGATTAAATATATAAAAACCATCAAGAGGAGATGTGGGAGAGGAAGGGATACACTCTTCTCTTAGATTAATATATTAATTTATTATGCATGAGTTAGTTGCTTATTTTGATCACTAATATTTAAATAATTTTCACTAAAAAGGGATTCAATGTCATCTATAACATCATGGTTCAAGAATAACATCATGTGAAGACAAGAATGAATATGGAATAGGATAAACATCAAAAGATGTGATATAAGGAATGAAATTATGACCACGAGAATTAACATGTTCGCACATTATGCCTTTGAAAGGGGAAATATGAACATCGTCATGAAATGTAATAACAACATTATTAAACATTTTACCATTGCATAAAATATTATGAATATGGGTGAAAAGTAGATAATAATTTATAATTGAATTAGTAGAAATATTTTCCTCATCACTATAGTCATAATAATCATCATTATACCAATCCTCATCATGATCAGTATAATTTTCATTTGAAATAACATCATTATTAAGTGTGCAATGAGAGGAATGAGAAGAATTATTAATTTTAGGTTTACTATCCTTATTTATGTATATATTATGCAAGTTAAAATTATAAGTGCAAAGATAATGAAATGCGATAGCAAAATGGATAGAAAAATTAGGTATGAAAGGACAAGATTCCTCCATGTGGAGATGAGGTGGTAATCTAAGAGATAGTAGATAGTCATCATTGGGAAGATTTGAGTGCTCTAATGGGACATCTATAGTTAATACTAAAGGAGGGTATAAGGAAGATTCCTAAGGGGGAACTAAAGAGGTGATGAAAGATGAATATAAAGGAGATTTCAAGGTGGAATTCTGAAGAATACTCCAAAGGGGGGGAACTAAAAATGAATCCAAAGATGAATTTAGGGGATTGATAATAGGTAAAGTCAAAGTAAGGATTAGGGACATAACCAAAGGGGAAACTAATGGTATGACTAAGGGTAAATTTAAAGGTAAAAATACCTTCAATGAGGGGTTTAGAGGTGTAACCAAAGAAGAATCTATAGGTGTTACTAAAGAAGAACCTATAAGAGATTCCAAATGGTAATCAATAGGTGTGACCAAGGATGACTCTATAGGAGAAACAATATATGTATGTGATCAAGTCAACACTTCTAGCCAAGGGTCAAAAATTTTAGATTCACTATCATTAACATTACTCAGATCATCTTCCTTACTAGTTGTCCATTTAGGGTCATAAGAAAAAGGCCCATCATGAGAAGAGAACAATAAATATAGAGTATGTAAACCATTAACATATTGAATTTTACTAGCCATGATATATGAAATGAATGTAGATGCAATAAATAAAAAATGCTTATAATTAACAAGTAATATAGCATGTATAAAGGAGCCAAATGATTATGAATATATTACAATGTAAATTAAGCAACGCTAATGTCTAAGAATATAATAAAATCACAAAGCAAGGTATGAATGTGATCTAGGAAAGGGTTTGAATGGTTTATAGGCTCTCATATATATTTGATCATTTATTGATTAGTGTCAACTCAATGTTTTAGAGCACTAACTATAGAGGTAGAACGATGTCTGTAGTCCACTAACCTTGATTTTTAGGGTAAGTTTAGAGTAACTTCCCTAAGTGATATAATCCTCTTACATGCACCATAAATTATATGGATAAAATAAGCTTCCCATTGGTGTAAAAAAATGACCCTATGCATTTCTGATATATTATGATTTTAGGGAAACTAAAATACATGTTTAGTGTTGTATTATGGATATGAGTATTGGGGTAAACCCCTCAGGCCATTATGTTTATAAATAGAACATCATATAGACATTCATGATAATTAATAAGTAGTTTAAAAACTACTAGAACATAGTTTCTAAGCCAAGCAAAAGAAAATGAAAAATAAAGGAAAAATAATGTCAAAATATTTTTGTATTTAGAAATCAAGAAAATTTCAGCTTTAAGTCAAAAGAAATAATTTTGTTGTTGGAATGATCCAAGGTGGAAAAATAGTCTATTTATATCGGATTTAATTCAAGGTCGAAGGTTGTTTTCTTTTAATGTTATAAATTTATAGAAATTAAAAAAAAAAAAAAACTCTCAAAAAAATCAAGGAAAAACAACAATCAGTGTTCTAAAAATAGTAGATTCACTAGAATGTTTAACCCTTTTAATTTAAGAGGTAATTAAACTAATTAAATTAAATTATTGAACTGAAAATACTAATATGTACTTTTATGATATGAAAATACATTAATCTACATAATTTTTTGAAATCAGAGCTTACAAAAAATAGAAATTAAACTAGAGTTAGATAGTGTCCCACAAAACAATAATAAATGATTGTGTAAACTTTCAGTAAGTGAATACTATGTTAAATTGAATTGTAAACATGTTTATACTAAAAAAGTGTATTTAAATTAATTGGGACAAGTTCATAAGATGTAGATAAGGGTGCACTATGGCCTTATTTGGATATCACGATCATGTTCTAGTTGATTTTATTATTAACTTATCAATATAGGCCTATGTGATCACTTCTAAAGGTTAACTGTACATTTATGTGTGTAGATATGCCATGTGAAAGAACTAAAAATATCTAACCCTAGTCCTGCACATGTACTAGATGGTAATTACATAAAAAAATGGAGTACAAATGGGTTAACAAGGATAGCTGAGATGACCTTAGAAACTGCTTGTGATTGAGCACTTCCTACATAACCCAAATGGGACTTAAACTGATGTAGTTCTCCCCTTAGAGTGATTTTATGATTCGTGATTATGTAAAAAATTATTTATCTGATAGATTGATTGAAATATTTGATAACATATGCCCTTGACCTATAATAAATGTTATTGAGACTTGGATTATAACTATTAAAAAGCAACATGCATCAAACTAGAGAAAATAGTGCTCTTTTTCTTATTGTGCAAAGTTTTTTGTCAGCTTCCCTCAAGTGAATAATATAGTAGACTTGATGTGCTTTTATAGGAAAATATTTATATTTATTTCACTAACAAACCTTTTCAAAAGATCGAGAAGGCCATGATGAACCGTTTAAAATTTAAAGGTAGCCATTGGATCTTTTTGGACAAGGGTGCATTAGGGGACATGTCTACACTACATGACTGTCTGCTTAGTGCAAACTTGTCCCAAAAGGTTTATTTTTTTTGAAACTTGCTAACAAGGATATGTGAGTAGAATAAGTATGATTAGAGCTGAAATGGGCATGTCTATATGATGTTTTTAATGCTTAAAATATGGTGAAGGCTCTCTTATAGATTACGAATTAGGGAAATGTAAGATAGACCAAGTAAGTATAATGATGTCAAAAATAAGTGTTGTTAAGTACTTAATGGTTAATTTTATGTGTCTACACTATTATAATACCATCCTTTAATGACTGAACTAGAAACAAATCTAAGATTATCTCTAACTTTTAAATAATTTATCTTTACTCAGAGGTTTAGTCACTATATTAGCAGGTTGCTTAGAGGTAGGGAAATAATAAAGGCATATATATTCATTATTAACCAATTGTCAATTGTAGTGGTGATGAACTTAATTTTGCTTTGTTATAGCATGAAAAAATGGATTCTTCACCAAATTTGAAACACTCTAAATATCATAGAAGATATGTGAGGGTGCATATGACTCAAGTCGAAGATCCTCTAGAATTGTTTGAATCCACATTAATTTATGACTTGCATTAAAAATTGCTTTGCAGTTGGCTTCAATAGAAGACAATGCATTTGTATTCTAAATCTTAATCTACCATAAAAAAAACTTGAACCAAGAGTGAAAACATAACCTATTTTAGACCTTCTTGAATCAACTGATCCTACCCATTCTTAATCAATATACCCTGTTAGATCAAAATCAATAGATTTTTTATTTAAAATGCCAAAGTCAAGAGTTCCTTTGACATATATAATAACCCTTTTTTCAACTTGCCAATTTATGCATGTGGTTTAGCATGAATCAAGAAAGATAATTCACTAAAAATACAAATCCAATCTAGTGGTAATAAGATAAATCAAACTACCTACTAATTACCAATACACTGTTTCATTTATTGGTGGCAGATTAGTGTTAGTTGAGAGTTTGTCCCAACTTCCATAGGTGTAGATGCTAGACTACAACATACATTATGATATTTTATAACAAATATTTGGCATATTTTGTTTGAGATACAAAAATGGTATATCCAAAATTTTAACATTATTAATTCTACACCTAGACAATATCGAAGCAAGCATAGGTCAATCATTTAAAACATATAACAAATGTTAAATTTCACTTATTTAATTAAGACAACACTACTTACAATAATGAAAAGATAATCAACATAGATAATTAGAAACACTATGTCATCACCAACTAATTTAACATAAAGAGTATATTTTGAATCACTTATTTTAAAACCATACTCTAAGATATTTATAATTTTTGAAATACCAAGCTCAAAGAGCCTACTTAAGTCCATACAAGGACTTCACTGACAAAAAAACCATATATTATGTTCCAAGAATATGAAATCCCCATGGATATACCATCTACACTTCTTATTCCAAGTCTCCGTTAAGGAAATCATTCTTGACATCCATCTGATATACCTACCAATCAAACTGAGCAAAAATAAAAATAACCATTCTGAATGTTACCATTTTTAATATAAGAGTAAATGTTTATTCATAATATAATTGTTCTTCCTGTACATATCCCTTAGCAACAAGATGAGATTTATACTTATCTAAAGAATCATCTGACTTACATTTTAATTTATAAATCTACTTACATCTAATGGATTTATTACCTTGGGGTAGATCAAACAAAACTCAAGTTCATTTTTTCATTAATGCATCAAGCTCCACCTTCATGTCAGATTCCCATTTAGGTTTGCCTTTGGCATCTACATAAATATGTGGATAAAATATTTGTGAAACAACTGAATTTAGAGAAAATTTGTCATGTTTATGACTTTGCACTACTTGTTTCTCAAATTGGGTGGATCTATCTTCCATTGAGAGTGGAAGTTCATATTCCCTTACATCTTTCAGTGTGGCATAAAAACACTTTGGACTTTTATGCTGACTAGTCTGATATGACCCTGAATCACTATTAGCTTTAATATATCCTTCCATGGAGCTTGACTTCTCTAGTGTTTATCTTTTTAAGTCTTATTTCACTTTAGGGATTTAACTAGATTTAAAATAATTAGTAGATATCCATAAATTAATAATCTAAGTGGGTTTACCATTACTTAAGAAATATGGCATTTTATCATCTATTGTGACATCTCTATTTACAATAACTTTATTTGTAGAGATATCTAATAATCTATATGCTTTGGATTGTTCATTATAGTGAAAAAATATGTAACTTTTGCATCTAAACCACTCCTTTTTCTTTAGGGATTAATGCAAACACAATATAACAAAAAATATGGAAATCACTTACATCAAGTGTTCTACCCAACCATGTGTTAAGGTGTGGAGCCTAAAAGCTTCACATATGAGCGCATTACCAAAGTTGCAGGTTTACACAGTCATCGACATCGGTCAGGTGCAGTTGAAGAGACGCCGACATCGGCAGAGGATCAACTGACGTCGGTCACAGGCAAGCAGGCAGGAACCGGCGTCGGTTACCTGTGCGTCCAGAATGCTATTTTCGACGATAGAACTGAGTGTTTGCATGGTGAGTTTAAGTCTTAGTCTTAAGTTCACGTCTCTATTATTAGTAAGATTGTTTTTAGAGCCCTTGTTCAAGAGGCTTAACTGTTGGTTGTAAGTGCATGCTCAAGTCTCCTAATTCTATATGTAGAATTAGATCTTCTTAGCTTAGTGTGGTTGTAGTAGTTCATTATGTGTGAATGTTGAAGAACAATACAGAGTTGTATCAATCCAGGTTGCTGGAGTTGATTGTACTTGAGAGAGAGAGCTCTTGAGGGATAGAGATCTAGAGAGAGATCTTGTGCATCTGAGAGAGGTGTGGAAGAAAGAAGTTTCTTCAATTGTATTCCTTTTGTAGAGAGTTTAATACAAGTTTTTAGGGTGGTTTCTTGTATCTCTTGTTCTTTGCTATTATTTGATTCTAGTTACTTATCTATCTGATTTAATTCCACAGTTTATTACTTTCATAAGTGTAATCATATTGTTGGTTGATCCCCAACAAGTGGTATCAGAGCCTTGGTTGTAGGTTTAGAGTTTGATATCCAATAATTGGTATCAAAGCTCAGGTTCACTAACAGGTGGTTCAGATCTGTGTAGTGTGTATTGATTACAGGTTGCTCACAGGAGTTTTTGCAGGGATTTTTGTTTGAGTGGGAGAAGCAATGGCAGAAGAAAGTAAACTGAGAATGGAGAAGTTCAATGGCAAAAATTATCAACATTAGAGAATGCAGATAGAGGACTATCTATATCAGAAAGATCTATACTTACCGTTAGGTGGGATTGCAAAGAAGCTCACAGACATGGATGATGAAGAATGGGAAGTTCTTGACAGAAAGGCTCTGGGGTCTATAAGACTGAGTCTAACATCTACTGTGATATCTAATTTATCACAGGAAAAAAAATGGTAGAGTTGATGACTACTTTAGCAAATTTGTATGAAAAACTCTCAGCTTCTAATAAGGTATATCTTATGAAGCAACTATTTATTTTGCATATGCAGGAAGGTGGATCTATATCTAATCACCTGAATGATTTCCATGGTATTGTAAATCAATTAAGTTCAGTCAAAATTGTATTTGATGATGAAATAAAAGCTCTTTTAATATTATGTTCTTTGCCTGAAAGCTGGCATAGCTTAGTAATGGCAGTTAGCAATACTGCATCTGCATCAAATATTTTAAAAGTAGAGGATGTTGTTAGTGTTATCTTGAATGAGAAAATTCGTAGAAAAAGTACAGAAGAGACATCTGGGAATGCTTTAAGTTTTGAGAGCAGGGGAAGGCAAAAAGAGAAGAGCAAGAAAGGGAGACCAAGATCTAAGTCTAAGGGGAGAGGTAGATCCAAATCCAGAAATGGCAGGAAGCCACAATGCTGGAATTATGGAAAGATGGGGCACATAAGCAGAGATTGCTGGTCAAAGCCTAAGGAGGACAATCAGCACGAAGGAAAAGAAGAAGCAAAGGTTGCAGGTATTGCACAAGATGCTTTAATATTCTCTTTGCATAATAATATAGAATCTTGGGTGTTAGATTCTGGTGCATCCTTTCATGCTACCCCTAATAAGGAATATTTTAGTGACTATATCCATGGAGATTTTGGAAGTGTTTCTAGGGGATGATGAGCCTTGTAAAATTATTGGAAAAGGTAAAGTGCAGCTGAAAATGCAAAACGGCAACACATGGGTGTTGAGAGATGTGATGCATGTTCCTAGCTTGAAGAGGAATTTGATTTCTGTAGGAAAGTTAGGGGATGAGGGTTGTACAGTAACTATCACAACAGAATCTTGGAAGGTGACCAAGGGTGCACTTGTTATGGCCAGAGGTAAGAGAGTAGGTACTCTCTATTTGTGTAATTGTGTTACTAACAATTCTCCTTCTGTATTATCTACTTCAGATGTGGATGCAAAATTGTGGCACTCAAGGCTTGGCCACATGAGTGAGAAGGGGATGTCAATTCTTAAGTCTAAAGGTAAGCTTTCAGATTTGAAAAGCATGGATCTATAATTTTGTGAGCACTGTGTATTTGGAAAATAGAAAAGGGTTAGTTTTCTCAAGACTGGGTCTACAAAGAAGAAGCATAAGTTGTAGCTTGTTCACACAGACGTGTGGGGACCGGCTCATGTAGCTTTTATTGGAGGATCACAGTACTATGTTTTGTTCATAGATGATGCTACAAGAAAGGTATGGATCTATTGTATTAAAAAGAAATCTGATGTATTTGAGACTTTTAAGATTTGGAAAGCTATGGTTGAGAATGAAACAAGCAAAAGATTGAAGTACCTGAGATCTGACAATGGTGGAGAGTTCTACAGTTATAAGTTCAACTGGTATTGTTATATGCATGGAATCTATAGGCAAAGGATGGTTGTAAGGACACCTCAGCAGAATGGAATTATTGAAAGGATGAATAGAACAATCATGGAGCGTGCAAGATGTATGAGGTTGCATGCTGGTTTGCCCTTAGAGTTTTGGGCAGAAGCTGTTGACACTGCAGTGTACCTGATTAACAGAGGACCCTCTACAGCTCTGGATAGTGGAATTCCAAAAGAGGCTTGGACAGGTAAAAAGGTAGATCTCTCATTCCTCAAAGTTTTTGGTTGTGAAGCCTTTGCGCACGTAGATAAGGAAAATAGAAAGAAGCTGGATGCTAAGTCTATGAGGTGCACATTTATTGGCTATGGCTCAGATGATTTTGGTTTCAGATTTTGGAATCTAGGAACTAACAAGATATTTAGGAGCTGTGATGTTGTTTTCAATGAAAAAGTGATGTATAGTGATTAGCTGAAGAAGCTAAATCAATCTGGGCAGAGCAATGCTAAATTGGACGAGGTGACGGTACAAAATGAGCTCGCGGGAAAAATAAATAATCACTTGTAGGAAAACACAGAGATCGACTTCGATAGGATAGGAATCGGCGTCGACAGAACATAAACCGATGTCAGTCATACAGAGATCGATGTTGGTAGAACAGGTACCGACGTCGGCCAGTAATAGTTCTGGAGGTGACCAAGGTCGGTCACTGTCAGAGAATTTGGGTGGACAGTGTGTTGTGAACGAGTCTCAGACACCCATCAGGAGGTCAGAAAGGGTAAGTAAGCCTCCAATTAGATATTCTCCTTCATTATTCTATTTATTGCTAACTGATGGTGGAGAACCAGAGAGTTTTGAAGAAGCAATACAGGTGGAGTCCAAGAGTCAGTGGGAGCGTGGCATGGTTGAGGAGATGGAGTCCTTAAGAGAGAACCAAACATGGGATTTGGTTGAGTTGCCAGCTGGTAAGAGAACACTGAAGAACAGATGGACCTACAGGTTGAAGGAAGGTGAGAATGGATAGATGAGATATAAGGCCAGATTGGTAGTGAAAGGATTTGCACAAAAGCCAGGTATTGATTTTGGTGAAATTTTTTCTCTTGTTGTTAAAATGACTTCTATACGGATTGTACTGTCTTTGGTTGTTGTTGAGGATTTGCATCTTGAGCAGCTAGATGTTAAGACAACGTTTCTTCATGGAGATTTGGATGAAGAAATTTATATGGAATAGCCGAAAGGATTTGAGGTTAAAGGTAAGGAGAAGTTAGTGTGCAGATTGAAGAAAAGCTTATATGGCCTCAAGCAAGCTCCTAGACAGTGGTATTTGAAATTTGATAGGTTTATGACTGAGCATGGCTACAGTAGGTGTCAATCTGACCATTGTGTGTATTTTAAGAGATTGGATAATGGTAGATATATTATTCTATTGTTGTATGTAGATGATATGCTGGTTGCAGGATATCTCTGAGCTTAAGGTGAAATTAGCTCAAACTGTTGCTATGAAGGATTTGGGAGCAACAAAGAAAATCCTTGGCATGAGCATTAAGAGAGACAGGAAAAATCACAGGTTTATATTGTCTCAAGAGAATTATGTGGACAAGGTGTTGAACGGTTTAATATGCAGGATGCTAAACCGATAAGCACACCTTTGGCTGGACATTTTAAGTTGAGTAAAGAACAATGTCCTAATTCACATGATGAGGTAGAGTACATGAGTAAGGTTCCATATTCTTCCGCAGTAGGAAGTTTGATGTATGCAATGGTGTGTACTAGACCGGATATTGCCCAAGCAGTGGGTGTTGTAAGTAAGTATATGGCCAATCCAGGAAAGGAACATTGGAAATCAGTTCATTGGATCCTCAGATATCTGAGAGGAACTAGCAGTAGGCACTTGTGCTATGGAGGTTTAGATACTTCTCTACATGGTTATGTAGATTCATATATGGCAGGTGATTTAGATGGCAGGAGGAGCACCACAGGATATGTTTTCACTGTAAGTGGAACGGCAGTTAGCTGGATATCAAAGTTGCAGAAGGTTGTTACCTTGTCAACTACAGAAGCAGAGTATATTGCAGCCAGAGAGGCTAGCAAAGAGATGATATGGATGACACAGTTAATGGAAGAGCTTGGAAGGGAGCAAGAGAGTTGCAGATTGTATAGTGACAGTCAGAGTGCAATCCATTTGGCTAAGAATTTAGCCTTTCACTCAAGAACCAAGCACATACAGCTTAGGTACCACTTCATAAGACAGGTATTGGAAGATGGTGAGTTGAAGCTGGAGAAGATCCATACAGACAAGAATCTTGTTGATATGTTAACCAAGCTGATTACAAAGGAGAAGTTGAATCTTCATTCAACTTTTGTTGGTCTTCATGATTGAGTCAAAGATGGAGGAGCTAGAAGATGTTGCTGTACAGGTACTGGTGCAGCTGTTTATCTCCAAGTGGGAGATTGTTAAGGTGTGGAGCCTAAAAGCTTCACATATGAGTGCATTACCAAAGTTACAAGTTTACACAGTCACCGGCATCGGTCAGGAGTGACCGACGTCGGTCAGGTGCAGTTGAAGAGATGCCGGCATCGACAGAGGATCGATCAACGTCGGTCACAGGCAAGCAGACAGGAATCGGCGTCAGTTACCTGTGTGTCCAAAATTCTATTTCTGAGGACAAAACTGAGTGTTTGCATGATGAGTTTAAGTCTTAGTCTTAAGTTCGTGTCTCTATTATTAGTAAGATTGTTTTTAGAGCCCTTGTTCAAGAGGCTTAACTGTTGGTTGTAAGTGCATGCTCAAGTCTCCTAATTCTATATGTAGAATTAGATCTTCTTAGCTTAGTGTGGTTTTAGTAGTTCATTATGTGTGAATGTTGAAGAACAGTACAGAGTTGTATCAATCTAGGTTGTTGGAGTTGATTGTACTTGAGAGAGAGAGCTCTTGAGGGATAGAGATCTAGAGAGAGATCTTGTGCATCTGAGAGAGGTGTGGAAGAAAGAAGTTTTTTCAATTGTATTCCTTCTGTAAAGAGTTTAATACAAGTTTTCAGGGTGGTTTCTTGTATCTCTTGTTCTTTGCTATTATCTGATTCTAGTTACTTATCTATCTGATTTAATTCCGCGGTTTATTGCTTTCATAAGTGTAATCATATTGTTGGTTGATCCCCAACACCATGCTTATTCAAGATTGATGTTTTTGCACAAATTTACATGGAATTATATTTAGGATGTACACTTTAATATTGATAGCTTCTACCTAGTACCAAACAGGTATATTTATGCTTTGTACCATACAACATGCCATCTCCATGGTAATCCTATTTCTCCTTTCCACTACTCCATTTTATTTTGGAGTGTAAGGAGTTGTATATTGTCTATGTATACCTTCTTATGTACAATATGTTTCTAATTATTTTAAGATGAACTTACCTCCATTATCAGATTTGAGTGTTTTGACTTGTTGACCTATTTTTTCAACTAATGCTTTTCATGCAAAAAAGTTAGTAAAGCATTTTGATTTATTATTTAGGAAATATACCCACATTTTTCTAAAAAAAAATATCATCAATCAACAAGAAATGAAGTTATCCAAATACTGTACAAGTTTTCATTGGTTTATGTAAATCTACATGAACCAATTCTAATACACTTTCTACCCTCCATGATTTACTAGTAGGAAATGGATGTCTAACTTGCTACCCAATTGACACCTTGTACAAACATTCTAAATTTATTTATTGAATGGAAGTCCATTCACCATTTTATGCTTGCTTAACAAATTCAAATGTTGGTAACTAAGGTGACCATATATTTCATGCCAAAGAGTAATGGTATGATCAATTGATGCTAATGCATTTTATTTGATGTTTAAGGATATATGAGTTTGTATAAACCTTTTGTCCTAACGCCCATATCAATTACCTTATAATTGAGTGTAGTTGATATACATCTATTTCCTTCAAAATTTATAACAGGACTTTTGTTTTTGGTTATCTCACTTATAGATAATAGATTCTTTCTCATATCAGGTACATATCTAACATTATAAAACATATATACAAAACCATTGTTTTAAAGTCATCTGAACATGCTCACAACCTCTAACAAAATGATTCCACTCATCACCTAAGGAAACCAATTTTATACTACTATTATAATCAATGAAATTCACATACCAATATTTATGACATCTGTAGTGTCAAGATGCACCCAAGTCAAAGTACTCAATGGATTGGTCATATGATGCTAAAAAGGCAAATTCATTAGGTTCTTACTCTTCAAATTATTGTACAATATGAACATACCTTGGATTGTTTTATGCATTATCCATATCTTGTTGTCGTTTATGATAATATTTATTGAAATGATTAGGTTCCTTATACTAATATCATTTCCATTTAGACTTATTATAATTATTTACATTAATTTTACAGGTGTATTTTGAAGAAATTTTTGTATTCCATTATTTTACCTTGCCTTTTGACTATGCCGTGAACACATTTTTTTAAATTGATGTTGAAGAAATTTAATGTTCTTACCTTCTTTCTTTCTACATGAGAAGCATAGACAACTTCTCAAAAACAAGGGTATGTTTCTATGATCATGTCAAGTGATTCAACAAATGAGTCATATGATAATGGAAGTTTATGAAATTACTATAGAAGTCAGGTCTTGCTCATCTACATGCTTATCAATTAATTTTAGCTGATCATATATGTCCTTCAACTACAATAAGAATTCATAAATAGAACCGTCTTCCTAATCTTAGTTGAAAATAACACAATTTTCAAGTATAATACCCTACCAAATTTAGAAGCTTGGTATTTATTTGTAAGATGCTTTCATAAATCACAATAAATATTTGCATTCCTAACTTATGGTATTAAATTATCAGCTACCAAAATTTTTAATAACATTAAAGCTTCTTGATGATGCTTATCATAGTCATTAGGTTCATCTTCTAGCCTAGATTATTTAGAAAGTACAATTTGATCAAGATTTTGATACTCATAGATGGTAAGTATATTGTGACTCCAGAAACTAAAGTTTTTTCCTGTTAGTTTTTGAGAATCTGGGAATAACAGGG
Source organism: Torreya grandis (assembly GCA_037957365.1). Taxonomy (NCBI): domain Eukaryota; kingdom Viridiplantae; phylum Streptophyta; class Pinopsida; order Cupressales; family Taxaceae; genus Torreya; species Torreya grandis. Next base: position 1,919,592 of record JARHVA010002554.1, on the reverse strand, counting down.
GTTGTAAACTAGCCATTTTGCCCTAGTTTTTCACTAAAAAATAATTATGAATAAAGACAAAGTATTTTTAAAAGAATCTTTTTACATGTGGATTCTACACTAAAAATGGAGAATTATACCAATTTTTAGCAACAAAATATTTACCATTTATGAGAAATTAAATTAACCATTTTACATAAAATTGCCTAAAATGATGGAAAAAATTAAATCTTGAGATTTACAAAGACTTTGGATTTTTTTTTTTTGCACACAGAGCCATACATCCAACCAGATAACGTGTAAAAGTTTTAAACTTAGAATACTCATGGTTTTATAGATATAGAATTAACCTTAGTTTTTTAAGCAAGTACTATGACAAAAAAATGTAGTTTTCTAAAGTTTTAAATGATTAATATTTTAATCAATATAAATGGGGAATAATTTTACTTGCCCTAAAATGTATTTTTTTTCAAAATTTGGTTTAAAATGATATAAAATTCACCAACCAATTATAAATTACCTGTAGAATACTTTGTACAACTAATGGATATGACACTATGTAGAGCTAGGCTCCCCCCTCCCCATGCTAGATGAAAGTTATCACTTTTTCATTTGCTCATGGTGATATCTGATGGATGGAAACCTTTTCTTAGAGCATGGTTTCACTTTTACCAATAATGTTATCTCTAGGAAACTTTGTGCCTCTCCCTTGGCTTCCATGCACTTCTCCAACCTGTTACACCACTATGTAGAATAAAAGCTATTATATCACCTCTTTGCATTGTTGCTCTTATCCAAGTGCCACTTCTCAGCTTCACAAGGCTGAAACACACATTATTTGAAAACTAAGCACTTCTATTATGCCTCTATCACACCTCTCTACATTATTTCCATGCTACCACACATTGATTTCGGCTCAAAATCTCTTTCTTTTAGCTCAAAACCAATGCTTTCTTTACAACATAACAAAAAAATACAGCCATGCCAATTTACCCCTCCTAATGGATTTTAGAATAGCATATAAAAATGCTTTTAGTAGGCATGTTTCAACACATCCTCTACAAATTCTTCTTTTTCATCAAGATATTCACTGAGTGCATTTATTCGCTATGCTTCCTCCCTGATAATATCTCTTCCCTCATAGGGGTTTTCCTTTCGAGATTACCCAATTGTGAGATCTAAATACCATTCATTCTCATGAGAGATGGGTTCATGTGAACCACTACTCATGAAATATGGGTCAATGAGTTTGACTCAAAAACTACACAGTTGAATCTTGATAGCAATATCATAATAATTATAGATTTATTGCATAATACGAGTCATAAATAAATCAAAAATTTGCTACAAAGAAGGAGAGACAACATAACTAAAATGACCATAAGCTAATCTTAGCTAAATGGTAGACCTAAAACTAACAAATCTAACAAAATAATAATAACATAACAAGATTATAAAAATATTGATTTATTTAACCAAACTAATATAATAGAATGTATATCAGACATTGGGTTTAGTTGTAAAGGTCATGGTTCCTTTAAAAAACCATTCTAAGATGTTTCATCATGGTGACATGGATTACAAGGCATTGTCACCTTGTTATCCTTCTTCATGGGATATTTTATCCAAGTCATGGTTAGAGAACTCAGGAACACCTCAAGAGCTTTGAAATCTACTTTGAAGTGGAGTTTTATTGGAGATCTTGTAACCATGTTCAAATCTTTTGGTCTCAATTTATATGTCACTTTGGACATGTTTTCATGCATATGGAAAAACATATAAAGATTTAAGATGGAATATTTGAGAGTGTTTCAATTTGAAAAGTGAGCTTAGTCATGTGAAGGGGTGTACCATAAACCTATTGGAACTCATAAAGTGCCAAAAAAAGCCACCTTTCTATCAATATCAAATCATGACTTGTAAGGGGCATTTTTTAGCATGGTGTAATTTAGAAGTCCTCAGACCATCTAAAAAAAATTTGCTTATGAAAATGTTTTAGTTTTGGCATATATATGGTGTGGCTAAAAGCATTTGCCAAAGGATAGAGTGGTTTAGTAGTTACAACAAAATCAAAATCATCTGATAATGTTTAGAAAATAAGATCTATTTTTGAATATGGTTATTCATTTTTTATGGTTGGGGGAGTCTAAGGGATGACCATGGAAATAGGAAAACAAAAAGAATAAACATCTTGTTGACAAAAACAAAGAAAAACCAGTGAAAACAACATGCGAATAAAATAGGAGTTTTGGCCCATGTGAAGGTCAGGGATATTGCGTTACTTTTAGGTAGAGTTGAATACATATTTGAGATGGGTTTTCTATTAGTGATGGTAGACATATAAAATATTTTTGGTGTATCTTAGTGTGGAATAAGAAATTGGACTATGAAATTGATGTAGAGTAACTACTCTCAAATTCCCAACCTTGTAACTTACACACACCACAACTTTGCAACTTCCTAGAAGCCTTTTTTTTCAGTTTTCTTGATTGTATGGAGGATCTAAGATTGGTAACTAGAAAATGATTTTTTTTTATAGTACCCTCTATTGAATTATACATCTCCAAATTTTTATTGGATCAAAACCACTCTTAAGGCCACTTTTATAGTCTCACCTAATTGGGTCTCCCAAGGCCTAATTACACACAATCCTCTTATTTCATACATAAATAATCCGTATAGGTATGAAAATTATTGGATATTGTATAAAAACTTAAAATTTATCAAATCAAAAAAAATGGTGGTATTTGACTATTTAGAACTCCTAGAAATCAACTTTTGGTTTTGAAACCCTAACTCAGGGTTAAATTGCTCTATATAGACTCGAGAGGAGTTATTTGGAGATTTTGAGTTCCAAAAAGAATTTAAATGAAATGTGAAAGTTGTATGACATATATGAAAACATTAAAAACCTTATAAAATCACTAGATATTCTATTTAATACCTTTGATACACACTTTCACAAGGATATGTGTTTGACTGTGTATATGTATACTAGTAACTAGAGGACTGTGATGTCCTTTTCACAATAAGTATTGAAATGATAAAAATAAAAACTTAAGAAAATTAAAAAAACATGTAAATAACTTTAAAAATTCACAATAAGTCTCATAAATAAATCTTTATTGTATCTTTCTACTTTGTCCAGTTACACAGTCAATTTTCAATGCATACATACATAAAATAGGGTCTACAAACACCTGTCTTAAAAATGTGTAATTATACTCTTGTTTTATTGAAACCTGAACCTTATAAAACTATAATAAATGATATAAAATGAAAATAAAACCTATTATATTTCCTAAAACTACTCTAACTACCTTTGGACCTTCCAACAGTCACTAAAAGGCTAGTTAAGCAATGAGAACATATACAAAAGTTGATATTTCATACAATTATGAGTTAAGACCCATGGTATGGATTCATTATTTATTAAAGAGATAATTAAAACAATTTTATACGTTTACAAGTCATTTCAAACACCCCTACAACACCTAATATAATCAAAACAATTCAAATTTTCAAAAACTTAGTTTTGGAGGGAAAAGCCAAATTTGAATTTTTGACAAGCTAGGCCTAAGACTAACACCTATAATTGAAAAATAAGGACATTGTAAGCATAATAATACCTCTTAGACTATAATAAAACCAAAATTGAACAAGAAAACCAAAATTTAAAAGGAAAACTAGCCTAGGAATGATGTTACTGCATCATACTCCCAGGGGAAAGAGAAAAAGACTTAGGGATTGTTGTTCATGAGGTCTTCTAGAGTACTCTCATGATTTTTGATGTCATGATTTGTCATCCATGTAGCATATTCAAATGTTTGTTTTTTCCACTTGAATAAATACTTGAAATATTACTTGTCTCTAGTTTGTTTGAACACAAGCTTATCTAGAATGCATTCTAATTCATCTGGTTTGGATTGAGACAACTATTTTCCCTAATTTGTACTTATTGTAGCTGCTCCTTGTTAGTGTAGGATTTTTACCACCTAGTGGATCTACACATCTTTTCAACTTACTTAAGTTAGTTAATAAAGTCATTAGGGGTCATTTACCTTTAAGTGGGTTCTAACTGTGAGTTAGGGTTTTACCTTTTTGGTGACCTAATCTCACCCTATATGTACTTTCTTTTTTCCTAAAGTGGCTAATGCAAACATTTCCTTTATAGAATTTTCTTGTTATTAGAGCTCTCATTCTGCCTTTACAAGAATTTGACATTCATCGTGTGGTCGCTATTTAAAGATCTTGGTGAAATCTATCATGGTACCAGAGCTTTCCTGATAGCCTCATGCATTTGTCTCCTTTGGTAAGATCCTCCTACTTCACCTTGCTATTTTTTCATACTGTATGACTGCTATTTTTGACCTTAAAGGCATTTTTTTAAAACTACCTTAAAACTCATGCTAGAAGGCCTTTGATGAAAAATCCATTTGTATATATTTTGTGGATTTTTTGAGATCTAAAATGGGTTGTTCTTAGTTTTCTAAGAAAGTTCACGTATTTTTCAAAAAAAATGATTTCTTCTATCTAGCCATCATTTGTACGACCGAAGTAATCCAGTTTGTAAACCTTGATTTACTCTCCATAGACCAAATCAGGTTTTTAGAATGCTTCTACTTAATCAAGTTTTTGGAGTGATTCTATTTAGAAGTAATTAGGTTTCTCCATGTTGACAACTTATAAGTAATTAGGTTTCTCAACCTCAACTACTTGACTATTGCTCATAGACCAAATTGGGTTTCTCAAGTGCTTCTACTTATAAGTAATCAGGATTCTCCAGGGTTACAACTTATAAGCAATTGGGTTTGTCAACCCTGATTACTTGCTTGCTAGACCCATTTGGGTTTTTCAGGATCAATTACTCATTACTTTTTTCATAAGTTGTAGTTGTTCATAATCTCAAAGTAAAGCAGCTCTAAGGACCCAAAATACACTATGAATAAGTGATCAAGTTTTCTAGGGTGAATTTCTTATAACCTTTTTTAAGTTGAAGTAGTTAAAGAACCCAAAGTTGAAGTTGTTCAGAACCCCAAACAAGTAAGTGCATGATGTTATAGACACTGTCAAATTTTAGGTGAAAGGTAATGAATAAATAGACTTCATAAGTGTAGAAAAAATATTTCCATTTTTGGAAAGGGTCTAGGAATTTGTTGAAGTAAAAACTTGTAAGTACCATAACATTTGATCAGTAGCTCCTTTTTGATTGTCATTTTCTTCAAAAGTGCTTTTTTTTTATGCTCTACACATTGGACCTATCATTGGGCCTTTCAGAACTATTATTTTTTTTCACATTTTTTTGTACACTCTTGAATGCATTATCGATTGTATCTGATGTTCATCTTGTTCTTTGTACTTATGTAATTATTTCTCAAGATGTATTTTTTGGTTGAATCTAATGTCTATACGAGTGTGCTTGTATTTGAGACATGCGGGGGGGTCATTACTTGATAGTTCTAAGGGGGTACTTGTGTGTTTATTGTGCATTCAGTCTTTCTTTTTTTTGCATCACTTCTTTACTTAATATAGTAATATTTAATTTTTCACTATGAATTAATTCTCAATAAGTCCACTTACACCATTTAATTATCATGAATAGAAACCTAGAATGGAAATTATCTTGCAATCCAAGGGTTACCATCAAATTATAATGGGCACTAAGACTGAACTTACTTATGCTAGAGAAAAAATCAAATGGTTTAACCATTGTGATAAAGTTCATGGACTATTGTGTCTTTTCATCTCCCTAGATCTACTCTTTCACATTGAATTTGCCAAAACACCTACTAAAGTGTGGATCCAACTCACCAAACTCTTTGGAGTGCAGGATGTGATGAGAGGAGATGAGATGGAAAATGAGCTTATTAGATTGATCCCAGATGACTTTAACACTCTTCAGGACTTCTTCACCAAGTTTAGACTTTTGAGATTGCATTTGAAAGCATGTGGAATTGACAAGAAAGATGAACAACTTATTTTCTCAATACTCTCTAAACTGGGTCCTAAATATTTTGTATTTGTGTCCACTTTTCATGCCACTAAGAGTGCTCTTAACACCACATAGAAGATTCCTTATTTAGATACCTCTATTACCGACTTGATTTAAGAGCAAGATAAGTTGATACATATGGACATAGTGAAGTCATATAAATCTCATGCATTGTTTGTTGAGAAAGATAAGGCTTGTAATAACAGAGAGAGAAAGATGATCAAGAAAAAAGATGATAAGAATGCAAATTCTTCCACCTCCAAATCAAATAATGAGACCTCTTCTTTCAGTCATAAGCCTAAAAAATATTGGATCAAATGTGGGCATTTCTCAGGTAAGCATGATGAGAGTAAATGTTTGAAGAAACAAATTGACCACCTTACTAGCCTTCTTATTCAGAACAACATAGGTATTCTATATTCTATCAAACCATCTTCATCAACCCATGAATCCACTAAGGCAAATGACTCTAAAAAAGAAAAGACAAAATAGAATAACAAGGGGAAACATAAGGGCAAAGCCTTAGTTGTAGTTGTGCCTCTAACTCCTCCTACATGGGTCATTGACTCTGGTGCTTCACAACACATGGCCTCTTCACAAATTGAGTTCAGTTCCTTGGAACCATGTGACTTGTCTTGTATACAAATGGGTGACAACACTTCTAAAAAGGTTCTCAGGAGAGGGTATATTTAAGTGAGTGGTGGAACATTCAATAATGTTCTAAGTGTGCCCTCAATCTCAATTAATCTCTTGTCAATATATCATATCACTCACCTTGGTCTGGGCATGCAAGTTGAATTTACTCTAGATTTAGTGTACATCAAAGAGTTGCATAGTGATACTATTTTGGCTATGAGAATGGTCGATCATCAGACTCAAATATATAGATTCTCACACTTTGCTCTTGACTCTCCTTCAAATTCTTTAGATTTTTCTTTGGACTCACCTGTACCTGATGACACTTTTGAGCTTGATCATTCTTTTGATATTGATAAATCTTCTTCTACAGATGACTACAGTAGTGAAGTGGGCACACCTACACCATCTCCTTGTCACCTTCCAGATATTCAAGAGTCAGTTCTTGATCCACCTAACTCTAGTCTACTTCTGACATTATAGGGTAATGGTCTACTGATCTAAGACACATCAGACATTGGGTAGTCTATTCCACACTTATAGATAATTCTGTAGACCTTCTTCACCTTTACTTCTATTGCACCATCTTGGCATAGAGTAGTTGGGCCACCTAACTTGTAGTATGAGGATCATTCCTTTCATAAGAACTACACCTTGGTTGAAGATCCATTAGGCACTTGGTAGACAAACTCATTATTCTAGGGTAATCCACTCTTCGCTACATCTACTTATGATTCAATCACTTTTGAGCATTAATTTAGGGGACACAGATGGATATAGTCAATTATAGACCTTAGTCTTCTCTTCTTTGATCTCTTTTTGGGGAGGAGTTTTATTGCTACAATTTTTCTTCTTTACCCTAGTTTATGAGAGTTGCATTATACTTGGGTACCTCATCAGGGCTCATTGTCGGGACCCAATTCTTCTACCCACCTAAGCTACGCTTTAGGGGGGTGTTAGTGTAGGATTTTTCCCACCTAGTGGTTTTACCTACACATTTTTTAAGCTTACTTAGGTTACTTAACTAAGTCATTAGGGCTCATTTACCTTTAACTGGGTTCTAATTATGAGTTAGGGTTTTACCTTTTTAGTGACCTAATCTCACTCTATATGTAATTTATTTTTTCTTAAAGTGGCTAATATAAACATTTCCTTTGTGAAATTTTCTTGTTTTCAGAGCTCTCATTCTGCCTTTACAAGAATTTGACATTCATTGCATGTTCATTATTCAAAGATCTTGGTGAAATCTATCATGGTACCAGGGCTTTCTTGATAGCCTCATGCATTTGTCTCCTTTGGTAAAATCCTCCTACTTCACCTTGCTATTTTTTTATATTGTATGTCTACCATTTTTGACCTTAGAGGCATTTTTTGAAAACTACCTTGAAACTCATGTCAAGGGGCCTTTGATGGAAAATCCATTTGCATATATTTTGTGGGTTATTTGAGATAAAAATGGGTTATTTTTAGTTTTTTGATAAATTTCAATAATTTTTCAAAAAAATTGATTTCTTCTATTTGGCCATTGTTTGTACAACCAAAGTAATCTAGCCTACAAACCTTGATTTACTCTCCATAGACCAAATTGGGTTTTTGGAGTGCTTTTACTTAATAAAGTTTTTGGAGTGATTCTACTTAGAAGTAATTAGGGTTCTCCATGGTGACCACTTATAAGTAATTGGGTTTCTCAACCTTGACTACTTGACTATTGCTCATAGACCAAATCAGGTTTCTCAAGTGCTTCTACTTATAAGTAATCGGGATTCTCCAGGGTTACAAATTATAAGCAATTGTGTTTCTCAACCCCAATTACTTGCTTACTAGACCCATTCAGGTTTTTTAGGGTTGATTACTCATTACTTTTGTCATAAGTTACAGTTGTTCAGAATCCTAAAATAAAGCATCTCTAAGGACCCAAAATACGTTGTGAAGAAGTAATCCAGTTTTCTAGGGTGAATTGCTTATAATTTTTTATAAGTTGAAGTAGTTAAAGAACCCAAAGTTGAAGTTGTTCAGAACCCCAAACAAGTAAGTGCATGATGTTCTAGAAGCCATCAAATTTCAGGTGAAAGGTAATTAATAAATAGATTTCACAATTGTGGAAAAAATATTTCCATTTTTGGAAAGGGTCTAGGAATATGTTGAAGTAAGAACTTGTAAGTGCCATAAATTTTGATTGGTAACTCCTTTTTGAGTGCTATTTTCTTCAAAAGTGCTTATTTTTTATGCTCTACACATTGGACCTATCGTTGGGCCTTCCACAACTATAAATTTTTTTCACATTTTTGGTACACTATTGAATGCATTATTAATTATATCCGATGTTCCTCTTGTTCTTTTTACTTACGCACTTATTGCTCAACATGCAATTTCAGGTTAAATCTGATGTCTATATGAGCGTGCTTGTATTTGAGACATTTAAGGGGGGTCATTTCTTGATAGTTATAAGGGGGTACTTGGGTGTATATTGTGCATTCAATCTTTCTTTTTTTTGCATCACTTCTTTACTTACTGTAGTAATACTTAATTTTGCACTATGAATTCATTCTCAATAAGTCCACTTACACCATTTAATTATCATGAATAGAAACTTAGAATGGAAATTATCTTGCAATCCAAGGGTTATGATCAAATTATAATGGGCACTGAGATTAAACTTACTAATGCTAGAGTAAAAATCAAATGGTTTAACCATTGTGATAATGTTTATGGACTACTATGTATTTTTATCTCCCTAGATGTACTCTTTCACATTGAATCTACTAAAACACCTACTGAAGTGTGGGCCCAACTCACCAAACTCTTTGAAGTGCAAGATGTGATGAGAGGACATGAGATAGAAAATGAGTGTATTAGATTGAGCCTAGATGACTTCGACACTCTTCAAGACTTCTTCACCAAGTTTAGACTTTTGAGATTGCAGTTGAAAGCATGTAGAATTGACATGAAAGATGAACAACATGTTTTATCAATACTCTCTAAAATGGGTCCTAAATATTATGTATTTGTGTCCACTTTTCATGCCACTAAGAGTGCTCTTGACACTGCATAGAAGATCCCTTTTTTAGATACCTTTATTGCTGACTTGATTCAAGAGCAAGATAAGTTGATACAGATGGACATAGTGAAGCCATCTAAATCTCATGCATTGCTTGCTGAGAAAGATAAGGCTTCTAACAATAAAGAGAGAAAATAAATCAAGAAAAAGGATGATAATAATGCAAATTATTCCACCTCCAAATCAAATAATGAGACCTCTTCTTTCAATCATAAGCCTAAGAAATATTGGATCGAATGTGGGCATTTCTCAAGTAAGCATGATGAGAGTAAATTTTTGAAGAAAAAAATTGACCACCATACTAGCCTTCTTATTCAGAACAACATAGGTGTTCCAGATTCTATCAAACCATCTTCATCAACCCATGAATTTACTAAGGCAAATGACTCTAGCAAATAAAAGGAAAAGAGAATAACAAGGGGAAATATAAGGGAAAATCCTTAGGTGTAGTTGTGCCTCTAACTTCTCCTACATAGGTCATTGACTCTGGTTCTTCACATCACATGGCCTCTTCACAAATTGAGTTCAATTCCTTGGAACCATGTGACATGTCTTCTATACAACTGGGCGATAACACCTCTAAAAAGGTTATCAAGAGAGGGTATACTGAAGTGAGTGGTGGAACATTCATTAATGTTCTAAGTGTTCCCTCACTCTAAACTAATCTCTTTTCAGTCTATCAGATCACTCACCTTGGTCTAGGCATGTAAGTTGAATTTACCCTAGCTTCATTGTACATCAAGGAGTTACACAGTGATACTATTTTGGCTATGGGAATGGTCATTCATCAGAATTAGCTATATATATTCTCACAGTTTTCTCCTAACTCTCCTTTAGATTCCTCTTTAGACTCACCTGTACTTGATGACACTTCTGAGCTTGAGCATTCTTTTGATATTGACAACTCTTCTTTTATAGATGACTACAGTAGTGAAGTGGCCATAGCTCCACCATCTCCTTGTCATCTTCTAGATATTAAAGAGTTATTTCTTGATCCACCTACCTCTAATCTACTTCTAAAATTATAGGTTAATTTTCTACTGATCTAGGACACATCATACATTGGGTAGTCTATTCCACACTTATAGATAATTTTGCAGACCTTCTTCACCTCTACTTCTATTGCACCATCTTAGCATAGAGTAGTTGGCCACCTACCTCATAGTATGAGGATCATTCCTTTCATATGAATTACACCTTGGTTGAAGATCCTTCAAGCACTTGGTAGACAAACTCATTGTTCTAAGGTAATCCACTCTTCACTACATCTACTTCTAATTCAGTCACTTCTGAGCATTGCTTTAGGGGACATCAGATGGATACAATCAAATGTAGACCTTAGTGGGGATTTTTATCCTTCTCTTCTTTTCTCTCTTTTTGGGGAGGATTTTTGTTCCTACGGGTTTTTTCCTTTACCTCAATTTATGGGAGTTGCATTGTACTTGGGTACGTCATCATGCCTCATTGACAGGACCCAATTCTTCTACCCACCTAAGCTATGCTTTAGGGGGTGTTAGTGTAGGATTTTTACTACCTAGTGGTTTCACCTACACATATTTTTAGCTTACTTAGGTTATTTAATTAAGTCATTAGGGGTCATTTACCTTTAAGTGGGTTTTAATTGAGTTAGGGTTTTACCTTTTTGATGACCTAATCTCACCCTATATGTACTTTCTTTTTTCCTAAAGTGGCTAATGCAAACATTTCCTTTGTGGAATTTTCTTGTTTTTAGAGCTCTCATTATACCTCTATAGGAATTTGACATTAATCATTTGGTCTCTATTCAGATATTTGGCAAAATCTATCACTCCTACTATGTATTCACATTTTACTCCTTTTTAAGGGTACAAGTTTGAAACATTGAATATTAATGATATGCCTACACCAATAGGTAATTATAACTCATAGACATTATTAGAAAACTTCCTAAGTACCTTATAAGGACCAATTTTCTTCATCTTAATCTTATTTTACTCACCTCTTTGAAACCTTTCTTTCCTTAGATGAGCTAATACCAAATCTCCAATCTAAAAAATCACCTTTCTTCTACTTACATCTTCTTAATTTTTGTATTATTCCACACTAGCTTCTAGATGCTTCCTTACCTATGGATGAACCTCGTTTATATCCACTACAAAATATTCTAATTTAGCACTCTTATTATCCATATGACTGATATTGATGAGTTTAAACACTCCTTTAGGATGCATACCATATAGGGCTTGGAAATGACTCATGTTAATGATCTTATTAGTGGAGTCATTGTAGACAAATTATGATTGAGTCAAAATAAGATCCCACTTATTAGGATTACCCTTAGATAGGAAAATTAATAGGTTCCCTAAAATCCTATTAACGCCCTCAATTTGACCATCTATTTGAGGGTGGTAAGCTAAACTGAAACTCAAATTTATTCCTAGTTTTCTCCATAGTGTCCTTCAAAAGTGGCTTAAGAACTTAATGTCTCTATCAGATATATTTTTTAGTGGTAGTCCATGAAGCCTTACTACCTCCTTGAATAAAATTTTTCCTCATGGGTGGAATCATTAATGGTCTTACATGGAATGAAATCAGCCATTTTGGAAAATCTATCCACAACTACATATATGAAGTCAAACTCTCTTTGTGTTTTAGGAAACCCCATAACAAATTCCATGATTATGGATTCCCAAGGTATATGTTGAGACTAGTATAAGTTGATATATACCTGCATTAATGATCTTCCCTTGGGCCAATTGATAATTTTTACACCTCTCAACATATATCCTCACTTCTGCTTGCATGTTAGGCCATTAGTAGTGTCTAGTGAGCTGCTCCAAGGTTTTATCAAGCCCAAAGTGGATTTCCATACTCCAAATATGATTATCTTGAATCAAATTCTCTATTATCTAGCTTCTTGGCACACATAGATTCACCCCTTTGAAAAATAAACCATCTTGTTTAACATAGTCCAACCATGGCTCTTTAATGAGTGTAGTTAGGTACTTTCAAGAATTGTATGCTTCTTTGAAGTATTTATCATCTTCATACATATCATTGAGTGAATCAATACCAACACTCTCAAGTTGTATCTCATGTACCAACAAGAATATCCTACTCAATGCATCTACTACCTTGTTACTTTGTCATTGCTTATGCTTGATGGTGAAGGTGAAATTATGCATGTACTCCACCCATTTCATGTGTCTTTGGTTTAACTTAGGATGATTGGTGATAAATTGAAGTGCATGATTATTTTTACAGATAATAAAATCCTTTATAATCAAGGAATTCCTCAACTTCTTCAAATATTTCACCATTGCATATAATTCCAAGTCATAGGATGAGTAATTTTTATTAGCATCTTTTAGCTTTTCACTAAAATAGGCTATAGGTCTACTCTCTTGGCTTAGTAAAACCCCTATTGCCATTCCAATTGCATCACATTCTATCTAAAACACTTTGTTGAATTTTGGTAATTCTAGGATAGGATGCTCCATTATCCTTTGCTTCAAATATTGGAAACTCCTTTCAGATTTCTCACTTCAAATAAACCTTTTATTATCTCCCTTAATGGTGTCTATTATGGAATCACATATTCCACTAAAATTTTGAAATAACTTGCTATAGAAATTTATAAGTCCATGGAAACTTCTTACCTCTCTAACTTTTCTAGGTGTTGGCCACTCCATGATTGCCTTCACCTTATCCTTATCCATATTTATCATGCCTTGAGAGATGATAAATCATAGGTACAATAGTTATGACTTCATAAACTCACACTTCTTGAGGTTGATTAACAACCTTTCCTCTTGCAGCCTTCTCATGACTAGATACAAATGGTGAATATGCTCCTCCTTGCTAGGGTTATAGATAAGTATGTCATCCAAGTAAACCACTAAAAACTTACCTATAAAAGATTTTAGGACTTAATTCATAAGCCTCATAAAATTAATTGGTGTATTGGTCAAACCAAATGGCATAACCAACCATTCATACAATCCTTCATTGGTTTTGAAAGTAGGTTTTCACTCATCTCCAGGTCTGATCCTAATATGATAGTACCCAATCTTGAGATCAATTTTGGAAAAATAGCTTGCTCCACTCAAGAAATCCATAAAATATTCCATCCTAGGAAGTGGAAACCTATATCTAATGGTGATCTTGTTTATATACCTAGAGTTTATACACATTCTCCACTCACCTTACTTCTTAGGCACCAACACTTTAGGCACTACACAAGGACTAAGGATTTATTTTACCAGTCCTTTGTCTAAGAGATCTTGTACTTGTATTTATTCAGGAAAGATACGGTAAATGACATAGGCACCATTTTGGGGACACTAACACCACATGGCTCTAGTTTCCTTAATGTGGTGATAATGTATAGTTAGTATAACATTAGGCATGAAGGTCTAGGATCAGGAAATGAGGGTATAGGACTACATTTGAGCTGACTAGGGATGCATGTGGCCTGCACAAAGGATGAAAAAGTGTGATAATAGGATCTAGGATAGATCTAGGTCTAATATAGGAATAATTAGCCTCAAGTATCACTCTTAACACTAAAATACAAATTTTAGGTGATTACACCCCCACCCCTTTATGTTAGAAATGTAGAAAAATAAAATGACTAATATAAATGAAAAATAAGTGTACATGGAATTACCTAGGAAGTGAAGCCTATGAAGCTAAGTCTATGTATGTGAAGCATGATCCAAGGAATGACCTATAAATTAAATGTGCATAAATTATTCCTTAAGAGATATTAAAATAAAAATACTATGCTGAGTAAATAACTAATTGAGTAAAAATGAGTAAAGATATGGGATAGTGGAAAGGAATGAATACACCTCATTGGGTATCCAAACCAATGTATGAACCTAGTGACAACCTATGTGTGTACATGTATATAATGATCAATCAATGAATAAATTATAGTGAGCTAATATTTTTCTCAATCCTCATGTGTGGGTGTCTCAAGAACTCAATCCAATTTTGAATCCATTATTTCCCACCCCTACTTAGTGGATCATGACCTATGAATAGCATGGATTAGACTAAAAGTGTGTCTAACCCTCTCATGTGGGTGGATCAAGAAATCAAGTAGGATATTACTCATCATTTCTCACCCATGTGTATTAAATGCATCTAAATGAACTACATAAATTAATTTTAACTTCTAACTAGTTATATCTAGCTGTGTATGTCAACTCTACGACCACTCAAGTACATTAGGTAGTTCTAGGACACTCAAGAATGCCAACCACTATATATGGAATAAGACATGAAACTAGTGTTAACATATAAAATGATGTCAAGTGTATATAACATAGAGAATGAAATGTAATTTTCTATTCCATATGATCAACTAGTGTGTAATTGAGCATATGGAAATAATGTACCATGTACATGCCCCCAATATGGTATTTGAGTATATTGATTCTAGACTAAGTTGTAATAATTATATCTAGATATCTGAACTAAATATAGGAATGGTCATGCCATGCATGATTCCCCAAATCTAAGTAATTTATGTGATTCTAAGCTGAGCTAAGATGAATGATCTGAGTAAAAAATGAGCATAACTATCAAACCTATAACTAGATATGTGCAAACTTATATTATACCTAGTGTACTATTCTATCCAATCTAATCTATCTTAAAACTGAGGCTACTAGACAATAGTGAGCATTCAAAATAAGATAAAGAGGACACATCATGTGTTCATCATACATACCATACACATCCTCCACCAGTTACATACCGGGCACCTTTAGTTAAGGCACATCCTTTGAAAGGTATGATAGGTGTGTATGAGTCCAGAGTTCCAACCAAGCCTTCGATATCTTTTTTAGATCAAGAGATTGTGGAGAATAATCTGAGCTATAATACACTTTTTATCAGAGCACATATTCATAATCAACGTATTCATAGTATACTCATTGACAATGGTTCCAGTCTTAATATGTGCACCTTCACACTACTTCAACATTTGGGTTATTTAGAGTAGGATATCACTCTGAAAAACATAGTTATCAATGGTTTTAATGGGAATATTTAGATTTCATTAGGTGAGATAGGTTATACTATCTTTGTTTCTGCTTGTGAGGCAACGACCCAATCTTGAGAGGAATTTCATGTTGAATTTCTTCAAGCCTGATAGATTTTAGATCATCATAAGAGTATGTCAAAACATTAATGTAATGGTGAATCAGAGTAATTAATTTGAGTTTTCCATCAGGAGTGCAACAATTCCTAATGTTGACCATTTTAGGATTGTCTTTTGTACTCAAATTTATTTGATCAAAATTTTTGGAGGATTTTGAAACCATTTGTTGCTTCTTGATAAACCTATCATACTTATCGAATAGCTTCTGATTTTTTCAATCTCTTTAGGTGTCATCTTGTAGGCTGCCTTGTTAGGAAAACTTACTCTTAGAACAAATTCTATGTGATGAGTGATGTTCCTCGTAAGTGGCAATGTACTTGGCAGATCATTAGCTAATATTTTTGCATACTCCTCCAACATGTCTTAGATTTATTGAGGCAATTCATTTATCTTGGTGGATGTCATAACATTCCCAAGATTGAATACCAATTCAAATCCTAACTCCTCTTCATTCATGGCACTTAGAAACTCTTTACCACTTACCAACATCACATTTGACCCAACTTGTTGGTCATTATATTCATCCTTCATAAGCAACAAGGTATGAATAAATACATCTTTGACCAAGGTATACACATTCCTTCTACCATCATGAGTGGTTTTCCTATCATATTTCCAAGGCCTCCCAAGAAACACATGACAAATATCCATGGGGATCACATCACAAAGGACCTTGTCCTTGTACCTTCCAACTTGAAATTCCACCCAACTTCATTCACTTACCAAAACTTACTGACCTTTGTTTAGCCATGAGACTTTGTATGGTGTGAGTTGAGGCAATTTATTCAATCCAAGTTTATTAACCATTTAAATAGAAAATAGATTATCTATAATTCCTAAATCTATGACCATTTTACAACATTTACCTTGCCATTTGTAAGAGGCCCTGAAAAGAGTTTTCCTTTATGGTGGCTCTTTTTCCTTGGCTATTTTGATTAACACTTTCCTCATTAGCAATGATTCTCCTAACTTATGTTCCTCCAAAAGTGATGGAGAAAAAACACTCTCCTCCTCAAATACTTGTGTAGTTTTATGTCTTACTTAGGTTCTTGGACTCCTTACTAGATGATCCTCTAAACATTCCATGTCAAACAAACTTGTTGCATTTGAAACACCTTCCTAAAAAACCACCTAATCATCTACCCCTTGATTCATATCCACCCTTGAAATAAGGCCTTCTCCTTCTAAATCCTCCTCTTAAACTAGATGGATACTCATGTGAGGTACTAGACTCTTCTTGGCTTTTTTGTGAATACCCTCTACCTCCTTGCTGACTTCTACCCCTAAAAATTTTGCCTCTACCTCTATTTTTTTGGTTTTGTTTTCTATTGAGTTTGTCTTCAACTTTCAAAGCCAATTGGTAGCATTCTTCTAGTGAATTTGGAATAGCAAGACTCAAATCAACCTAAAATTTATATCTCATACCATTGAGATACCTTGCCACCTTATCATTGCCATATTCCATGTGACCTAATATAATGATCAGTTTTTAGAACTCTTCAGTATATTCTCTTACCCCCATCTCTTTCTATTTCAAGTTTTGAAGTTTCCTATACAGGTTGGTGATGTAGTCACTAGGAAAGAACTTGCTCTTCAATTTGTCAACCATTCCATCCTAAGACTTGATCTTGGGTTTTATTTTCTTCCTTCTCTCATCTTGTATGTCATCCCACCATAGGGATGCATGACCCTTTAGCTTGGTTTAGAAAACTTCACTTGTTTCTTTTCTAGTACATCTTCAAAATAAAAGTACTTATCCAACTCTCCTATCCAATCAAGAAATTATTCTCCACTGAGGCTACCTACATATACTATAAGATATAGTTTGGGCTTAGATCCCTACCCTTTCACTACCTTCAAGAATCTCTTAAACTTCTACTCTTTAGTTTCTCTTTGTCCTTCATCTAACTCTGGTACCTATGGATCTTCTTCCTCTTGGTCACTCAAATCATCTATGAATACTCCCCTTATTTGATTAACCTCAACTATTGTGAGTTTGGAATCAAATTTGACTATGAGGTTCCTCAACTCCTGCAATATTTCATCTCCCATCCATATGGCTCCTACCCTTTCACCTGCTGCATTCTTCCTTAGTGGCATCTTGTCTCCTCTTAGGAAATTTGTTAAACAAATCATAGCTTCTCTTTCTCTTAGAGAATATCATGTTATCCACTCACTTCCAAGTGTATTTTTTGGCTCTGATACCAAAATTTTATAGAGTAACTACTCTCAAAGTCCCAACCCTATAACTTACACACATTTGCCATAACTTCACAGCTTTCTAGTAGCGCTTTTTTAGTTTTCCTAATTATATAGAAGATATAAGTTTGGTAACCAGAAAATAAAACAATTTTATGGTAGCCTATATTTAATTTTATGTCTCCATAATTTTTTTATTCAAAATCACTCTTAGGCCACTTTTCTAGCATTTATCAACACCTAATTAGGTCTCCCAAGGCCTAATTACACACAGTCATCTTTTTCTATACACACAAAATTTGTAAAAGTTTGAAACCTATTAAATATTGTAGAACACATTAACCCTTATAAAATCACAAATTTTGGTGGTATTTGACTAGTTAGAACTCCTAGAAGTTGACTTTTGGTTTTGAAACCCTTACTTAGGGTTAAATTACTTTATACAGACCCAAGAAGAGTTATTTGGAGATTTTGAGTTCCAAAATGAATTTAAATGCACTGTGAAAGTTGTATGACCTATGTGAAACCCTTAAAAACCTTCTCAAATAACCATATATTCTCTCTAGTACTTCTGCTACACACTGTCAAAAGGATATGTGCTTGATTATGTATATGTATACTAGTAACTGCAAGATTGTGACATCATTTTCACAAAGAAGTATTAAAATGATCAAAGAAAAATATTAATAACATTAAAACAAGATGTAAATAGCTTACCAAATTCACAAAAATTATTATAAATAAATATTTATTGCATCTTTCTTCTCTGTCTAGTCACACATAGTTAATTTCCAATGCATACATACAAGAAACAGGGTCTACAAACACCTTTGTCTTCAAAATGTGTAACTATCCTCTTGTTTTATTAAATATTGAACCTTTTAAAACTATCATAAATTATCTTACATGAAAATGAAACCTCTTATACATCCCACAACTACTCTAACTACCTTTGGACCTTCCAATGATCACTAAAAGGCTAGTTAAGCAATGAGAACATATACCAAAGTTGATATTCTGTACAGTTATGAGTTAAAAACCATGGTATGAATTAATGGTGCCTTCAAGATATAAATAAAATAATTTTATACATTTAAAATTCATTTAAAACACCCTTGTAACACCTAATCTAAGCAAAAAAATCAAATTTTCAAAAACTTAGTTTTTGCGGGAAAGGCTAAATTTGAATTTTTGACAAGTTAGGACTAAGAATGACTCCTAAAATTGAAACATGATAATGTAATAATAATCCTAAGACATCCTATACCGTCATCAAACCAAAATTTAATAAGAAAACCAAGCTTTGAAAGGAAAAATAGCCTAAGAGTGATGCTCCTGCATCAGAAATCTAACCTAGCTATTTAATAGAATGTTTGAAATCATTTTTTGACTATCATGATCCCATTAAAGAGTTGAGACACCTATTTCAGGTCTATTTTACAATTTTATATACTTGAAAACATTGATTTAACAGGATAGCCTATTGTTTTATATTTTTTTAATGTTTAAAATCCATTGTATACCTTTGACAAGGCCTTAAAATTACATTTTAATAAAAAAATAGACATTCTTCTTATTGGGATACATATAATATTGGATATCTTACATAATATATGATGAGATTAATTTGAAGTAATCATACCCTATATATATTCTCTCATCTCAATAAAATTTTAAGCTTCAAGAAATTTCCATAATTTTTAGTTAAAATTTTAGTTAAATTACCAACAAAAGAGATAGAACAACATAGTTTTGTAGGCAAATTGTGGGGAAAATAAGTTTGGGATAATAAGATAAGGTTTCCATTCATTTGGTTCCATGTCCTTGAATTCATAATTTGGTATAAGATCAAAGTTTAAAGTTTAGTTTGTGAATGTGTACCTAGTAGAAAGGTTTATGATAAGAGATTATATTAGTGAGTTATGTTTGAATTAAAACACCAATATGAATCCTAGGAGATTAGTTGGAAGAGGTGGAGTAGGAGATAATAATGTGGTAGGAATATTGAATGAGGTCATGGAATTACTAAGATTTAAGCAAGGGATATTGGATACCTTTGAATAAGATCAAAGATAAGGTTGTGCATAAGAGATAATGTGAGTGATGTAGAAGATGAAGAGATGGGATTATAATATATAGAATCATCACATGAGAAACATATATATGTAGGTGAAAATAAGTTCATTATAAATATCTCAAGAATTGGAAGAGGAACCAAAATGGAAGTTCCAAACTTATTAGGAATTGTGAATCCTAAGGATTTGATTGATTGGCTTACAAAGTTGGAAAAATACTTTGAGTTTGATGAGATGGGTGAATCAATAAAAGTGAAATTGGATAATAAATTGAAAGGTCATGTAACCATACATTGGAAATAATTACAAAATAATAGGAAGATAAGAGGTAAACAAATGACCACATAATGGGATATAATGATTTTCAAACTAAATGAGATTTTTTTCTTGTAGATTATCAGTTGGAATTGTTGAGTAAGTTTAAAAAATCAAGGAAAATAAAACTCAATTTGAAGGATTACATAGAGTAGCTATACTAGATATACATATGATCAAGTCACCATGAAGGAGATCAAGAGAAGATTTCAAGATAGATAAATGGGTCAAGGATAAACATACAAGATGGTTTAAGTATGGTCAAATTACACACCATGGAAGAGGATTACCAATTTACATTTATATCTAAAGAGAAGTTGTCAAGGAGATAAAGAAATACATTAAGAGATAGAGGCAAATTTATAAGGAGGCAAGGTTACTTAAACTATGGAAGAGGAAAATATACACGTGATAGAGAAATAAGCAGTTTTCACCATCAAAATAATACACCAAGAGGAAGATCATATCCTCTAAGATGAAGTGGATTTTTGGGCATATGTTTCTAATGTCGAGATGTTGGTCACCAAATGTATGAGTTCACAAAATAACAAAATAATAATAATATAAAAAATGATCCCAACACATTAATTATCTAAGAGGATGAAGGGTTTGTTGCATCACCTAGTCATATGGAAGAATTTTAACATGGAGAAGCTCTTGTGATGAAGAGAGTAGTGTTAAAACATGAGAAGGAGGATGAGTCAATACAAATAATTAATCTTTTCCGAACCATTTGAAAATATAGAGTAAGTGTTCTAAAATCATTATTGATAGTGGTAGCACATATAATTTGGTGCCAAATGAAATGATAGCTAAGGTTATGATGACAAAATTAACACACCAAATCCATATAAGTTGTCATGGTTTCAAAAAGGGCATCAAATTTTGTTAAACAAGCAATATTTGGAAAATTCCTATATTAATTCATATAGAGATCAAATTTTAGTTCTATGCCCAATGATGTGTGTTATATGTTGTTATGAAGACCATGGACATTTGATTAGAAATCCATATATAATGAAATAGTGAATACTTACACAATTATGTAGAATGTAAAGAAGCATACTTTTCAGCCATTTAAGGATAAAGAGGAACTGAAAAAATATCCTAATGCTTTGATTATTCTTGGAAAATGGTTTTTGAAAAGATAGATAAGGAATGGCCTTCATTCCCAAACCCATTTAACTTTGGATAGAATATAAGGAAAGTGTAAATATTGGAGAGAAATACCATGGACTTCAAAGTGTGCAAGTAAAGTTTTATCAAACACAAGAATTATAAAATCATCTCTTACTTGAAGAGTATACTTGGATGATATAATCCTTATTTGGATTAGTTGAAAATAAGAATGGCAACAAGATAATACCTCAAAGTATGAAGATGAGAGATAAATTAGAGAACATGATGAAGTGTATCATGTGATAAATAAGTATTTTCGAATCCATGTCGGTGGAAAACTTTGAATGTTGATTGTACAAGAAGGAGAAAAAATGAGTAAAGAAAGGGAAAGATTTACAACACAACCTAAGGAAATATATTGTTTGAAAAACCAATATAAGAAGGCTTTTAGAGTGATTTGGATGAGATTTTTGAAGCCATTTTTAGACATAAATTTGGTATTAGACACTTTGTAAACATAAAATTTGGCACACTTTGACATACTTGAACATTTCATAAACATTTGACTCTTGTGCATATTTTTCCTTTATCTGTCTACCCACCTATTATCTTGGACAACACTATTTTCTAGATATACCTTTTCAGGATCAACCTAGTTTGTACAAGTACATTAGAGAATCCTACATAGACCTTCTCCACATCTCAAATAACTGATTTTAATTGAAAAGATAATATTAATAATAGTTAGACAATTACATTTTATCACATGTATTTGCCTCTATTGACAATGTCCAAGAACATCCAATGACTATTTTTCTAATTTGGAAGTCTCCGTTAGGTCAGCTTAGACATATTTTATGGGTTGGTCATAACATGAAATAAAAAAGAGTTATCTATAAATATAAATTAGTTCTAAGGTTATAATCACCTAGTAAAATTTTTCCAAGTCGTAACAAACTTAATAAATCCACTACCACTTTATTGAGACATTATCACAAAGGCATACAAATTTAAAAACCTTTAAAAGTAAAAACTCTATAAACAAGTCTAAATACATGATAAAATCAAAGTTGCATAGTGTCATGTGTCAAAATCCAAACATTTCATTACATTCTAGGTTTATCATGATGACACACACATACATATAAGTGGGATAACTATATGTAGTGTGAGCCCTCTTTAGAGTATTGGAGCATAGGCAAAGCTTAGTCACTCAGTGAGGAGTGGTTGGGGTTGTCAAAACCAAAGAGATAGATAATTTTTAAAAGTCATCTTATAGCCAAAAGTCTAATTTAGGGAAAATGACATGCATGAGGTTTTAGGTTTTGTAGCTCTGCATTGATGAGCATTTAAGCAACCCTATAATACAACTTATCACTAAAAATCTAGGTAGGATTTTGTTTTAGTTTGAATTTATTAATAATTTTGATCATCAATTAACCTTCTAGGTCGTAAGGGGTACCCAATTTTAAATGTCCACCACCTCTCTCTACATCTATGGATGCAGAGAAAGCCGGAGTGAGTGAACGTAACCATGGCCCCAAAGTAGGTGAGGAAATTCATCCTAAAATTTTTCCATGAGGTAATGATGCTGATTTTGATTTTCCATTACCTATGTTATTTTGGATATGCCTGAATTTGACAAAGCCTATCATTTTTTTGAAAATTTTACTTTGATAGCTTATTTTGTGCATCGAGTCCCCCTTGAGAGCCTTCTGAAACAATGGGTCCAAAACCATTGGCAAGGCCATGATGTGAAACTGGAAGGAGTCTAGAACCTTATCAAGGGTTTTTTTTGTTACATTTCTCAAACCCAAAACACTCCAAAGCCATTGTTAAACATGGGCTTTGGTTTATTCATAATACGTTGGTTGTCATTTCTCATTGAAATTGATATTTTCAAGTCTCAGAGTAAGCAAATATAAAAATACCCATTTGGGTTGAGTTTGATAGTTTGACTCTCCTATTATGGGGTTTTATTGACCAACTCATTCGATTCATATCTTATGAGCAGACCAAGTTCTTTATGGCTCATACCCTAAAGAGGGTTTATGTTGAAGTGGATTTATCCTAAGACTTGAAATATTCCATTGATATACTATAATGTCCCCTTATTAGTTATTCATAGGAGACCCTTAGCCTATATCATTCTTGTAGGCTAAACTGAGGTTGAAAGGGAATAGTAAGACAAAATCACTATTCATAGATCACTATTCATAGGTGACTCAACATGCTGATATGGCATAGTAATGAGGTGGAATGGTGATAAGGTGTCCTTAGACATGTCGCATTGGCCCACAAAGCATATGTAAGTGGGAAAAGAGGTGTAAAAATAAGTGTGGCACATTTTTCCTCCTTGAGGAATAGGGATAGCATGTGGGGAGCATATCTTCCCTAAAGTCAAATATTTTTGGAAGCATATAAGCACTATGGAAGTGGGAGACCATTTTCACTATTGAAGGGTGGCTTCACATGTGTGAAGTGGGATGTCAATTTGGAAACTTATAGAGTGGGGAACATGGAGCCAAAAGTGGAGGATTCACTTTTGACTCTTCCATATGAAACATGCTTACCACTATTTAAAAATTTGGAGCTACATGCAAAGGTGGGGTGTATAAATCTTAAGCATGAGAGAAAAAATAAAAGCAAATCATGAAAGTGGGATTCACCCATGTGAAAATGAATCTTGTCACATGTGGGGGATAAATTACACTATTGCAAATAGTGTCTCCACCAAAGTATGGCATAATTCTCTCTTTGCTTGGTCTTCAAGTTATTTCCCTCTTCCTTCATTGTAAATTATATAAATTGGTAGCCTTCCCCATTGTTATGAATCTTTTTATCAAACCCAAAACCCCCCATATCTATGATTTGAACATATGTTCATATCCCCCTCTATTAGATTAATTCCATGGAGTTTGTAAACTGGTTTCAATGGTGAAATATCCACCCTAGCTAGTGTTGGCCATTCCATATAGGGATTACACTTGGAGATCAATAGAGTTTACCATGTTCAGTGGTGGAAGATATACCCTAGATGGCTAGTTATAGGATCAAATATTGTTTGTAAGTGTGTAATTTGCATTGTGATTTGAGTGAGATTTCATATTGTGTTATTTAGTATTTATATCTATGTCAGAGTGTTGTGTATGACCTTGTATCAAGCCAAATATTGTAGTCTATTATTTATATTAAGGAAGTAGTGGAGTTATGTGTGAAGTTGTAAGTGTATTTAAGCATTTGTGAGGAAAGTTATGTAATATCTTTTTTGTAAGTGTGTAATATTTGTAAGAGTGAAGATATCATATATTGTGTTATTTATTCCTTAAACTATTTCCTATATGTGTTTTTAATATGTTATTTGGAGAAAACAATAAAAATTTATATTTAGTTAAATATATTGAAAGGGATATTTTAGTGGTATCAGAGTTGGTGATCTTGCCAGCCTATAGGATTTATTGTTTGAATGTTTTCTAGTGACAAGAAATTGAGACATTTTTAAAGAGAGCAAAATAAGTTTCAACAAGAAATAATGGGAGAAAAGTTTGATGAATTTACATGACATCTTAATGACATCTTACCTTAGAACCAAAGATATATTTATGATATGTTTGGTCAGATGTTATAAAGAATATAAAATATGGAAATAAATATCAACAAAGAAGCTAACACCTCTAGAGGGGATAGTTGGAGTAAGGTTCTAGAGATAGAATCTAAAAGTCTGGGAATAGGGTTCATCAATAGAACTGAAAAGCCTAAGTTCATAAAAAGAGTAGAAGATCTTCCTGAAGAGGAGATTCCACAACTAGATTAAGTTTCCAAATGTTGTGAGGAGTATAGAACACTTTTAGAAAAATATTGACATATGTTGTCACTACAATCTTATATTTCTCTAAGGAGCAGAGGGCCAATAAAGCAAGAGGATAGATCCCATCACAACCCAAAAAATCTTGAGAATGCCTTGGGTAAGATAGATTTTTACCCTTTTAAAGGTACTAATAAATGTTTTGATAGAGCATGGTTGTAGAAATTAGACACCTACTTAGCTCTTAAGCTAAGGGTAGAAGGAGAAGCCATCAAGTTTGAAACTTTTCATCTTTAGGATGCAACACATGATTGGTGGTGTCATGGTTGGTGACTCAAAACCATGATAAAATAAGAAAAAATGATGATTTTTGCATGAGGATGATTGAAATATTTGATAGAAAGGATGCTGAAGAATAGTTCAGAGAGTTAGCCCAAATCAAGCAAAGAGGTAACATAGAAGAGTATGTTACTAAATTTCAAAAGTTATCTATCATGGTTACTAAAATTTAAGAAAGGATGATCATGATTCTATTCATAGAATGATTATATAAGCATTTAAAAGGTTTGGTGAAGGCATTCAAGCCTTCCTCTTTGGAAGAAGCTACCAGGAGGGCATTTGACTTAGAGATCTCTATACCCTCTAAGCCCCCAAGTTGGAACAAGTCAAAAGGGCTCCTCAAATGAAGATTGATCCACCATTGAAATAAGAAATCAAGAGGTTGGATGATGAGATTCAAAGGAAAAAGCTATGATATTCATGCAAGGGACCATGGACAACAAGGCATAGGTGCCTTCGAAAGGGCAAGGTGCATTATATTGAGGTCATTTCTAATGGAGAAGAAGAGGAAGGCTCTAACTTAGAAAGTGATCAAGAGGAGGTTGTTGAAGATAAAAATCTAAAAGAACTTGAGAAAGGTACTATTGATTCTCTTTTAGGAACTCCTAGGTATCATCCTTTTAAGGTGAGAGGAGTCTTGAAAGGCTAACATGTGGTAGTGTTGATTGATAGTGGGGCCACCCACAATTTCATAGATGAATATCAGGTTCTAAAAAGGGGCCTTGAGATGGAAGAATTTTTAGGATTTAACATTATGGTTGCTGATGGATTCATGATGAGTTGCAAGAAGAAGATTCGACAATAAGCATCACTTTGGGAAACTACCAAGTGACTACTAATTTCTATGTTGTCAAAATTTAGAGAGATTAATATGATACTGGGCATTTAGTGGTTGCATTCCTTGGGGAGTTATTCAAAAAATTTAAAAACTATGAATCTCAAGTTTAGACAAGGGGAACAAATTTATTCTTAGAGCAATAGCTAAGGAAGCCCCTAATATGGCCTCTGCAAGAAGTATGGAAGCACTTTTTTGGCATCAAAATGTGGCTTGAGTAGCTCAATGCCTAATCTTTCCTCACACTCCTTATAATAAACTTGTTCAACATGCATTAGATATCCAATCCATATTAGATTAACACAATATGGTTTTTAGTGATATTTGTCAAGGTAGGCCACCTAATAGAGATTTCAAGCACGTGATAAATCTTGAAGAAGGCCCCAAGCCAGTCATCATTACTCCTTATCAGTATCTAAATAAATTCAAAGAAGAGATTGATATGGGGCACATCAGATTAAACTTGATTCCTTTTGCATCTTTAGTAGTTTTGGTGAAGAAGGATGGAACCATGCAGATGTGTATTGACTATTGTGCACTCAATAGAAAGACCATCAAGAACCGGTATCTGATTCTTAGGATTGATGAGTTTTTGGATGAGCTGCATGGGGAAATATATTTCTTAAAGATTGATCTTTGATTAGGATACCACCAAATTAGTGTTTGAGAGTAAGACATACATAAAACAACCTTCAAGTGTCATTATAGACACTATGAGTTTCTAGTCATGCCCTTTAATTTGAAAAATGCCCTTACTAATTTTTAGTCTTATATGAACCACATCTTCAACAAACAATTGAGGAAATTTATACTAGTGTTCTTTGATAATATCCTCATATACAACAGGACATGAGAAGACACCTCAAGCATATTGATGTGGTGTTGGGTATCATGGAGGCACAATCATTATTTGTTAAAGCTTTTAAGTGTGAATTTGGCATGACAAAGATCCTATAACTAGGACATGTGATCAGTACTAATGGAGTGAAGGTACATCAAGAGAAGATTTAGTCCATCCTAGATTGGCCCTCGCTAAAGACATTGATAGAGCTAAGGGGATTCTTCGGCCTTTGTAGTTACTATAGGAGATTCATCAAAGGATTCTCCCAATTGGGTACACCTTTCATAGACCTCACACAAAAAAGAGCTATCAAATGGATAGATGGGTCTCAACATACATTTAAAAAGTTGAAAGAGGTAATGATAATTGGTCTTATTTTGGCATTACTTGACTTTTCCTAGTCTTTTATGTTAGAATGTGATACATCAAGATCGAAACTAGGCACCGTGATTATGTAAAATAATCACCCTATTACTTATGAGAGTAGGAAGCTCTAGGATGTGGAGAGATCATAATCCACTTATGATAAATAAATGCTCTCCATTATGCATGATTTGGAAAAATTAAGACAATACTTGGTTGGTGGGAAGTTTGTGGTTAGGATAGATCGTAATAGCCTATGATACTTCTTAGAGCAGAAGGACTTGAGTAAGAGGCATCAAAAGTGGGTAAGTAAAATTCAAGCCTATGATTTTGATATTGAATATGTGAAAGGGAAGAATAATGTTTTAGCAGATGCCCTTTCTATAAAACCTACTTTATGCTCCATGATTGAGTTTTAGTTAATTGGAGAGCTCACCTCTTGGTGGAGTATGCTAAGAATGGTTTTGATTGTGAGATTATGGATGGCAAGATTCAAGATGACAAATACAAATTGGTAGATGATATCATATACTACAAGGGAATAATCTATTTGGTACCTAATTAAAATCTAAAGGAAAATATTTTGAGGGTAAATCATGAAATCCATCTCACAGGACATCAAGGTTAATTCAAAACCTACAATCAAATCAGTGAGAGATTCTCATGGAAGGGTCTCAAGGATGATGTCTTGCATCATGTTTGAGAGTGTATGACTTGTTAGTAGAATAAGTTAGAGCATACTTTCCCAGTAGGATTATTGTAACCTTTACCTATCCTATAATCGAAGTGGGAAAGTATATCTATGGAATTCATCACTGGTTTACCTAAGGTTGAGGGTAAGGATTGCATCTTTGTGGTGGTTGATAGATTAACCAAGTTTGATCATTTATTTTCCATATATTTTGATTAGAAGGCACCATAAGTGGTAGAGTTATTATTTAGGGAGGTGTTAAAAATCCATGGATTGCCAAAGAACATTATTAGTGATCAAGATAATAGATTTGTTAGCATATTTTGGTAGGGGCTATTCATATTAGCAAGCACAAAGTTGACCCCGAGCATGAGCTACCACCCCTAGATGGATGGACAAATTGAGATTGTGAACAAGTGGGTGGAAGGTTATCTACGTAATTATTATATAGGGAAACAAAGAGGCTATGTTAGGTGGATATGCATGGGTGAACATTATTACAACACCACCCATCACATGTCTATTGGCATGAATCCTTTCTGAGCACTATATGGGTATGATACCATGTCTTTGGTAGATTTGGAATTTGATGACAATAGGGTCCCTAAGGCCAAGGATTATATTTAGGAGAATTAAGACATCCTTAAGTCACTTAAGGATAATATTCACCATGCCTAAGATCAACAAAATATGTATGCATATAAGCACAGGGTGGAGAGGAGTTTTGAGGTTGGTGACTTAGTCTTATTATGCCTATAATGTTACAAGAAATATACATTAAATAAGAGTGGTGAAGAGAAGCTTAAGACTTGATTTTATGGGCCTTATAGTGTTGTGTAGAGAGTTTGAGAGGTGGCCTATGAGTTGGAGCTACCAGAGAGTAGTCAGATTTATAATGTGTTTCATGTATCTTGCCTCAGAAAGGTAGTTGGGCAACACATCACTACTTCTCATGAGTTACCACCATTGGATGAGGAGGGAAGGTTGATTTTGGTTCTTGAATCTATCTTAGAGACTATAGAGAAGAGGTTGAGGAGATGCATTCTCATAGAGTACCTGATCAGGTGGAATGACCTACCCTTGGAGGATGCTACTTGTGAGGGAGAATATATTCTTCAACACCTAAATTTACAATTATTTGTGGGTAAGAATTTTGGGAAGGGAGGACTATAATGTCCCCTTATTAGTTTCTCATAGGAGTACCTTAGGCTATATCATTCCTATAGGATGAACCAAGGTTGGAAGGGAATAGTAGGACAATCACTATTCATAGATCACTATTCACAAGTGACTTAGCATGATGATGTGGCATAGTAATGAGGTGGCATAGTGATGATGTGTCATTAAACATGTGGCATTGGCCCATAAAGCATATTTGAGTGGGAAAGGAGGTGAAAAAGGAAGTATGGTGTATTTTTCCTCCTTGAGGAATAGGGATATCATGTGGGGAGCATATCTTCCCTAAAGTCAAAGATTTTTGGAAGCATATAAGCATTATGGAAGTGGGAGAACATTTTCACTATTGAAGGGTGGCTTCACATGTGTGAAGTGGGATGTCATTTTGGAAACTTATGGAGTGGGGAACATGGAGCCAAAAGTGGAAGATGCATTTTTAACTCTTCCATATGAAACAAGCTTGTCACGATGAAAAAATTTGGAGCTTCATGCAAAGGTGGGGTGTATAAATCTTAAGCATGAGAGAAAAGACAAAAGAAAATCATGAAAGTGGGACTCACCAACATGAAAAAGAATATTGTCACATGTGGGGGATGAATTACACTATTGTAAATAGTGTCTCCACCAAAGTATGGCACAATTTTATCTTTGTTTAGTCTTCAAGATAGTTCCCTCTTCCTTCATTATAAATTATATAAATTGGTAGCCTTCCCCATTGTTATGCATCTTGTTATCAAACCCAAAACCCCCCATATTTTTGATTTGAAAATATGTTCATATCCCCCTCTATTGGATTAATTATATGGAGTTTTTAAGCTAGTTTCAATAGTGAAATATCCACCCTATCTAGTGTTAACATTTGATACAAGGATTGTGCTTGGAGATCAACAGAGTTTACCAGGTTCGGTGGTGGAAGATATACCCTAGCTAGCTAGTTATAGGATCAAAGATTATTTGTAAATGAGTAATATGTATTGTGATTTGAGTGAGATTTCATAGTGTGTTATTCAATATTTCTATCTATGTCAAAGTGTTGTGTATGGCCTTGTTTCAAGCCAAATATTGTGGTCTGTTATTTATATTAAGGAAGTATTGGAGTTGTGTGTGAAGTTGTAGGTGTATTTAATCATTTGTGAGGAAATTTATGTAATATATTTCTTGTAAGTGTGTAATATTTGTAAGAGTGAAGATATCATATATTATGTTATCTCTTCCTTCAGTTATTTCCTATATGTGTTTGTTATATGTTATTTGGAGAAAACAAAAAAAGTTATATTTAGATAAATATATTGAAAGGGATATTTCATATAGAAATTGGCACTAATCTATTTTCTCAATGTGTTTTATATATAAATCTCCTAAATAATTGATTTCGGTGTTAGTCCTCAGACCATATGATTTAGGAATGTCCTCTGATGATGCATTTAGCCCCTACTTCTTAGGAAAAGGGTATCGCTAAGGCCAAACATCAAAATGAAAATAATGATTATTGGACCACAATCACCAACAATAAAACAACAACTCTTTAAAAGGTGGCATCAGGCCACACGCTTATTTATATAGACCTATTGGGAACAACCATGCCTCAAATTTTGCTGGCAAAACTACTTTGCCTAATAAAGTTTCACCTTTGCTTATGTGTACTCCATAAATAGTGGATTATCTAATTGAGGTCTCAACCTCAGTTCCACCATACAACCCTATCCTAGGGCGAATATATTAGAGTAAGAATGAAGTTTGGTCATACTAGACCATAAATCAATGTTCTAGCACTCCCATAGTCCCTCTCTATCTCTTGAAGAGGAGGAATATATGGCACATAAGAGAACCTTTTAAAATGAATGAATAAATGCCCAATAAACTTATGTTTAATTAGTTTGATGCACTTTAATATCTCACAGAGGAAAAATGACATGCACCACAATAGTTCCCAATGATTATTTATTCTTGGAATGTTTGGGGCCTTACTGATCTTTCACGTAAGTATGGAGGGAAGAAAAATTGTCATATTTTTAGTAGTATGAAAATTCTCTAATTTCAAGAGGTTAAGATTTCTGGCTTCTTAATACAAATTTCAACATGAATAGTTTGGCCTGGGGCCATATGTCAGGCTATTGGGCATGAAGCTAGGTATGGTGGGGCCTTCACTTTTTTGGCTCTAAAGCTTTCTTTGAATATTATTTACTAGGGTTTAGACCCCACCCAACGGGTGATTTGGATATTTTTTGACTTTAATAATCACATTATTAAGTTAGTTAACTTGTACACCTCTAATGATGTTGTGGAATAGGCTTCTCTATAGAGATGGCTGGCTGACTCACTTCCTAACATATATTAGATCTTCTATGGTGATTTCAACAGGGTGAAATTGGTTGAGGATAAATAAAGATGCATTTGAATGTAGTGGTGTGATGGTGAGCATGAATCTTGGTTATATATGCACAAAAAACTCAAGGTATTTGATCCCAATCACCAACATAGTAAAAAATTGGCCACAACCTATTTCACTTAGTCCAAGTTTTGACAAGGAGAAGATAAGGTGGTTCAGTAGCTTGACTAAGCTTGATGGATGAGATAGATATTTTATATTTTACCCCAGTGCATGATATTCCAATATTGGTCATCACTGATACTTTTTTATTAGATCATCACCCTATCTAATTTAATATTGAGTGGAGCATACCTCAAGTGAAGCCTACCTACACTCAATTTTATCTAAATACTACTCAACTTAAACATGAAATATTTGTGGAGCATATTATCAAAATTTGGAATTTGGTTCCCTAACAAGAGGGGGACACTTGATGGATCCAATGGTGGTTATATGATCTTGCTTGCACCTCCACCTTTATTTATATCTATGGTAAATAAGTGGCCTCTTTTCAACAATGTCTTCATAATGCTACAAACCGTGAATATATCTAGATTTCATAGGAGATGGAGATGTCTCCTTTCAATGCTCAACTTCAAACTCAAGTATCGCATTGATGACATAAGATCCAAGTAGAGGAGGCTCACAATGCTAGAGGATCTCAATTGAAAGCTTTTATGTATTGGTTAAAAATAGGAGACAAAGTCTCTGAGGAATTCTTTGCCCTTCTTTATTCTAGGAGATCTATTGATAGAATTAAAGTTATCAAGGAAGTAAATGTTTGGATTACCAAACTTCTTGGCATTATGTAAGGTTTTTTCATCATTATCATGGTGTTTTTATCACAAACTTCCTCTCTAGAATGGGAGGTGGCTCTCCATCAATGCTTCTAGGTGGTACCCTACAAAGTTACCAATTCACAAAGGATCACCTGTGATAGGCCATTATTCTCAATGATCTACATGAGGCTGATAATAAAATGGTAGTTGACAAAGCTCTAGGAATTGATAGTTTCCTATGTGAGTTTTACCAAACCCTTTTAGATACTATTAGCCCTAATCTTCATAATGTATATTTTGAAGCTGTTTTAACTAACTCTTTGGGATCCATTATAAATCAGGGTACTAATAATTTTATTATCAAGGCTGGTGATACTAAAATTAGCACCAATTGGAGGCCTATTTATTTTCTCAACATGTCCTAAAATATTAATTATTAATGTTTTAGCCCTCAAGGTCAAACATATTCTTCCTTTAATTATCAAGAGTGGATAAACTAGATTTATTTAACATAGATTAATTTTGATAATGTCATTATTATTTGGGAAGGTATTGAATGGGATCGAATCTCTATCAAAAAGATATGTTTGCTAATATATATTTTGAGAAGGCCTATGATCTTGTTGAGTTCCCCTTTATTCTATCTATGTTGTAGGCCTTTGGTTTTGGCCATAAATTTGTTCAAACTATCAATATGCTCTTCCAAGATGATGGGACATGTATTAAAATCAATGAAGCCCAATATTATTAATTTGAAATTCATCATTCTATCTAACAAGGATGCTTCTTATCTCCTTCATTATATGTGTTAGTAGAAAAAGGCTTTAGATACCTTTTAGATAACTACATTGCTAGGGGTTTGGTGAAAGGCATTTCCCTCCCTCAGTTTGATAGACAAATATTAAATGGACATTTGATAGATGACTATTTTCTCACTCTTCAAAAATAATAAGAGTTAGTTAAGAATGCTATGGAATGTCTCCATATTTTTTTTAGATTCAGGCTCATCTATTCAATGGAGAAAGACTCAATGCCATCACTAGACTCTAGGTCCCAAACCTCCTTGGATGGAGGGATATCAATGGCAATGGCTTCTTCCAAGGGTGTAGTTTAACTTTCTTGGCATCCTTTTTTATTTTCAAGCTTCTCCCTCTGAGTTATGGTCTTATGTGGTGCAAAGAGTTAAAAGAAAATTCTTTCTAGATCACAAAGCCTTGATCTCTTTCTGGCAAATTTCATATTTTTTCTAAAGTTTTGGTAACTACTCATGTTTATTATTATTCCTATTAGGCCCCTTCTAATGCCATTTACAATAAGCTAGAAAAACTACTAAGATATTTTCTATGGGATGATTTTGAGGGTCATAATATATTTTATAGATTTGCCTGGAACTTATACTATTGACTCAATGAAGCTGGTGGTTTGGGTCTCTTAGACATTAAAATTTAAGGCCTTTCTCTTGGTGTGAAATGGAATGTTAGAGTCCTGTTAAGTATGAAGCTTAGAATATTCTTCTTTTCCATTGTATTTCTCAAGGGCTTCCATGTGGTATAAAGGCTTGGTAAATCCTGGGACTTCAATCCCTTCTTATTACCCCAATGCTAGTTAAAATCAAGGGTACCTTTGTTTTTCAAAGCCTATGGAAAGTATGGGAGAATAGTATGCCTCATATTACTTGGATAGGCAAGGGTTTTAGGAATTTCCTCTCCATTAATTCCCAGTCTCTTTGGCGGTCACCTTGCTTAAATTTTCACAGTGTTCCCTTTGCCTTTGTCCCTTGGGCTAAAGGGTTAAGGCTTTTAAGAAAAGGTGTGAAGTTTATAGGTGATCTCTTTTGCAAGGAGATTAGGTCTTGGCTCATTTTGTAGCAACTTAAAATCAAATTTCATTTAAATAAATTAGATGTAAAGGATATAACATAAATTCAAGTCTCCATACCTGATGAATATTTTAACAAAATAGGGGTCAACTCCTTGTTCCTTAGTAGAAGGATTGACATTAGCCTTCGACCACCCCTTCACTTAATACAATCCTTAACTGGGTTATAATTTGATAGCCCTTCAACATATTATATATGAAATGCTTAACCTCAGATGGAATCTTCTTTCCAGACATGGGGTTTGGTCTAATTGCTTTAACACTGTGTGGACTGCTATCATTAAGCCCAAAAAAATTCATTTTTTATGGTGTCTCCTTTATCAGGGATTGCCTATGGGTGATCAAATCAAGCATTTGGGAGTCTCAAACCACATATTCCTAGTTTGTTGACAAATAGAGACTTTTAAACACCTTTTTTGGTTTTGATCTCATGCATAATTTTTGTGGCACTGGATTCACTCCCTCTTTCATCCCTTCTGAATAGAATTATTTACATGGAAAATGGATCTCTTATGGGACTAGGCTCTGTTGCCTACAAAATACAAAATATTTTGGTAGATATTTCAAGATGATATTTTATTTAAAATATGGAAAGCTAGAAATTATGCTTACTTTAATCATGAAGAGTGGGAACATAGTTTTTCTATTACTAACCAAATTACTATTCCATCTAATGTTACTCTTCAAATTCAAAGGCAAGATAATAAAGTTTACCTATAAATTAACCACCTCTAGCATTTGCTTGACCACTAGGGAAATGTCTCATGCGTAGTTAGATGTGATCCTCTTGATCCTCCACGATGTCCTATGCCTCCCCAAGGATAAGGGCATGAACCACATATGCATCATTCTAAAACTAGACACAAGAGTCATTCTTCTTATTGGTCACCACCTCACTAGTCTTCCCCATGATGCGGTGGTTTGAGTGGCTCTTCTATATATGGAGTCAATGGTAGGGGGTCATTCTCTACTCCCTTGAATCATGATGGTGACATCAGGGGTTGGGATCCTCCCCGACAAGGCAAATTTATATTACTATATCTAGCAATCTCTCTTAAAAAAAACCAAGATGAGGTATCAGAAGCTCATCAAATTTATGGTTGGGAGACCTTACTTATGGATGAGGATCCTCCTACTCTAGGAGGATGGGGTGATAAGCCTTAGGATCCACTATCTTTATCATATTCCCTAACGTCCATGCTTGTTGTGGCTACTTAATAGTCATCTTCATTAGTTTCTATTCCTTTCTCTTTCTACTTAGCTATTAAATTTTTGATGTGATTTTTTTTGTGTGTGGTCATTTATTGACCACATTTTAGATATTTCCCAAGGTTTTTTTCCCTAAGTGTGGTTTTGATCATGGGGTGTGACTTCTCCACCCACTTTTTTATATGATTATCATTGTACCATATCCTTGTTTGATTAATACATAGATATGATATTCAATAAAAAAAGTGTAATTAGGGTTTAAAAGGAAGGAGAAAGAAATAAAAAAATGCTTATAGGACCAAAGGCCAACACACCAACATAAAGCATCTCCAAGTGTAGGTGTAGGTGTTTGAGGAGTTACAAACCTATAAAGTCTATAGAGACACTATCAATAGAGGTAGGACAATATATGTCACTTCAGGCACTATAATTTCATTGATAGTTACTAAGTAGGGTTTGAGCAAATTTTTCCTAATTAGATTAGAGACAAAACATACCTAGGATATTTATAGAATTAGTGATGACTATGGTGAAATAAGCTAAGTACATATCCCCTCTTAAATTTTTCAATTTTTAATATTCTAAGTGAAATACCAATCTACCCCATTATCAATTCATATTTATAGGTTATTTATATATAGATAGCATTAATCCAAAATAAGTTAAACACCACTATACTAAATTTGAGATGGAGTTCACTATAATTGTAGAGGCTGAAATATTATTTGAGATTGCCATGAGATCAGTAAATGATCAAGACATGTATGTTATTTTAGATACAACAGTGAATGTAACAACACCTTAATTGGAAGCTTCAAAGTATGATCAAATTTTGGACAACCAAGACAAGGAGAGGGAAATAACAAGAGTGATAAAATATCAGGAGAGTACATTTTTTAAAGCTAGATAATTGTACATGTGCATATGAGGACACAAACAAATGTTGTAGAAAATAAATGATCCTTTGAATGGATTTAGAAGTATGGCACTATTTTAACAAATTGGTTCACAAAGTGGATTACACTATACATAAATATGTTAAAACTATGGCACAATGCAAATCTATGCATATATAGTAAATACAATAATAAATATATATATGAAATGTGCCAAAATAGAGACTTAAATGCTTGAAAATTAACAAAGGAGGTTCATAGCTAAATACCTAATTTATAACTTATGAGTTATTAGAGGTTAAAATTAGTGAAAAAAATTGAAACAAAAAGATGAACAAAACTTAGAAGTCATTCAATGAATAATGAAGTTGTATAATTTGAAAATAATCGACCACTTCATGAATATGGCAATTTTTACTTTTAGCCTTTGTAACTTTTTTTGATGCTTCAACAAAAGAAGGTAACTAGGAATCTGATTTCAACTCATAGAATTTTTATACACAGTCCTATGAATCAACTCTTCTTTTAATTATCTCTACTTTGAAATAATATTTTAATAAGAAGAGAATATGTACAATTTTAATGGATTGGGCCTCCATGAGGGTTATAACTATATATCCCACACATTCAAAATTAGGGATTAATTTAGCTCTAGTGCTTCATGAGTGTTTCCAACCTAATAAGAGAAAGAACTTCACCTCCTCTCCCTAGATAATAAAATACAATTATATAATTTTCTATAACCTTGTTTTAGTACATGTTGTGTTGGCACAAGATAAATGAAGGTAAAATTAAATTAATGTGAAATATTTTTAATAAATGTGTAGATCTTTTGATAAGAATTTATAAATCTACATGAGAAACTTATATTTTAAGAGATCCAAATGATAGTAGTTGATGATGAAATGGTTTAAGGTAAGTTTTTATATATAGACTTCTCAAGGAGACATTCACACATATGCATACCATAGAAAATAATAAATACAAATAATTAAGGCCCAAAAAATCATCACAAGGAATAAATGACCCATACAAACAAAGATAAAAATCTTGGGATCCAAAAATATGGTCAACCAAAATTATGGGATCCATGATTATGGTTAGAGAAATAATATTTTTAAATTATGGGAGCATGTAGGGTCATGTTAGGGAAAAAAATTAGTCTATATGTATGTTTTTAGACATTCTAAATTAAATGGAGGTATTATAATTGAACCAAAGTGAAATAAAAGTTAATTTGCAAGGAAAATTAAAGTCAATGGAATATAATATGGTGCCCAACATAAAGGATAAGTGTACTAAAAAGAGGTAACTGTAAGCCCATAACCAAGTGCATGAAAACATGGAAAAGATAGTGAAAACATGGATTGTACACAAAATTAAGTGTTTATAGGTACATTTAAATGATGGATAAGGTTGATAAGAAGAAATAATTATAAGTGAATAAGAATCAAGGAAAATGATCTATAAACCATATGACAAGGAGCTCACATTTCTTTCACTGACCCAAGGTGTTTGATGTAGGAGCATCCTTGGTAGGACACAACCATAAAATATGGCCAATTTTTTTTCTTGACGTTAATTTAAACACAATTAAATAGGAATATTTGCATTATTTTATTGATCCAAATAGGATTATACAAATTAAAATTTATGGGTTACATTATCAATTACGTACAAGCTTATAAAATCTTGTCTTGAAATTGAACCCAACCACTTACATGTCGAACTATCCAAACTAACCTACTGAAATTAATTTCTACTAACATAAACTTAAACTATTTAATAAAGTGGGGGTGTCACTAGGAGATGCATAATTTGTAAGAAAATATTAAATATAAATATAAACCTTGGATCACTAGACCTAACAAACCCCCGTGATCTAAAGGGGACCAAAAGATGATCTAGAGTAAATGAGCATGAGTCCATTTAATAATACCTATCAAAAAATGCTATTTGGAATTTTGTACATCCAACATTGATCAACCTATGTTGACATCCTCATGTACCTATGTATAATGATTCTTTGAAGCCTAACTTGAAATGAAGATTAACATTATCTTGGGAATAATCATCCACTATGATCATCTATACATGTACTAAAGTATGAGAAACATCATGGGAATACTCAACCACATATATACTCATATTAATGATAATTACATATTCTATATTGTGCATCTCACTTGATGCTAAAAAAAATTAACTACTTTGTAAAAATTACCAGTGTTAGCAACCCTTGTTAGCTATATAATCATTGACGACTGATTGGAAACCAAAAGAATATCTTACCCTATCAAACAAGAGGTGAAAATACTATAAAAAAAAAATTCACCAGATAACTATTCTACTACTCATAAATTATTTCAAGTAAATAAAAAAAATTGGATAGAAAAACATCAAATTCCTATAATCTATCCAAACTTCCATGACAAAAACTAGTCTTAGAGCTAACAATGAAGTTTTCAAGATGGGTGGGTCTTTGGATCTATCATCTTGATTAATTCTAATGGAAATGTAGCTCAAAATATACTACAATGCAAACTTTGATGGCATAAATAGTATAAAGGTATGGTATTACATCAATTTTCATGACATAGAAAGTTCCCATTTTCAAATGTAACATACAATAGGGTGTCAAATACAATAAAAAATGCATTATTTTTTACATAAAAAACTCCATATTTCTCTACTTTTAATATTTTTTTCTCTGAAAAATCTAAAAGGGAGTCTAAAAAACAACAAACTAACTATTTTGATGGACTAAGAATGGGAGAAACAAACAAATCAAGTGGTTACATGCCTACCTCTTTAAGAAAAGACAAGATGATGAAAAATTATATGGGTATAGGTTACACCAAAAAAAAATGTGTAATTTATAAACATCTAATTTTACACTTTACAAGAATTAAAATATTAACCTCAAATGCTCACAAAGTCTTGGAAACTCCAATTTTGCTAATTCCTTTAACCATCACTTGATAAATAAAGTTTAAAACTCAAACTTGACTCAACCTTGCATACTAAGTTTGGAAATTGTATTATATGTTAAAAAAATAAGATGTGGGATTGTAGACACTCATATTTGTATTAGATACTTGAAAATGTTAGTTTTGACCAAGCCTTGATATACTTGATTTGTACACACATAACTAACTCTTTCTCAAACTCTCTCTTAGCTATTCACTCATCTATGGGATTGGCCTTCCTAAATTGTCATTTTTGCTATACATGATTTACCTATTATTTGCATGAATAACTTATTATCATACTTAGATTATCCCTTGATATCAACTCATTTTTTCCTACTTTATGGACACCTCCAGTCCTCCTAAAAAATATTGCCCTACTAGATCCATCTACCTTGATGTTCATGTGCCCTTTAAAAAATAATTTCCTAAATTCATATTATTTATATGGGTTAGCCCATATGTTTCACATGTTGGTGTGGAGGGAAATTACCCAAAGAGTCAATTATTTATACAAATCAAGGCTAAACCTATTCTCATCTAACACCTATCTAGAAAATATCTATCTATCACATGAAAACATTTTCACAATGAGAAGAACTATACTAAAACTTCTAAATCTAAAACCCCTCAAAGGATTAGGATCTAAGCCAAGTCTTAATATAATAAAAATTTCAAAATAACATGTTTTCAAGTGTCAAAATCCATACTTAGGATTGCATTACATGTTATTATTACATTGATTGCACACACTCAACTAGGTGGGAGATCTATGTACAATTTGATCCCTCTTCTAAATATTAGACTATAGGAAACACTCAAAAATTTGAGGGGAGTGGTTAGGGATAGTTTAACCTATCCCAATAACCTTTTTTTATAGGAAAACCTAGTGTCAAAAGTGGAACTATGGTTTTAAATCAAGGGTAAGGAAAACAAAGTTATCTACATAAGATCGAAGGTATCAGAATACATGAGTCACTTGTAGGGATAGGTGCAGTGAAATTTTTTTTCAAAAAAATACGTAGATATCATATATGGTTCCAATCTTCAATATATGGTTTTGACCTACCACATGCATCTAAGAAACATCAAACTTGTCTCAAAAAGTACATACACCTTGTTTCTAGATCTAAGTGACCATAGACCCATTTTAGACCTCTACTAATGAATGCACCCTATCATAGACTAGAATAAAATCTAAACAAGCTAAGTAAACTATTTTTAGGTCATTTCCATAAATATTAAATTATAATAAATTAATATTTTTTTATAGTTACAATTATATTCATATGTGGCTTGTTATATCTTATGCAATTAGAATATTCTATAGTTTTGTCTTATTTAGATAAATCCAAAATTAAATATAACATATTGGTGAACCCATTATTTTTATATCACATATCAAATCCTAGGTTCCTCTAAGGTTTCATCCCTTTACCCTAGGGTTTCATATTTTTATATTTTCATCTTTTTTTCAAACCTAATTTTTGATATCCCTTCATAAGTGATATTTTTATCTTTGGGTTTCAATCTTTCAAATCCTAGTTTATCTGTTGATCATAGCTAAACCCTAGGTTTCCTTAGGGTATTCCTTCCACTTTCTTAGGGTTTCAACTCCTATGTTATGGTTTCAAAATCTGCTTTTTATTTTTGATCTCTCTATATAACACAATAATCTCTTCTTGGTTTTAATCCCTCTTGATGTTTTCATGGTCATATTTTATGCCATCTAAGAAGGCTAGTTCTCTTATACTTCTAGGAAAAAATTCAAGATTAAGTGGTGTTGAAATAAATCATAATAATATTTATTTATATTAGCACATATTTATTAAGTGGATGAGATAAAAATTCCTCCTTTTATTAATATAAATGTTAGAATTGAATAAATAATAATACAACACATTTTTAATGATGATATGCATGAACTTGAAACTATTTATCAAGATAAAAATTAATATAATAATGATTATCATGATAGAATACATATTTATGACCTTGATGGTGTGGACCTTGCACAAGTTTCAAATCTTACTCAATTTCATGAACAAATTTGTATGCAACCTTGTGATATATACAAGGTTTTGAGAAAAATCCTAGAAGTTAAAAACATAAAGAATGCTAAGGTTTTCACATCTAAGGAATAAAAACATGAGCCCTTCATTAATAATACAATACATTTTATAATGAATGATTATGTAATAGGTGTGCAAACTACTACTGTTGATACTATTTGTATGTCTACACCTGTGGTTACACGTGATACCCACCCATGGTGTGGGGGCAACAAAAGATTTTCCTCGGATTTATATGAGCCACCCTACACAACATACTTTCATAAATTCTAAGGCTACTAATCATGTAATACCATCCACTTTCACACCATTTTATATTTA
Organism: Torreya grandis; assembly: GCA_037957365.1. NCBI lineage: Eukaryota > Viridiplantae > Streptophyta > Pinopsida > Cupressales > Taxaceae > Torreya > Torreya grandis. The sequence goes on along the minus strand of JARHVA010002554.1, from coordinate 1,877,523 downwards.
TAATTCTTAGATACTTATAAAAATGGTTCTTAATCTTTAGACTAAGGTTTTACAATTACACCAATTTTATTATAGAGTAGGGCATGCCACTGATTCTCATGCATTATTACATATTCCATTAGAATCTAAGATATCATATTATCCATTACATATAGGTTTTGTATCACCTAATATTACACCATATGATGGTAAGGGTGATCTAGAAACACACCTTTGAGCCTTTCACACAACATGTTTAGACTATGCATACAATGATAAATTATTGAATAAGTTATTTATATGGAATATTAAGGACTCTAACTTGAGTTGGCTATATAAGCTTACTTTTTAATCCATTCATGCCTTCTATCCTTTGGCTGATCGATTATTTTCATAGTTTTTAATACATATCAATGAGAAAATGTCCTATGCTCAAATTGTGAAAATTAAGGATCCAATGAACCCTTCAATTATTATATGCTCCATTAAAATACCATGCTCTCTAAGATGAAAATTACAATGGTGGATAATTATTTTCAAGATATATTAAAGAAGTTATTACTTTCCACAATACATGAGTCCATTATGTTTAAGCACTTTAAATCATTTGATGACTTATGTCATACAATCAATGACCACAAAGTTAAGATCCTTGCTATGAATAAGTTAGGCAAGGGTCCAAACCTCAAACCACTTCATGTGAATTTTTTTTAAGTAAAAAAAATTTTAAGTTTAAGTTAATGATACTAATAATGATGCAAAAATAATGGTTCACACATTCTTAAGGCTAACTAATCAACTTATCTTATCAACTTCTTAAAAGAAGAATTTTATAGTTACCAAAACCTCATTATTATATATTGTATAAGTTAATCATATATATCCCTCCCAAAAAATAAGTTGATACAAGTAACCCTCAAATCTAAAATATTAAACAATAATGCATATTGCGGTTATCATACATACACAAGACACAACTAATATATGCATCTATTTGTGACATCAGATACAATAGTTGATATATGAAAACATTATTGAAATTAATTAATCTAAAAATGATTCAAGGACACAATATAATGATATGGATAATTTGAAAATATGTTTCATTCCCTTTTTAAATCATGTATCACAAGAGACTAACACGATGCTTGAAGTGCATATGACTCACAATGCACAACCTCCACTTACTTCTTATACTTATAAGACTAAGGAGGAGTATAATCTATATGGTACTATTATCAAAATTCATAGTATACATATACATATACATACTATTGCATTCAATAATCATGATATTATTGATGATGATTCTTTTGACACGACATTATTTGTGTGCACATACATTGATTCACAATCTATACACAATGTCATGGCAAATAATAGTTCAAGTGAAAATGTTTTCACATGACATTTATTATTATTATGTATACATAAAATAACTTGATGGATAAAAAAAATATAGTGAAAGGATTCAATGGATAGAGATAAAACCATTTTGGGGGAATTGTGCTACCACTTAAGGTGGGACCTACACTAGTTGCTACTTCATTCTTAGTTCTACCTAGTATAGGGGCATTTGACATGTTATTAGGATAACCATGGATATATAATATATGTGTAGTATCATATTAAATATACCTATGTGTGAATTATATTTATAATAATAACATAGTTACAATTCTAGGTATACCATATGAGTATACTATTTAGCCAAAGACATTTCCTCCACTTCCACTCCCACCATAATTTGTCATAAAATATATTGAGGATAATTATACTCATATCAGATAAAGATAATTTAATTTCATAGATTAATAATAATTTAACATCCATTATATTATAAGTATATTCAATCATAAAATATATTACCTACTCCATTATGCTATAATCTAGTTCCATAACAAACTCAAGCACATTTTCATAATATGTAGTAGATTCCACATAGTACAATGGTTATTAGAATTACATAACATACCAAAGATCATATGGTACATGATGACCATGATGGATATGTCATAACACAAGATTATTTCTCATATTATGATACATATAAACCATTATCATCCCTTCCCTCCCCTTCTATTCAAGTGCTAGGAATCAACAAGGAAGTCATTTCTAACATAAGTAGATACAATAATTTTGGAAAAAATATAGAAGAATGGGTGGAGAAATTGGAGGTAAATGGATTAAAAAATATATATACAAGATAATGAATATATATGAAAAAAATATTGTTGAATGAAACTAATTATATCAATAAGTAAACTTCCATAAAAAGGAATTGAAACAATGGGAAGGAGTGAATAATGATATAGAAGAGATGTTGCTCGTAGATGTAAACTTGCTTGCCTTGAATTATTAGAGAGCATCAAATGGAAAATAAATCTCTTGAATGATTCCTTGGAATATATATGTGAATAACATAAAATTAATGATCAGAGGATCTCAAAAGTTTTCTCCAATATTTGGGAAATACATTGTAAACTCCGTAAGGAAGATGGCTCTGGAAAACATTCAACCACCAAGCTGAAGGAGAAAAGTTTGAAATTTATTAAGGAGGATAATTTCAATGAAACTTTATTAAAAATTATGTCAATGGAAATGGACAAGTTAAGAAATATTCACAATGTTCTTGAAGACCTTAATAAATATTTTCTTGAATTCTCTAAATTCCAAATGATGTGATAAGGATCATGGACATGTGGCTTTTTTTATGCAATATTAAAGTATTCAAATGTGGATAAATCATAACTGATACGGTGCATAAGTTTCAAATGTTCAAGTTGAAAGAGCTCCAAAATAATAAAAATTTCGCTGATTAATGAGTTACAAAGGCATGAGTCCCACAAGGCAATGATCTATCTTTAGGGTAAGATTCCTAAGAAGACATGGGTCCACTTTATTATAATTTATGTTCCACTATTTTATTATTCATAAAATGTCAATATATTATATTTTTTAATATTTAAGTCAATTTTTACAAAAAGTGAAAAGTGAATGTAAAATTAGAAAAATAATATGAAAGGTCAGTTCCATCCTTCTATGGGTTATAAATAGGAGAGATGGCCATTATACAATGGACTTATTGACACAAGAAATTTTTGGTTGAAAGAAAGAAGGAAAACCAAACTTTGAATTTATTTTCAAAAATTAATTCAAATAATTTATGCATAACTTTATATCTAGATTTAGATTTCTATGGATATGGATTATTCTTATATTTAATATATATCAAATTTTATCTTTCTTAATGCTATAAGTTTCAATGCTAAGTTTTTTGAATTCATGAGTTATTTTCTACCATGCAAGGATGAAATCTAATTTTTATTATTCATGCACGTCCCTTCATATTATCTTTATCTTTGATATTTATAATAATTTTAATACAAAACATTGTCAACACAATATTTCTAGTGCATATTATACATACATTATTATTAATTTTTTCCCACCTTAAAAAATGGAACCTCCACTCATAATAAATAAGAGAATTTTGTCACATCATTGTTGCAAAAATGATTATTATTATTTAGTGTCAAATATTTTTCCAAAAATCACCAATATATAACCTAAAAAATATCACTTTAGGTCATTTTAAAAAATTACCACTTATTTGTAAGTGCATTAACATATAGTTTCTAAATATTGCTTTAACTCCCATTAATTTACCATTTGGAAGGTAGTTCCTTAGATTTCCATATAGTGCTAATGGGTTTTTATGGACTAACAAACAATCATGAACATTGTTATGAATCCCATTATATTTAAAACAAAGGTAATTTTTTTTGCTTAGGGCAACAAGAACTTACTTATCAAGCTCAAGAGGTGTGGTGTTTCCAAGAAAACTGTTGGGATAAATAACGGAAGCACACAATTGATTACCAAGCAACTTAATATGCAGAAATTAACCAGAATACACAATTAACTAGAATCCAAAAATAACACATGATATGAGAGACAATACACAACTTGTATTAAAAATCTTTCAAAAGGAAATACAACAAAGAAGGCTGCCACAGTTCTTCTTCCTTACACACCTCTAGGGCTCCCACACCTCTAGGGCATAAACGGTAAATCTTCCCTCAAAGCTCTCTCCCTTAGGTCCCAACGCCCAACTCAACACAGAGTTGGTGTTCACCTTACACCTGTGCTCCACGCACTCCACAAGTGCTCCACGCACTCCAGAAGTACACAAACGTACTTCAAGTAGATCTCCCCTGAACCTACAACAACCTGCACCTCAACAGACCTTACTTATGGAAGGATCTTCCTTTCCTTCCTCTTTGCTCTATCTGAGTACACACTATACTCCAAGTAGATCCCACATGATTATGCTTCGTGTTGTGTTGCTATCCTATCTGATCTTGCACACTTGCAAATCAATCTGGTTCTGTACACCTGTGAACCTGTGAACCTTGACCTTGCACACACATACACCTACAAATCAATGATCTTACTTACCATGTAGATCTCCTATAGAAGCCATGCTCACCTAATGACCAAGATCATACATACATGAAGAACCCTGCTGATTCCCCAATCCAACACCCACACTTGGTATTGTGGCACTAGGAGGAACACACCATTACTCATGTCACACACAAAAGGAGCTTATATTATTGCTCTCTTACTCTCTAGCACTAGTTTACAATACAACCAATGAGTCTCTTAAATAGATCTCATGCAAACAATAATTAGACACCTAATTACAATAATTATATCTGCAGCTTCTAGTCTAAATTTGGCTCTTGACATGCAAACACTTGGTTCGTTAGCTAACTACCCGTAAAACACTCAGTCCGAACCACATAGGTGACCGACGTCGGTCCCTGTCTTCTTGGGGGGTGCTGACATCGGCTGACTTCTGACCGACATCGGTTGCCTTCCTGTCTCCTCCCTGTCAACGTCAGTTGGCTTGATCGACGCTGGCGATAGTAACACTTAACAACCTTCCTGAAACCTCCTCCAATGTCTGCATCAGTGAAGCTTTTAGCTCCACAACCTAACAATATCCTACTTGGAGATAAATAGTTGCACTGTACCTGTACCTGTACCCCATCTAATTTATTTCTTGGCTTGTATCCCTCTTTAATCTCAATCCTGAAGATAGCCCACCACACAACCTATGGTGCACCTCCTGTCATCCAAGTACCCTGCCACATCCAAACCTACAATCCCATGTAGTGAAGTCCTAACCCTAAATAGCATGAATCCCTGCTACTGGTCCCTCTCACATACCTGAGAACCCACTTCCTTGAATTGGCTCCTAACTCTCTGACAACACCCACTACTTGGGCAAACTCAGGTCTATACCAGACCTCATGTGATTTCAGACATTGCACTGTCCAGCCCTTAGTGTGCTCTAGCTCTGCATCTTGCGTAATGAACCTTGCCAACACTTGATTCACATCAACTCCCACTAGAGACAAAATCAACCTGTGATCTCCCATGTCTCCCATGCTAAAGAATTTCGTTGCTCCAAATTCTTCATAGCAAACCACTGAACTAATCTTACCCTTAGCTCAGCAAAACCCTATATGTACAAAATTGCTAGCTAGCATACCATCCACATACAGCAACAGAATGATGTTGCAATCACCATCCCCTTGGTAAGACAAACCACAGTAGTTACCCTGACATTGACTAAAACCATGCTTCATCCTCCACCTGTCAAACCCTGTACCACTATCCTACAGCTTCCTCAAGACCATATGACCTGGTCTTCTGTCTCACATGTCCGTTCTCTCTATTCTTCAACTAAGGTATCCATTCATCTTTGTTCTTTCATACCCACTGGCAACTCTACCAAATCTCTGCTTGGTTCTGCATCAATCCTGCCATGCTCCCACTGTTTCCTGGATCTTTCCTACTCTACAGTAAGCAATTGGTATAAAGAAGAGGAACAACGAATTTGAGGCTTACTTACCACCTTCAGTCCTCCATATGGGCATTTGAGACTCCTTGACAGCTTTCTACCCGCCCAAAATCTGTTACAGTGACTGACCTCGATCACCACACAGTCTGCATCCAACCGACGTTGGATCCTGCGCTTGTCCTGACTACCAACCCTATCGACATCAGTGTCCCCTGCTACCGATGTCGGTCCTCTTGACCGATGTCAGTCTTACCTGCTACCAATGCTAATTTTCCTACCAACACCGGTACCTATGTTTTCTTGTGAGTGATGACTTTTTACCCACGAGCTCCTTTGAATCAAAACCCATCTCCAAACTGCCCTGCTCAGTAGTGTCTAGCCCCATCCACTGGTCTCTATCCGCCATCTCCTCCATAAACACCAAGGCTTTCCAATTCTTAATCCTATCAAATATATCATTCTTCCACTTAAGAACATGCATCTCCTTCCTACTCATGTGACCAAGCCTACGAAGCCACGTCTCTGCAACAGAAGAAGAATCAGTAATATAAACAAGTAGATAAAGAGTACCTATTTTCTTACCACCAGATAATTCAAGTGCATCCGCTATGAGAGTTATTGTGCATCTCTCATCACCCAACTTTTTTGAAGAAATTAGCCACATCTCTAAACCTGGGACCTGCATGACCTCCTTCAACACCCATGTGTTGACCACCTACAATTTCAGCTTCACTTCCCCTTTGCCAATTCTTTGGCAAGGTTCACCAGTTCCTCTCCTTGAGGCTACATGGAAAGATTCAACATAATCTATTATCCAAGATTCAACTTTATCCAAGAAACCTCCCAAAGCATCCTGTGCTACAACACCTGCAACATCTGCATCTTCAGTTCCTTCATGTTGATCTGCTACCAACCAACAATATTCTTTTACCTGCTCTTTCTTTCCATAAGACTGTAAGTGATCATCTGTGCTTTTCAACTCCTCCATTCTTAGATTACTCTCTTCTACCATTTCTCTACTCCCACTAAATCAAAAACCCTTGAGAGTGACCAGTAACCAAACACAAAACCTGCTCCCTACAACTTGGCTTTGATACCACGTGTTGGGATAAATAACGGAAGAACACAATTGATTACCAAGCAACTTAATATGCGGAAATTAACCAGAATACACAAGTAACTAGAATCCAAAAATAACACATGATATGAGAGACAATACACAACTTGTATTAAAACTCTTTCAGAAGGAAATACAACAAAGAAGGCTGCCACAGTTCTTCTTCCTTACACACCTCTAGGGCTCCCACACCTCTAGGGCATAAACGGTAAATCTTCCCTCAAAGCTCTCTCCCTTAGGTCCCAACACCCAACTCAACACAGAGTTGGTGTTCACCTTACAGCTATGCTCCATGCACTCCACAAGTGCTCCACGCACTCCACAAGTACACAAACGTACTTCAAGTAGATCTCCCCTGAACCTGCAACAACCTGCACCTCAACAGACCTTACTTGTGGAAGGATCTTCCTTGCCTTCCTCTTTGCTCTATCTGAGTACACACTATACTCCAAGTAGATCCCACCTGATTTTGCTCCATGTTGTGTTGCTGTCCTATCTAATCTTGCACACCTACAAATCAATCTGGTTCTGCACACCTGTGAACCTTGACTT
>JARHVA010002554.1:1765000-1865000 GCA_037957365.1 Torreya grandis | reverse complement strand
AAGGAAGACCTATGGATCAGATGTCATTATCCATGCTTAAGTCATCCAATTTTGCATTTTATATGACTACATTCCCCCCCCCCCCCCCTTTATTCTAGTGATGTAGCAAAGTGAAATACTAGGATAAAGGAAAGTAAAAAACATATCTAAACTTACCTATAAGGGAGAAGCTCATGAAGCTATGTGATGTTATATGTGAATAAAGAGAGCATGTTATGAAGTGTGAACCTACAATGAAAACATAAAAGTAGATCAGTTCTTACTAGATACACTTTATCTAAAATAAGAATGCATAAAAGTTAAGTAAAAGGAAGAGAAAGGAATGAATACACCTCACCGAATATGTGAACCAATACAAATTTTATTGTGATTTTGGATTGTGTTGGATGATGTTGGGTATGTGTTGAATCCATAGTAATAACACAAATAAAGCTGAGTGCTCAATTACCTAGAAGATGGCTCAAGAATGCAAAAGCTAGCCCTTTGGCTCCATCATTGCCATGTGAAGTGAAGATATGAAGTGATACTAGTATAGAATATATGTCATATGAGATGGCTCATGGAGCCCATGAATGTCCTAAAAATTTGACAATGTCATGTGGAGAGCCTAAATATATGCTAGAAACTAGGCCATTCTTGGCCATTTTGAAAGATAGAGGTTAGGCTTGTATGAAAGCCACTCCAAAATTGATGTACTAGGCTTATATGAAAGCTAAATTTGGAACTTAGGTACTCATAAAGTTAAAATTGTATGAAAGTTCAACTTGAAAGTGATTCCAACCACCTATAGATGGAGTAAGTCATGCAACTACTAAGAATACTTGAATAAGAAACCAAACTCAAAAATAAAAGAAGACCAATGTGTTGCATACATTTCCCCCAAACAATGGTGTTTAGAAAATGGATTCTGATCTAGAAGTTATGCTAACTACCTAATCTGAACTAAAAGTGAGAACCATCATGATGTGCATGATAACCCCCTATATCTGGATTCTCTAAGAAAATTGTACTAAAACTGTTGATTTTGACTGATTAGATGTGCAAAAACTATCCCTAAACTTAAATTTTTACCTATTTTTAGAAAACTTGGGTGTTTTTTACCTATATAAGAGTGCCAAAATGAGGACACCCCTATAGTTGGTGCTACTATTTATTTTTGGTGGTTTTGTTTTGTGATGAAACTAGTTGCTGATATAGAATTGTCACTATTTTTTTGCTCTATTATGATTGGTTTGACCTCTATATTCTAAATTGGGTAATTTGAATGTTGTCATTTTGACTATTAGGAGATTTGATCTCTATGGAAAAAACCCTATTTTTTGCCCCCTCTTTTTAGGGTAGGAATGATGAACCTGCAATGACTACCCTCAAAAGAAAAGAGTCCTACAAGTTTGTTATGCTACATAGATGCATGATATAACAATGATATTTAACAAGATATTTGTATATATATCAATGTTTGTATTGATAGACTTTTAGATCAATAGGGGTATGCCTAGATAAATATAATAATGTAAAAGCATTTGTAATGTACTAAATTGGAATTGGAAATGTTAGATGTTATTTTTTAGTTGTTATTTATTAGTTGAAGGGATGAAGCATGATGTCCATCATGGCATCCAAGAAATCAAAGGAAATATATGATGTGGATCATGACATTGCACAAATTGAAACACAAAAAAGAAATAAGCAAGAGTCATGAAGCATACACGGGTGGCCAAGGGGCCATGTAAACAATGGACATGGGCACATGTCACTCAAACTAGAAAAAAAGCATAGAAGGCATGTTAAAATGCCACATACACATACAATTAAAATAAGAAAAGTTGGCACAAGGGCCACAAGCACATAGAAGAGTAAAAGCAAAGGATATTGGCAAGTGTCCTAAGGTACACATAGGAGACAAGTAGGAATTGGAAATTCAATCACACAAGCTACACTAAGCATGCAGAGAAAGCATGTAATAAATGGAAAGATATAAGCACATATAACTAATCAAAGCAAATGTGAAAGTATGAAAAACATGTATTAGACAAGCCTAGGTATATGCTAAGAGATTCACAAGTGCTAGATACTAGTGAAATATTGATATAGTATTTTATGTAAGCTATAAAGTAATGTACATCAACATGATAAATTAGAGTGTGTAGTGTAGGAATGACATAACTTGGATGGTGTAGTCATGCAAAAGGTGCCACCAGTGGGTGTGTATATCGATGTGTGTCTTGAATGTAGAAGTTGGAGTGCCCCCTCAATGGGTAAAATGAAGCAATCAAGTGGCTAGATGTTACTGCACAAACTCAAAGAAGATCAAGTGAATCATGGTAATGTAGAAAAATCAACATAAAATAGCATGAAATAACAAATGTAATTCCTAACATGATAGTGTAATGTAAAGCATGGATGATGTATACAATCAAAATGTTTTTGGTATTTTTGAGATATTTGAATGTTTTTATATTTTGATTTTTTTGTTTTGTTTTTGTATTTTGATATAAGCTATGTATAGGTAAAACTAGGAAGAAATGATACTAACTGATGAGCTTGGATGAGACTCCCAGTCATGGTGTCTTATATTGAACAACTGAATCATGCATGATCATGAGGCATAATTGAATGTCTAAGATTGTGAAGCTAAAATATGTGTACATTGTAACTACTCTAAAATTTATAAAGTGGAAACCAAATGTGGGGTCCCCCTATAACTCTAAGAAGTGGATGTAATTATAGGTCTCTTACGGACCCATCTGGTAGTAGAAGAAGCTCTTGAATAGGTGCTTTTTATCTAGCTGTATGAGACCATAATGTTACTACTTTGGGTATGAACACTATAGTTGGAAGTTGTCTAGAATCCTAAAACTATGGAGGTGTGTGAACCCTCTATACTAGTGATGGATGCCACAACTATAGCTAGATATAAACTGTAAGTAGAACTAATATTGGAGGAGAAACTAAAATAGGTGGAAGAACTAGAGGTGGTGTTTGTAAGCTAGTAGATGGATCTAAAGTAGGGAGTGGTGACTCATAAGGAACTCCATTTATTATAATAACCTAATTAGTGTGAATGAATTTCATGCATCTATGAATTGTAGAGGGTACTACCCTAAGTTTTTGAATCCATGGTCGACGAAGTAATATGTCAAAAACTCTTGCACTGGGAACTATAGTGAATGGTGTTGTTAAATATGTAGGACCAACCTATAGTGGAAGTACTATCTTGCCCAGTGAACTATCTATATACCCACTAAAACCACTAATAACTATGTCTATTGGAGTGATATCATGATCTCTATAATCCAAATGCTATAATAGTGTCAAGGTGTACATGTTAAGGCTAAAACCATTGTCAATAAACACACTATGAATAGGCTGATTATGAATATGTGCTCTAATAAAAAAACATTATAAACTATATTATCCTCCATAATCTCTTGATCTCAAAAAGATATCAAAGGTCTAGCTATAACTCTAGACTCATACACACCTATCATACCTCTCAAAGGATGTGCCTCAACTGAAGGTGTCTGGTATGTAACTAGTTGAGGATGTGCATGGTATGTATGGTGAACATTTGAGGTATCCTCTTTTTCCTATCTAGAATGCTATGGAAATGGATCTGAGAATATTTTCAAATATTTATCTTGTGTTGGATTTGTGTTTGGAGGCTCAACTGAAGTGCCCAGATAAAGTAGATTGTCATCTATCAAGTCCTATATTTTATGTCTCAAACTGATGCATCTATTTTTTGTGTGGCCCGATGCCCTATGAAAATAATAAAATGCATGCTGATCATATCCTCATAGAAGAGGCTTCACTATGTTAACTTCTTGAATAAGAGGGAGAGTGATGATGTTACATTCTAATAACTACTATAAAACCCTGGATGAGGAAACTGGTAGATTGGTAAATGCATGATGATGAGGTGTTGATAAAACCACACGTTGAGGGGGCTCTGAAGTTGTATTGATGGTTGATTAATTTTGATTCTTATTGTCATTGATTTTGAACTTATATAGGACTTTACTATTACTCTTGTTTGTTGTGTCTGAGATACTTGAGTACTTAAGTTTTCCCATTGAAATTAGCTTGACTTCTCTTTCCTTTAGTATATGACATAATTCAGTGAAAGAAGAGAATCACTTAAACATGATTGATTCATGAAGTGCTGGTAGAAGGATCTATTTTAAGAGGTCTTGTAACTCCTGATCTTCCATGGGACTAGTCATCTTAGCCAAGATGGTCTTATACCGAAGAATATAGTTTGTGAGATGCTCATTTGGTCATTATTTTTATTGAGAAATTTGGGCATATGAAACCTTATCAATAATGTTGATACTAAAATGTGCTAGGAACATGTCTACTAAAGGATTGAATGTTGTGATCGACTGATTTGATAGACTATAAAACCATTGTAAAGCATAATCCTTTAGACTCTTTGGAAATAGATTGGTAAGTAGCCAATCATTGGGTACATAATCCAAACATGCTACGTGAAAATATCTCAAGCGTGTCTCTGGATCACCCTTGCCATCATAAAGAGTAAGCTTGGATTGAACAAAACCTTATGGCAATGGTGTAGAAGCAATATGACATATGAATGGTGTATGCATAAGATCAAAAGAATCCAAAGCTTATGTAAGTGTAGTGGTACCTTGCTCAAGATTTTGCACTTTGGATTGAAGAGATCTTATCTCTTGTACAAGGGCTGCCACATCAAGAGATATCACTGTACTAGCTATAGTTGGTGGCATAGAGTTAGGTTAGGCTACTATAGGGGATTGTTGAGACATAGTTGCCCCTGTAGTGTTATTTGCAACTAGTGGCTCTATGGTTTGAGAATATTGACCATTGTTCACCTTTTTTTGTTCCTCTTGTAGAATTCTAAGCATGCCATCTTGCATTTATAGATGTTTTTTTAAGATTTCTTGAAGTTCTCTTTTATCAATTTCATCAAAACTGGTATATTGGGCCATTGTGAAAGTAGGAAAACAATATATAATGTGTTTGAATGTTTTGCAATAAGTTTTAATAGGCAATGTGCTAGAAAAGGAAAGTATTGAATATAAGAAATGCAAAGTCCTAAAAATAGTTAATTGGAATTTACGCAAAAAGGATACAGAGCTCCCAAACATGTAAAGTGATACCTCAAGAAGCCAATACATGATAGTACATACAACTAAGAATTTTTTGAAAATATTTATGCAGAATACTATGAATCTCTTGAATTTGAAATTGATTTTCTATGTTTGATATGCAACTAAAAATGCAAAAAATGATTGGAAAAGTAGTGGAAAATAACTGGGAGCTAGTTAATGCAACTAGGTTTTTTTTTTATGATTTTCTAAAAAAATTATTATGATAATTTTTAAAAATTGATATAAATTTATAGAAATTTTTTATAAAATTTTCTATAAATTTATATCAATTTTTAAAATGATTGGAAAAGTAGTGGAAAATAACTGGGAGCTAGTTAATGTGACTAATATTTTTTTAAATGATTTTATTTAAAAATTTGTATGATAATTTTTTAAAATTGATATAAATTTATAAAAAAATTATATAATTTTGTTTAGAAAATTTAGTAAAAATCAAAAAATATTTCTAAAATTAGCAATATATTTTTCCTAGTGTTTGGAATGTGTTTGTATGCAAGGACCTAATATGTGCAAACTAGGGTTTAAAAAAAATATGATAATTTTACAATTAATTTGTAGATTTATAATTTTTAAATAAATTAAAAATGAATAAGTTATGGTAAAAAATCAAAAATAATTATCCCTAGGGTTTCTAAGGTTTTTGTGCAAAATTCGAAGTAAGTTGGGTTCACCAAATGTTTTATTGCTTTTAGAATAATGGGATTTTATTCATAGTTAAATAAATAGGTTTGACCAAAGTAAATCAGTAAATAATATGAAATAATTAAGATACTAATTTGTGTAAATAGATTTATATTTTTGCATTTTGTAAATATATTAATAAATAAGAGGAAACTAACTTAGCTTATTCTAAATGATTCATATTGAGACAAGGTCTAATACTAGAGGAGTAAAACTAGGAAACTGTCAAAAACTAGATCTTGAGGTTCATTTTTGGATTAGACAAGAGCATCAAAAGTGGGACACCCTAATTTCTAGCATTGTAGTCCATTTTTGATGATATTGTCTAGATGGTCTGAGATTTCTAGGTTATGTTCAATAGGCCAATGTTACCCTATCAGTGAAATATCAAATCTTGGAAGCCTGTGGAACTCATTATGCATCTATTTTAAATATTCAAAGCTCCAGGAGATATTTTGTTCTTGAACTTGATTGGAAACTTGGAAAAGATAGAGAAGGGGTTAGTTTGTAAAGGATATTATAGACACACTTCACACCTCATGTGTGGGCATGTTACCTAGATACCAATACTCTGAGGAGGGATCAAGCTAATGTGGCTCTCCCATTGAAGTGCTTGGTGCAATTGTGTATGATAAATGTAATTATATGTGAAATTGTATGTGATTTAGATGGCTAGGGACATGCACAAATGTTTGAATAAGCTTTAAATGATCTTGGAAGGCTATATGCAGAGAATAGGGAAGAGTGCTTGAGTGGATTTGCTTATATTCTTGATCCTCTCTTGTAAATGAGTGCCAACCCTTATAAATGGAATTTTAATGGAATTTTATAGGGGAATTAATGATCATGGGTTAAATTAATTAGCATTAGGATGACAAGGAAAAGGATCCAAAAGAATCTGACTGTTAGAACTAAAAATGACCTTGGACAATAATGATAAATCAGGACACCCTAGGTTTCAGCTCTCTTGTCCAAGTTGGGTGATATTGTCCTAAGGGGATGAGACCTAGGGGGATGGATCTAGGCTTAAAAAGGCTACCTGGGTCTGAAAGAGCTAAGTTTGGAAGGCTGTGGATGACTAGGAATTAGTGAAAGAATAGCCTAGAAGGGTTGTGCAAGCAAGAAGGAAGACCTATGGATTGGGTGTCATTAGCCATGCTTAATTCATCTAATTTTACATTTTATATGACTATAATAAATACAAAATTTCATTTTATATAATTTAATGTTTAACTTTAACACTTCTTGTGTATCTCAAGATTCATCTAGCTCACTTATTCTTATGATGACCAAGAATTAAAACCTTTCCATGGTTCAAACGTAATCTATTTTTTCTATGTGGATTGACCATATTGCATTCTTCCTCGATTAAAAACTTTCAACATTGGTGACCTCAAAACAAACTCAGTCTAAGTTTAACCTTGTCAATAAATGCATTCTGATCACTCTTGGTGAGCTACTTTCAAATGAGAGATCTATACAATCCACTTCCACATATAAATTCATTCCTATCATTGCATGATCACCATATGCCTATCAACTCATGTGAAGCTAGAACTATTATGTATGTATCCTAAGTCTTTAGTTTCTAAGGTTAGAATTCATTATAGTGTGATATTAAAAGCTTTTAGATAAATTCAAGCATTTAAGTTTTTAGTATCATGTAAAGACATTCTTATTGTATAGTTCTTAATGTTAGGTCAAATATCTTTTTTAGTTAGTAGTTTCTTAAATAAAAGTATTTTATATCCTTTATTTATATTCAATTAGAGTCCTTTAGGTTTTGCAGCTTAGTGTTATATATACATATATATATATATATTTATATATATATATATATATATATATATATTTATATATATATATATATATATATATATATATATATATATATATATATATATATATATATATATATATATATATATATATACATATAATTTTTAAAAAACAAGTTAAAGTTTTTGTCTATCATAAGTCATCTTGTATGTCAAAAGAGTTAAAATAAAACATCCACCTATTTATAATGGATGCAATATTGGGTAACTTTGATGCTTAAATTGAAAAGAGAACATCAATGTTGAGGGGGGGATTCTTTGTTAAAATTCACATGCAAATTGAGCTACAAATCCAAAATTGTTGAGTAAGAGAAAAATTAAAGGAGGTTGGAAGCATTGGAGGAAGGAGGATTTCTACGCCTCTTATTAGCCAATAAAAATGGGGCCACTTCTACTTTAGTGGCACATATATTTTGTTATTTTTATTACTTTGTATGTATGAGTGAAAATAAGAGTTGTATTTCTTATTTTCTCACATAGTATATTGCGTTAAAAATGTTATGGAGATAAAGGAGTGAAAGTTGAACAGATGGTTCCTGCTTGTAGTTCCCACATTGTATAGGTTGATGAGGTTCCTTGAGTTAAAGGTTGATAGTAGATGGTTCCTATCCATAGTTTCCACACTAAATTTAGTTGATGATGTTCCTAACTGTGAATGGTTGATGATAGGTAGATGATATTACTTATCTACTTTCATTAAGTCATGTGAAACACAAATTACCATATAAGTACTAGGGGGTATATTAGGAAAAGTTAGCCTCACATGGAATTTGGGTTAATATTGTAAAGTGAATAATAAATTGAGTAATAATTCACTAATTTTTATGCCATTTAGTTAGTATAATATATTAGTTGAGAGTAGAGTATATTAGTTGAGTGCCATATTATTGTGTGTTACAACAATACTATGCATATAGGTTTATTTTTGTTAGCTAGCGATCATAGGGATATTATGAGTTATTTGAGGAGATATGAATCTCCTTTTTTTAGAGGAAAGACTTTTTATATATATGTATTAAACCTTAATGATTAAGGGTGGTAAATAACATAATATGGTGTGTGCTTGAATATTATTTCTCTATGTTTGTCTTTTCCATTATGATAATGCAAGTAGATTAGTAAGAGAAAATAAATGAAAAGATTTAAATTAAAAGAGATAAGATAAAAATAGGGAGAGAGAGAGAGAGAGATGTCAACATATATTATGAAGGTAATAGTGAAGAGGATAATATAAATGAGAAAAAAGAGCTGAAGAAGAAGAATACATTAGTGATGTAGAAGATTTGAATTTTTTTTAAGGATGAGGAATTTAAAGTATAAGTAGAATAGAATGAATGAAATTAAAATGAGATCCTAAAAGACACTTTATTTCAAACCCCCAACTAGAAGTACGAAGATGAACCTCCTAGACCAAGAATCATCCCTTGTGTCACTAGTAGAAATAGTGAAGAAATTGAGAGAGTGAAGAAGTGTAGAATAGTTACTTAAATTTTAATGTGGAAATATAAGGAAAAAGATAAATTATCTACAAAAGAAAATATCTAGATCTATTCTACAAATAATGGGATAAAATATAATGAAAATACCATTATTTAGAAAAGATACGAAAGATGCATATGAACACTTATTATTATTGGATTGTTATTGGAGGAGTCATGAGATAAATGATCCTCAAATAAATTTGTTTGATTTTGTGGGCACATTAAGGGATGACACATTGAAATGGTATATGAAGATAATCCCAAACCATAACATGACATGGGATGAAATACACATGACATTTAAAACTGAATTTCATGACTTTGATATACTAAAAATGAGTGTTAATAATGTGAGACACCTTATACATAAGGAGAATGAGACAATGAAGGATTACGACCAAAATTTTAAAGAACTTGTGTGGAATTTGGAATAACCCTTGAATAAAAAACAAAGGATATAATGATTAATCTCAAGTTTGGTGCCATATATATGAGTTTACTGTCATGACCCCTTGCATCTAATTCATTTTTGATGATATATATTAGCTATGAAATATTAAAGACATATTTTGTTTACCTTACTGTGGAGTTACAATTATGTGATCTTCATTGATACATTTTTATTATGATTGTTGAGATAATTACGGATTATATTTTCATTACAATATTGGATATTTATGCTTAATGTATACTGATTTATTATCCAAATAGCTATATTATTTAAATATTGTTATCAAATTTATTATACTTATATGTCTAAATACCCATGATAGTCTATTTGTTAACTGTAGGGATAGGTACTTGATCAAGGTTATGTTTGAACCTGAGTAACAAGGAAACATATAGAAATAACATGGATAAATGAAACAATGAATCTAATTGTAAATTTTGAGCTTATTGGTATTATTTATTTATTCATTATGTTTATATAATTTAATTTTTATGTGTTATTGTTTTGTGTTTTGTGTTTTATTTCATTGTTAGTTGATTTAAGTCAGTTTTGATGTTTGTGCAAACATCATTTTACTTGATATTACCGATTATGGGAATTATCACTTGTTGTGTCATGATTAGTTTGGCTACTATTATTCTCTTGTTGATATCATAATTTTTGTCATTCTATTTTCTTATGTTTTTCATTGACTCCATGATTGTAGACTTTGACAAGGTTTTTTATCACATATTGATCTTGTGTATTCTCAATCAGTTTGATTATTGACTTCTTATTACCTTTCTTGGTTATCTTGATGTTATTTGACTTAATGTTTAGAAACAACCACGTTAAGGTTGTATGAAATTATGGACATGTCCTATCCATTCCATGTTTTAGTCTTATGCATTAAGCTTTAAGCATTGGAGGACCCTTGTCATTGTTTATTCATTTATCATGAATTGTGATAGCCAAGTTTGGATTGGGTATGTTCTTAGTTTGTTTGGATATTTGACCCACCTTAGAGGCATTGGTAAATATTTGGTGTTGTATTTTTATGCCATACGACTTAGAGTCATGGAATTGGATTGAGTTAATATGCAAATGGGTTGAGATGCTTCTTTGGATTTTTAAGTTTTATTTGGTTCATTTAGACTCAGTCATGTTGAAGATCTCTATGCCTTGGGGAAACTCTACCGAAATGTTTGGCATGGAAGCCAAGGGGAATGTAATGTAGCTCTTGCATGAGGTTTTTTAGGAGCTTGAACTATAGTTGGAATCATTAATATTGTCATCCATGTGGGATTTGAGTAGAGTTAATTGGGGTTTATTTTGGCATATACTATTTGACTAGTTTTGTTTGAGGTATGTAGATTTTTGGTGTTAGTTTTTTTATAGAACTTTGGGATACTAGAAGAGAAGAGAAAATTTATTATGTGGTCAACTTATATAATCCAAGTAAGTATTGTTTTTAAAATTTTGTATTTGATTTTTAAGTGGATTTTTAATGGTAAAATAAGTTATGGTTTTAGCCATAAACACTGGCATTGGTTATGCCTACGTTATGGTGTTTTTGGATAAAACCCTAACTAGGGTCAAGGCTTTTGTTTTATGTTTGATGAATGGTAACCATAGATGGCTCAACCATGGATTTTTATGGATACATACAATGCATTGTGTTTGATATTTATGTTCTTTTTATTTTTGTATATAGCTATGCGTGGGTATATATTCACTACATATATGTTTTTTATTGTTGGTGGCTAGCTTTTATACCACTAAACTTTGTCATTTTTAAAAACAAGAGGCTATGAATTTATATATTTTATTCTGTGTTGATTATATTTGATTTTATGATTCGAAACCCTAGTTGGGTTTTTTTTTTATGATGCCATTGTGTGAATGGATATGGCTGGGTTATTTTGACTATGTTGGGTATTTGATTCGGTTTTATATTTTAAAAAACACTAACCTAGATACAATTTGGTTTATAAAATAATAAATGGTATTTATCTTGTTGGTTATTTTGAACCATAGCCATACATTGGGGGTAAGGACATAATGAGTCTCCATGGAGGTTTGAAATGATTTATAAGGTTTTGTGGAAAAAATATATTTTATTATTTTTATTTATTTACATGATATGTTTGACTTTTTTTATATTATTAGGTTGACTTAGGTTTGTGGAAATCATGTTGGAATTAGAAGCATAATTCTGGTAATGATGTTTTGAAATTATTTTTAAGTTGACTTATGTTTGAAAACATTGATTAGTTGATTATTTTTATTTTTCATGATTGCGTTAACCATAACAATTGATATTAAAGCTTTTAATATTTTTTGTAAAGTCTACTTTGGTAAAAACGTGACCTATAGCTTTATGCAAGTTTTTAATTTATTAATTTTTGATTGGTTGGAACTGTTGTCTTCTTTTATGAGTTTTATTTTAAGTTGTCTTCTTTTACGGTATAGATTAGAGTAAGTTTAGTTTATATAGAGGGCCAAAGAAACTCCCCATATATATAGAGGGGGGCCAAAAAAACTAGATATTTGGGGAGAGGGGATTGGGCCAACTATATCTAGGGGATCGAGGGGAGATATATAGATAGGGGCCATAAGATAAGTCTATAAACTAAACCTAAACTAAACTAAACTAAACATCTATTAAGTTATTATGTGAAAATTATTTCCAATAAATTATGGCACAAGGATTTACAAGCCATATTATATTCTCAAATAGAATATGACCCATAAATCAAGAAGCTCAAAAATTGATATGCTATCATACTTAGGTACCAAGTTAATAGATCTAGGTGGGTTAATTTATGTGGTTAATTTTCTATATGTTTATTGTTTGTTTGAATGTTGTCAAGATCAATTCATTTTGTTATCATTTCTCCACCATTTTTCTATTGCCCTGGTCTGTATATGACTGATGGTTGGGGTGGTCTAGGGCCACTTATGGTTGGGCTCATTAGGACTGGCAAGGTGGGATTAACTTTATTATTTCACATGCATTGATTTTGATTAATTTATTATTACTTCAAGTTATGATGGTTTACTGTAGATGAATTAAAAATGTTATGTAATTCATTATGGTTGTAGTTTATTTTATTCATCATTATTTTACTTGATACAAAGAGACATGTTATCATGTATGTTTAGTTTATGATATGATAATAATTGATTATTTTATTGTTTGTGAAATATTTTATTACTATATAAATATGAAATTACATTGTTTCATTAATACCTTCAATATAAGAACATGATATGTGGTCTTTATCATGTACTGGTAGTTAGACACTTGTTTTGAAATAAGTAGTTTGATAGCTTTGATTAAAAAACTGTAGAATTTTGATTTTCCATATGATATTAGTTCTCTTTTGACTTATAATCTAAAAATGTATTCATGTTATTTGTTTTACTTGTAAATTATTGGAATTGTGGTATTAAATTAATTGATTATTTGAAGATGCAAATAATTGCCCTAGATCTCAGTTGTAAAAGTTAATTATGAATATGACATGATTATTTTTATTACATTGAGAATATGAGAATTTGAATTAATGTTAGCATGATTAGTTACTTTGAATTCTTCCTATATAATTAACCTTAAGTTTATAAAAGATAAGTGATGTTATTATTTGAACAAGTTCACTTGTGATAAGCATTGTAATAGAATATTTCAGTGTAGTTAAAAGTAATTTTTTAAAGGACTTTTCAAATCACTTTATACTATACCAACTTATTTTATAGATGAATTAACTAATTAGAATTGTGGATACTTCATTAAATACCTTAGACTATAACTATATGATTTAGTAAAATGAAATCCTTATTTTATAAATGGTAAATTGAATGGATTATATTCAACATAATACTGATGCATGAGTTATAATAACTTGATAGAATGTATGATAATGATTAATATGGGAGAATTACTTAAGTAATTAAAAACATATACATATTATAAATAAATTCTATAGAAGACAATCATTTCACTTTGAAATTATTAAGCATTGTTAAGTGTAGTGGATTGTTATGGGTAGCTCTTAAATAATTCATTGAAATTGAATTACAAAAAGATTATATGAAGCTTACACATATGTGGAAGGTAATTTGGCAATAATATAATTTGTGTAAGGTTTTAAAATGATTATGACTATTCCTAGTTAAATCATATTGTGATTGAGGATCAAATGCTCTAAGTTTAGATTTGGCTATTTAAATACTTTTAACAAGATAGTTCATATCCTTAAATTGTAAAAGTAGTTATTAAAATTAAAATTTTAAGTTATTATAAGAATTTACTTTGGAATTTAATAACAAATATGTTTTAATCTTAAATTAGCAATTCAAAGATGCTTAAGATAAGATCACGAATCTAAGACAAAGGTTAAATCTGTAAGAATAAGATTGAATCAAGGCTTAATATAAGTATATTTAGTCCATGAGACTATTAAAGGTATTAGGTCAATTGAAATCATATGTAACTCATGTTGGTAATAATGAGATATATAATTCTAATCTAAGTCATTATAATAACCTTAAGCATTATTTGTCATGAGCTTGTACCCTACTTGTAGAGTGGTAAGATGTTCCTAAACATAAATTAATCATGGTTATTTAAGCATCCCATGCATCTTGCACACTTTTTGAAGTGGTTCATGTCAAACCTCATGTCTCAATTGCCTGTGAAATGAAAAGATGTTCAAATGATTTATATTGATTTTAGAAATAGTCCTTTTCCCTTGATCCTTGTCTACTACTTATGATTTGGTAAATATTACTTAATCAAGATTAATATGATGATTATTATATTGAATATGATCTTAATTTACCACTATTTTTAAATGTTTATAAATAGTACCATGAGTTATTGACTATTTTATAGCTTGTACAAGTACTCGGGTAAGGGCATAAGTTAGTGATGACTCCACTAGGAAGGACGTAGCTTAGTATGCAGATAGAGGTGAGTGGGTAAGACCACATTGACCCACTTATATCGAAATACTAAGTGGTTAAAATGATTCTTAATGAGGTCATTGAAGGGTTATGTACTTAGTCTAGTTCTTATGTTGGCTTTAACATAGTTATGGATCTCATTATGTTTTTACATGCTAAACTCTGGGTTAAACTTTATCCTATTATTGTTGTTTTGGATTATTAAAAAAAAATTGTGTTTGTGGAATTTACATGGATATAATGAAGTTTAAGACAATTTTGGAGACATTATAAATTGAAAAAATATTAAAAGCACAAACATGGAGAAGGGAGAATGATTCTATAATGAAAATGGAGTTAGAAAACATGAATAAATAGTTAATGCTATTAAGTTTGAAACAATACATTTTAATGAAATGAGAAACAATATATTTTATCTCACCACAAATTTTTGAAATTTCAAAAAAATGGCATGTGATATGTGGTGGTACAGACACATGGAAACATAGTGATAATATTATGAAAAACCAAGACAAATGAAATCATTGAGAAAAATATCACCACAACCATATATTGAAAGGTTATAGTGTTGATTTCATATAAGTTGGGACTAAAATGATCAAAGGGTGTGCCTATTTGTAGAGGATATTTCATAAACTAATTACTATGAATCAAGGAATAACGTAGATGAATGGAATGAGTAAAGGGGGACATAAAAAAGTTCTCAACACATACCGTAAGTGGATTAGAGTTATATGACAAATCAAAAAACTACATTTTTAATAATCTAGAATGTAATATCAAACACCACATCCACTAGAGCCAAATATAATACCAAAAGGTCAACAAAATTAATTTATAATGGGTACCAAGGTGGATAATTTGGAGGCTAATGCATAGATAATAGAGGTGAATACAAGGAGGATACCAAGGAGGAAGTGGATATAACCAAGATATGGTAATTATAACTTGATTTAAATGTGGTAAGAAAGGATCCATTGAAATAAATTACATTGAGAGAAAATATAAACATTATGGATTCTGTTAAGAAAAAGGGTACACATAATTCATTTAATCACCCCCAAAATGAGCAATATTATAGAAATGGGGGCATGAACATATAAGAGATCGTATAAATGATATATTACAAAGGTATAAACCATATAAAAGGGTTACCATAGTCCTAGGAAGTGATGTTGGGAAATACGGAAGCACAATTGATTACCATGCACAACCAACTTAAATATGCAGAATTAAACCAGAATCACAAGTAACTAGAAATCAGAAACAACACATAATATGAGAGACAATACACAACTTGTATTAATACTCATCCAAAAAAGAATACAATAAAGAAGATGCCACTTCTTCACATCTCTTAGAGGCTTCCCACACCTCAAGTGTATAGTACTTCTTTCCTCAAAGCTCTCTCTCTTACGGTCCCAACACACAACTCAAACACAGAGTTGGTGTTCACCTCCAACTAGTTGGTATCCACTACTGCCAGTACACAAGTGCTCCATGCACTCCACAAGTGCTCCATGCACTCCAAGTAGATCTCCCCTAAACTTGTAACAACCTGCAACTCAAATGATCTTACTTATGGAAGGAACTACCTTGCCTTCCTCTCTTGCTCTAGACCGATTACACACTGTACTCCAAGTAGATCTCTCCTGATCTTGCTCCCTGTTGTGTTGCTATCCTCCCTAATCTTGCACACTTGTAAATCAATCTGGTTCTACACACTTGTAAACTTGGATCCTACAAACACATACACCTACAGATCAATGATCTTACTTACCCATGCAGATCTCCAAACTTGGCCTTACAACACCTGCTGATCGAGATCCTACACACCTGAAGAACCCTTCTAATTCTCCAAAACCAGCACCCACACTTGGCACTACTGTGGAACTAGGAGGAACACCCTTGCTCACTTCACACACAAAAGGAGCTAACTTTGCTCAACTCAAAATAGAACACTTTTACAATATAGCCTATGAGTCTCTTAAATAGATCTCATGCAAACAATAATTAGACACCTAATTACAATAATTAGATCTACAGATTCAAGTCTAAAATTAGCTCTTAACATGCAAACACTCGATTCATTAACAAACTATCCATAACACTCATAGTTCCGAACTACATAGGTGACCGACGTCAGTCCCTGTCTACTTGGAGATGACCGATGTCGACTGAATACTGTCGATGTCGGTTGCCTTCTTGTCTACCCCTGACCGATGTCGATTGGCTTGACTGACGCTGATGACTATGACACTCATCACCCTCCTTCCCTATTTGCATCAGTGAAGCTTTTAGATCCACAACCTAACAATCTCCCACTTGGAGATAAATAGCTGCACTGTACTTGTACCTGTACCCCATCTAATCTATTTCCTAGCTTGTATCCCTCTTTAAGATCAATCCAGAAGACCACCCACCACACAACTTGTGGTGCACCTCCTATCATCTGAGTAACTTGCACATCCAAACCTACAAACCCATGTAGTGAAGCCTTGACCCTGCATAACATGAATCCTTGCTGCTGGTCCCTCTCAGATACCTAAGAACCCACTTCCCCGAATTGGCTCCTAACTCTCTGATAGCACCCACTTCTTGGGCAAACTCAGGTCTATACCAGACCTCATGTGATTTTGGACATTAAACTATCTAGCCCTTAGTGTGCTTTAGTTCTGCATCCTGCGTATTGAACCTCACCAACACCTGATCCACATCAGCTCCCACTAGAGACAAAATCAACCTGTGATCTTCCATGTCTTCATGCCAAAGAATTTTGCTGCTCCAAATTCCTCATGACATGCCACTGAACTAACCTTACCCTTGGCTCAACAAAACCCTATATGTACAAACCTACTAGCTAGCATACCATCCACATATAGTAACAAGATAATGTAGCTATCATCATCCACCTGGTAAGACAAACACAATGGTTACACTGACATTGATTAAAGCCCTGCTTTGTCATCCACCTATCAAAACCTGTACCACTGTCCTGTAGCTTCCTCAAGACCATATGAACTGGCCTTTTGTCTCATGTGTCCATTCTCGCTATTCTTTAACTAAGGTATCCATTCATCTTAGTGCTTTTCATACTAGCTGGCAACCCTACCAAATCTCCCATTTGGTTCTATAACTTATTCATGCCATGCTCCCACTGTTTCCTAGATCCTTCCTGCTCTGCAGTCAGCAACTAGTATAAAGAGGAGGAACAATGAATTTGAGGCTTACTTGCACTTTTAGTCCTCCCCATGGGTGTTTGAGACTCCTTGATAGCTTGCTGTCTACCCAAAATCTGTTACAGTGACTGACCTCGATCACCACACAATTTGCATCTAACTGACATCAGTTCTTATGCGATTGTACTTTCTATCAACGTCAATTTTTTGACTGATGTCAGTCTTACCTGGTCACCAATGTCAGTTATCTAATCGATGTCGGTAGCCACCCTACCTGACACCATCAGCTTTGGTCTACACATGACCAACATCAGCACCTATCTGTTCGATGTCGGCTACCATTGACTGACGCTGGTCCCTGTGTATGCCTATGAGTGATGACTTTTTCCCCGTGAGCTCCTTTGAATCAAAATCCATGTCCAAACTGCCCTGCTCAAAAGTATCCAGCCCCATCCACTAGTCTCTATCCGTCATCTCCTCCAAGAACACCAAGGCTTTCTAGTTCTTAAGTTTATCAAATACATCAGTCTTCCTTTTCCTGTAATAAACACAATCCTTTCTTGTAGCATCCCACTGCTCACATAAATCTTGGTCTATGCTCTCTGAAGTTGAACTCTTCCCTTTTGACTTAAGAACATCCATTCCCTTCTCACTTATGTGGCCAAGCCTACAAAGCCACACCTGTGCAATAGAAGTGGAATCAGTAATACAAGCAAGTAGATAAAGAGTACATGCTTTCTTACCACATGCTAATTTAAGTGCATCCACTGTGAGAGTTCTTGTACATCTCTCATCGCCCAACTTTCTTAAAGTAATTAGCTGCATCTTCAAGACTGGGACCTGCATGACCTTCTTCAATCCCCATGTGTTGGCTACCTGTAATTTCAGCAACACTTCCCCTTTGCCAATACTATGACAAGGCTCACCAACCCCTCTACTTGGGGCTACATGGAAAGAGGCAATAGAATCTATTAACCAAGATTCAACTTTATCCAAGAAACATCCTAGAGCATCCTATGCAACAACACCTGCAACATCTGCTTCTTCAGTTCCTTCATGCTGATCTGCTATCAACCAACAATATTTCTTTACCTGCTCTTTCTTTCCATAACACCGTAAGTGATCATCTGTGCTTTTCAATTCCTCCATTCTTAGCTTACTTTCTTCTACCATTGCTCTACTCCCACTCAATCAGAAACTCTTGAGAGTGACTTGTAATCAAACACAAAACTTGCTCCCTGCAACCTTAGCTCTGATACCACTTGTTGGGAAATATAGAAGCATAATTGATTACCATGCACAAGAAACTTAAATATGCCAAATTAAACCATAATCACAAGTAACTAGAAATTAGAAACAACACAAATTATGAGAGATAATACACAACTTGTATTAATACTCATCCAGAAAAGAATACAATAAAGAAGATGCCACTTCTTCTTCACACCTCTCAGAGGCTTCCCACACCTCAAGTGTACAATACTTCTTTCCTCAAAGCTCTCTCTCTTACGGTCCCAACACACAACTCAAACACAGAGTTGGTGTTCACCTCCAACTAGTCAGTATCCACTACTGCCAGTACACAAGTGCTCCACGCACTCCACAAGTGCTCCACACACTCCAAGTATATCTCCCCTAAACTTGCAACAACCTGCAACTCAAATGATCTTACTTATGGAAGGAACTACCTTGCCTTCCTCTCTTGCTTTAGACTGAGTACACACTATACTCCAAGTAGATCTCTCCTGATCTTGCTCCCTATTGTGTTGCTATCCTCCCTGATCTTGCACACCTGCAAATCAATCTGGTTCTGCACACTTGCAAACCTGGATCCTACACACACATACACCTGGAGATCAATGATCTTACTTACCCATGTAGATCTCCAAACTTGGCCTTGCAACACCTGCTGACCGAGATCCTACACACCTAAAGAACCCTTCTAATTCTCCAAAACCAGTACCCACACTTGGCACTGTTGTGGAACTAGGAGGAACACCCTTTCTCACTTCACACACAGAAGGAGCTAACTTTGCTCAACTCAAAATAGAACACTTTTAAAATACAGCCTATGAGTCTCTTAAATAGATCTCATGCAAACAATAATTAGACACCTAATTACAATAATTAGATCCACAACTTCAAGTCTAAAATTGGCTCTTAACATGCAAACACTCGGTTCATTAACAAACTATTTGTAACACTCACAGTTCTAAACCGCATAGGTGATCGACGTTGGTCCCTATCTGCCTGGAGATGACCAATGTCGGATGAATACTGCCGATGTCGGTTGCCTTCCTGTCTACCCCTGACTGACGTCAGTTGGCCTGACCGACGCCAGTGACTGTGACACTCAACACCCTCCTTCCCTATTTGCATCAGTGAAGCTTTTAGCTCCACAACCTAACAAGTGATATAGAGATGCAGTGAAATAGATAGAACAAACACCCATGATCTCATAATGAAATTGAAAAATAAGTAAGCCCAAAAATGGAAACAATGATAATTGAGAGACTATAAAAACATAAAGAAGAAGTGCATGATTTGGAAGAGTTACCAGGTGGTGAAATAATTGTAGATTTATTTGAGGATTAATATTTGGAATTAGAAAAGGAGAAAGACAAGAGGATACATTAGGTTAAGATAACTATAGACCTAGAAACAAAACATGTTTCCAAATCAACTCATAAATGGAAGAATAAAAATATCTGGTGGGATGTGAATATAAATGGGCATGAATTTGAGAATGTATTTTTGAATTTAGGAGTGGAGGGTACCAATGAGTAAGTGGATATAACCATGATATGGTAATGATCACTTGATTTAAATTTGGTAATAAAGGATGCGTTGTAAGAAATTAAATGGAGAGAAATTATAGACATTATGGATTTTGTTAAGAAAGGGGTACACATGATTCATTTAATTACCCAAAAAATGATCAATATTATAGAAATGGGGGAATGAACATATAAGAGAACCTATAAATGATACCTTACATAGGTCTAAACAATATAAAAGGGTTACCATAGTCTCGGGAAGTGATGCATAGATGTAGTGAAATAGATAGACCAAACACCCCTGATGTCATATTGAAATTGAAAAATAAGTAAGCCCACAAATGGAAATAATGATAATTGAGAGACTATAAAAACATAAAGAATAAGTTTATGATTTAGAAGAGTTACCACAAAGTGTAATAACTATAAATTTATTTGAGGATTCATATTTGGAATTAGAAAAGGAGAAAGAGAAGAGGATATAATAGGTTAAGAAAACTACAAACCTAGAAACAAAAAGTGTTTTCAAATCAACTCATAAATGGAAGAAGAAAAATATTATGTGGGATGTGAATATAAATGTGCATGAATTTAAGAATGTATTTTTGAATTTAGGAGTGGATATCAATAATATGCCATAAATTACTTGGAAAGTTTTTGAAAGTTGCCATTACATGTAGTAACATATGACATTTCTCTAGCAAATAGAACCACAAGATCTCCCATTGGTATGCTGTAATGTCCCTTTTTAAAAATAAATAAAGTGAAAAATATGAAGTCATCCCTCATTAATGGGGTACAAAAATGAATTAAAAACACCCAAAATAAGTCATTCCATGTGAGGTTTCAATGGATGCCACTCCTTGGGAAGTTGCACCATTTGGGAAAAGCCACTTAAAGGGTATTTATGATGGGCAATTCATGGAGAAAGAACATGATCAAATTTTATTCAATAAATATTCATATTTGGGAAATGGATTCAATAATGCATTTGAGGATGAAACCCTCATTTGTAATAAGAATCAAGGATGGAAACCCTTGATGCCTATTGTGGTAACTTAATTCATGAGTTACACTTATGATTCACTTTGATTATTTGACTATTCTTATTCAAAATATTTGTATAAGACATAAATCAAGAATTCAATATTTGAAATTAAAAATTTATTATATTTGATTTATTTTTATAAGTTCATGAAAAATTGGTGAAAATTTCAATTATATAGTTTCCAATAAATAGGAAATATGAAAAAATCCAAATTTAAGTATTTCAATCCCACTGGGGATAATACAGTGGTATAAGATCTTTTATCCTACTAGCATGTGGGGAAAATTCATACAAGGTGATGATAAAGAGATCCACTATTATTTGAGAAATAAAAATAAGGAATCAGATCAGTAAAGGGAAGAAACTAAAAAAGGAGAAGAAAGGGAAAAAATGGGAGAGAAGAACCAAGATGATGAATAGATTGATGGGCTTATTCAAGGACATGGACAATTAGCTAATATAATAAATCAATTAGCTCTCACAATGCAATATATAACAAACCATAGATATCAAAATAGTGAAAATAGTTATTCTAATACTATAAATAATCAATTCCATAAAAAAATAACCATGACTTCTTCAAATAGACATTTTCAACGTAAATTTATTTCAAAATAAAAATTGATTATGGAAGAAGAAACCCAAAATTCATTGGGAGAGGACCTTGTATCTAGTTTTAAAGAATATTGAACCCTTATAGATGAAATACAAAGGTAAATACCACTCAAAATTTTCATGGAACTGAAAATAAATTTAAATGGTACCAAGATGGATCATAGACCCCAAACTACTCAAAGAGATTTTTAGCATGCTTTGGGTAAATTGACTTTGTCTACTTTTTATGGCAATAACAAATGCACAGATCGAGCATGGATATAAAAATTGGATACTTACTTATCTCTTTGACCCATGATGGAAGAAGAAGCAATCAAATTCACAACCCTTCATCTTGAAGGAATAACTCATGAATGGCGGTATTATGGGTGGATTACACAAGGGCATTATCTCATTAATTCAAATGATGAATTTACTAGGAGGTTAATTGAAAGATTTGATATAAATAAACATAAAATTCATTTTCAAGAATTGGCACTATTAAAATAAAGAAACAATGTGGAAGACTATGTGGCTAAATTTCAGAGGATTATTGTGATGGTTCTGGACATTACTAAAATAAGGCTTGTAGTATTGTTCATGGAAGGATTGATTTAGCCACTTAGAGATTTAGTCAAAGCCTTTAATCCTTCTTCCTTCTATGAAGTAATAAAAAAGGCATTGGATTTGGAGACTTTAATGCTAAGAAATATATTTTTTCCATTTTTACAACCAACAACAACCAATAGTGGACATCCATAAACCCTACCTTATGGACAACAAGGAACGACACCATATGGTCAACAAAGAAGGCCATTTCAATCAGGAACATTCCAACTAAGAGAACCACCTAAATTAAGGATTTGTAAACAATAAATGAGCTAAGGAGGAAAAACTTATGATTTAATTTTAAGGAACCTTAGATACTAGGTGACCACTACCTTGAAAATGGATAAATCCATTACATAGAAGTTGTTTCAAATGGTGAATTCGATGACGAAGAAGTTGAATTCAAAGAAATGATACATGAACTAGAAGGAGTGGAAAAGACATATGAGTTTACTCTTTCGACTTTATCAAAGGCTCCTAGATACCACCCCTTTAGATTAAGGAGTCTACAAGGGTAGAAAATCATCATGTTGATAGATAGTGGGGCAACCCACAATTTCATTGATGAAGAACTGGTGACAAAAATGGGTTTGAAAGTAGAAGAATTTAAAAGTTTTAAAGTGATAGTTGATGATGGTTTTACCATTCCATGAACTTGGAAAATTGAACAATACCATCTCACATTGGGAAGACATTTAAAAAATAATGATTTTTATATAGTAGGCATTAGTGAAAAATATTTGGTGCTAGGTGTTCAATGACTACATTCTTTGGGGGAATTTATTCAAAAATATCAAATCATGGAATTAAAATATAAATTATATGGGAAAGAAGTGGTGTTTTAAGGCATGGTTAATGGAACCCCCAAGAAATTATAGCCAAGAGGATGGAAAGGACATTTAGGAAAGGCTAAGTTTCATGGGTGGCACAATGTTTGGTGAGCTCTAAAAAGTTGAAACAACGGATACACCATAAAGATATTCAACCCATAATTGATAAACATGCCAAGGTTTTTGAGAATATTCCATCTAGGTTGCCACCAGATAGGGGATTTCAACATATCATTTAGTTATAAATTAGTACCAATCTAATAATAATTACACCTCACCATCACCCTAGAATATATAAAGAGTATATTGAAAAGGCTATCAAATAAATAATGGACATGGGGCATATTAAGATGAGTTCAAGTCCTTTTACTTCTTCAGTGGTCTTAGTTAAGAAGAAAGATGAAACTTTGATAATGTACATTGACTATCAACAATTGAATAAGAAGATCATTAAGAACAGATATTTGATATCAATAATTGATGAACTAATCGATAAAATATATGGATTTATTTCCTTTTCCAAAAATAATTTAAAAATAGGATACCATCAAATTCAGGTATGATAGGAATATGTTTAGAAGATGACATTCAAATTTCATTATGTACATTTCAAGTTTCTGGTTATACCCTTTGGATTGACCAATGATCCATCCACCTTTTAGTCTTTCATGAATCATTAATTTGGTAAGTGTTTAAAAAAGATTGTTTTGGTTTTATTCGATGATATATTGGTATATAGTAATATGTGGGAGGAACACTTAAAATATTTAGATATAGCGATCTAAATATTAGAGCAACAAGTGCAGTTTTCTTTACCAATACCCCAGGTTATATACAAAACAAAATTGCAAGAATCCTTGATTGTTCCATAGATTCTTTTCCTTCCATATACCTTGGCCTCCCTTTTGGGTCGAAAGCCCCTGAAGCTTTTTGGGAAGGACTTATCAACAAATTTAGTAAGAAGTTGGCAGGATGGAAAGGCAGTCTTCTTAGCCAAGGAGGAAAGCTTACACTCCTCAAAGCTAGTCTTCAAAGTATACCTACGTATGCTTTGAGTCTCTTCAAAATCCCCACTAAATTTGCGGAAGCAATTGAAAAAATTCAAAGAAACTTTCTTTGGTCAGGTACTGAGGAGAAAAGGAGAATGCCTCTTATTGGATCGGATAACATTTGTAAACCTGTCAAGGATGGTGGACTTGGTATAAGGAAAATTAGAAATATGAACAATGCCCTTTTAGCTAAACAGGGATGGAGGGTCTATCAGGAAAATAAAGAATGGAGTAAAATATGGAAGGATAAGTACTTATTTAAGGAAAAGTCACTTCCTGACTTCTTTACTACTCTGGATATTTCTCATCCTTCTGCCATTTGGGGGGCAGTCCAGGGAACAAAACATGTTCTCGAAGAAGGAAGTTCTTGGAAAGTAGGCAATGGTAAAAAGGTGAAATTTTGGGAAGATATTTGGTTAAGAGGAAAACCCTTACAGGAAGATATCCAAGATAAAGATGTTATAGAAAGATGTAAGCAAAGAGTGGGAATAACGGTTAATCAATACTGACAGAACAACACTTGGGTAAACCTCATTGACTATGATCAAAATCTCAAGGATATTCAATTATCCCTAAATGCTATATCTCTATATCCTAACTAAGAAGATAAAATTGTCTGGCACCATGAGCCAAGTGGACAGTTTAAAGTCTCTTCCATTTTCATCTCTAAGGGAAATGGTAGAAAACCGTTATGGACAAGAGCCTAGATTAAGGGGCTCATCCCTAAAATCAAGTTCTTTTTCTGGACCCTACTCCAAAACAAAATTTTGACTCTGGATAATTTACAGAAACGCAAAATTAATATTGTTAACAGGTGTATTCTTTGTAAGAAAGACCTTGAAGATAGAGATCATCTATTTGTGAATTGTTCCTTCTCTCAGCTTGTTTGGAAGGAGGTTCTTAATCTGTGGGGCATTACATGGATTCATCATAAAAACGTGGAACTTTCCCTCAAAAGTTGGTATTGCCCTTCAAAGAATCCTAAAGTTCTCTTCTTATGGAAAATTACTCTTCCCCATATCTGGTGGGAATATGAAAGGAAAGAAATAATAGAATATTCAGAAATAAAGAACTTCCTGGATGGGTGGTAGGACAGAACATCATTAGAGCTTGAAAGGAAAATTTTTCCTCTCAAAAGAATCCAAGCTCTACTCTCAATATGGATAATCCCTTGAGAACGGATATTCCTCTTGGTAAACCTGATATTCCCAGATCAGGTGTTACTTGGAATGTTCCCCCTCAAGGTTGGATTAAAGGTAACTTTGATGGAGCTGCCAAAGGGAACCCGGGGAATGCTGGTTGTGGTGGTGTCTTGAGGAACCATATGGGTATGGTTATTGATGCTATCACAATCCCCATTGGTATATCTAACTGCCACATTGCTGAAGCTACAGCTGCCCTCCAGACCCACAAATTAGCAGTGGATTCAGGATATCCTAAATTGTGGCTTGAAGGGGACTCTTTGAATGTTATAAATATTCTTAATAATAGGAATACTGTGTCTTGGACTATAGAGGATAAGGTAAAGGAGATGAAAACACTTTTGAAAAAATTTGAAGATATTAAAATCACCCACACCTTTCAAGAAGCCAATGGTGTTGCAGATTGGCTTGCTAATTGTGCTGTCCGGGAAGGTCAAATAGTGAGGTGGCATGAAACTTTAGAAAGGAATGTGGATTTAAGGGTGCTCATCCTTCATGATGCCACCCATGCGAAAGAAGGTAAGACTGGAGTGTAATAATAAAATAATGAGTAGGAGTGGTAGCACGGGGAAAGGATTTCAATTATTAAAGAGTAAGGCCCTCGAGAGGGAGAAGCGGATCCTAAAAAAGCATAAACTAAATCGACTTCCCAATCAACTTGACAGCAAGAGGTTTCAAGGCAAAGGCCATAGCAATTGGGATTCAAAGAAAATGAGTATGGCACGTGAAAGGAAGGGAGAACCTTGTAAACAGGAACCTAAGAGCTGTGAAGAATGGAGAAAGAAAATTGGAGTTTGGAGAATTTTGCAAAAAGGAAATGTTGCGAGCTACATGGAAAGACTCCATGGTTCAAAACCGCATATCACGATGGCCTTTTTCAAAAATTGGTCTGATGATAGGGTCACCTTGCATGGTGTCACAGTAAACTTAACAGAGGATTTTATAGCTGAGGTTACAGGGTTGCCAACGGATGGACTCAAGTTTTCCAAGCAGACAAGCATCTCGAACGAGGCCTTTTGTAAGTTCCCCAAAATGGATGAGGAAGAGCAAAAGCTGGTCAAAAATGGGGATTTCTATGAGCTGGACCAGATTAAAGGGATATGGAGGGATGTCTTAAGCTGTATAAGGGAGTACTTCATCCTGGACGGAAGAAGCAAACGTGTGCACAAGTTCCATTTTGTCTTCCTCAACCATTTTAGGCATAAGGTTAGTTTGTCATTTCCCTTTTATCTTCGCTATTCCCTGGTCCAAAGTTTACATGCTCATAGGAAAAAGGAAATGCGCCCTATCCTTCATGAAGGCCTTATACTGCTTATTAAAGGCTACTGCAAGAATAGGGCACTGGTTAAATACCCCAAACAGGGGAAAAACAAGGTGTTAGGAAATAAAAAGAATGAAAGTGTAATCAGGAGAGGCAAAATCAAATCCCCTAGTCCTAAAAAGCAGAATGTAGAAGAAGAAAGGGGACAGGAGAGAATTGAAGAACCTGAGGAGGAAAAACTGGAGGAAGAAGAAGGAACTGAAAGCTGGGATACTAACTCTAGTGATGATGAAGAATGTTCTGAGGAAATTGAAAAAGATAATGTCAATATAGAGGAGGATTCTGCTAACAAAACTATGGATTTGGAGGAAAATCAGAAAGCATCAGAGGAATATTTTGTTCAAGAAGATCCTATTGAGGACCCAACTTCTAAGAATGAAAAGGAAAATTCTGATCAGGAAGATATTCAAAATATGGATATGGAAATTCAAACTGGAATCAAAGAGTGGGAATAAAAGAGTTGCGAAGATATCTTTGAGGAAGCCAGGAATAACCCCTATAAAAAGTCTGAGGATTGGAGAGGGAAGAATCAAAATGATGAAACACACTCATCTATGACCTGGGTCAATTGTAAAGTAGAGGTTTCTTCCCAATTTGATTCCTGGATGTGTAGGGAGATCATGGATCTCAAGAGAAAAGCGAAAACTTTGGAAGATTCCCTGAAAGCTATTTGGAACAAAATAAATAACATGGATAATTAGTTAAGCAAGATCCCTGTCAAGCTCAAAGCATATGAAAACAACCTCTGGGAACTAATAAAGGACAACAGAAGGAAAATGGAGGAAGTAACTTCCAACATCTGTGCTGCTGCTATCAATCTAGGTAAACAAGCCAATGAGGAGACCAAAGCACTAGAGGGTCCCAGCAAAAGGACGAGGCAAAGCTCTAGAAAGAAAGATACACAAAAAGGAGATTTGATGGAGGCTACCACTCAGGAAACTGTTTTGAAAGGAAAAGAAGCCATGAACTTGATACTGGAACTAGATGAATAATCTGGTCCTTCTTGTTGGTTTAGAAATTGGTACTGATCTTTGTTTTCTTTTTGTTATCTTTTGACTGTAGTATTACCAGATCTCTATTTTTTTGGGTTTTGACCGGATGGTACTCTGGTGGTTTTAGGTCCATTTAAAACCTATTTTTTCTACTTCTTTGTAGTGTTTTTTAGGCTTTGCCTGTGGTCTTAGACGTTCTTTCTATCGCTCTTTGTAACAAGGTTTCGGGGCCCCTTCAAAACCTGTTTTTACCTCAATCTAAAATAATCCCTTTTTTCTAACATGTCTAAATGTGAATTTGGAATGTTAGAGATTATATACTTGGGGCATGTTATAAAAAAGATCGGTAGTGCACATTGATCAAGAAAATATCCAAGCTATATTAGATTGACCCCCTCA
The DNA here is from genome assembly GCA_037957365.1 of Torreya grandis. Classification (NCBI taxonomy): domain Eukaryota; kingdom Viridiplantae; phylum Streptophyta; class Pinopsida; order Cupressales; family Taxaceae; genus Torreya; species Torreya grandis. The sequence goes on along the minus strand of JARHVA010002554.1, from coordinate 1,836,446 downwards.
TACTACCATGGCTCAATTGATAGGGTTCTTGGGGTTATGAACTTACTACCAGAGGTTGGTTAAAGGTTTTTCTTGACTAGTTATCCCTTTGACTAATTTGAAAAAAGGAGGAGCCTTTTTCTAGTCCAAAATTTCTCAATCAACATTTGATAAACTTAAATAATAAATGATTTCATGTCTAGTTTTAGATGTACATAATTTTTCATTACCCTTTATGCTATAATACAACATATTAGGTGAAGGAATAGGTGTTGTTCTAAGTATCAAGGTTATCCAATTTCATTTAAGAGCAAAAAACTTAATTAACATGAATGCAAGTACTCTATCTAAGACAAAGAAATGTTGGTAATCATAAATGCACTAGCTAAGTTTCAATAATACCTTATATGTGGTAAATTTTTGATAAGGATAGATCATAACAGTCTAATTTTTTTTCAAATTAGAAACATTTGAATGATAGAAAACAAAAATTGATAAGCAAGGTCCAAGCCTTTGATTTTGATATTGAATATGTGAAATAAAAAATAATATTATGCAAAAAAAACAATATTGTGCTAGATGCATTATCAAGAAAACCATATTTGTGCTAAATGACTACAAACATAGTTGATTGGAAGGATTTCATAATAATCGAGTATTTTAAAAACAAGTTTTCTAATGTTATCTTAGAAGGGAAATGGGGGATGAACAATACAAGGTAGTATAAGGCCTCATTCTTTATAAGAATAAGATCTATTTGGTACAAGAATTGAATATTAAGCATAAAATTTTAAAGGCCATTCATGAAAACCCATTAGATGGACACCTAAGCTATTTTAAGACATATAAATAAGTGAGAGATAAGTTCTTTTGGAAAGGTTCGCAAGTACCATCTTACTTGCCAATGAAACAAGATAGAACATGAATTTACAACAAGATTATTACAACCCTTGCCCATTCCTACTAAAAATGGGAAGATATTTTAATGGATTTTGTTACTCAGTTGCTCGTGGTTCAAGGAAAGAGTTGCCTCTTTGTAGTTGTTGGTCATTTGAAAAATTATGCTCATTTATTTCTACTTCCCACTATGTATGATGGTAGCTAGAATACTTTTAGATAAAGCTTTAAATTACATGGGTTGCTAAAGAAGATTGTTAGTGATAGAGATAATAAATTTATGCGTTCATTTTGGCAAGAGATTTTTCACCTAATAGGCACTGAATTAACCCTAATTACAAGTTATCATCCTAAAATGAATGGTAAAATAGAAGTAATAATTAAGTTTATTGAAGGGTACCTAAGGAATTATGTCTTAGGACACCAAAATGAATGGAATAAATGGTTGCATTTAGAAGAATTCTTATCTAATACCTCTTATCACATGTCAATTGGAATGACACCTTTCAAAGCTTTGTATGGGCATGGTAAAAATTCCTTCTTAGACTTGGTCATTTTAGATAGTAGAGTTTTAGGAGCTAATGATTTGATCCAACAAAGTCAAGACATCCTTAGAGATCTCAAGGATAATCTTTAGTAGGTGCAAAATCAACAAAAGTTGTATGCATATCAATTTATAATAGAAAGGTAATTTAAAGTGGGAGACATGGTATATTTATGATTAAAACCATACAATTAGTCATATATCAAGTAAAGTGGAGTTTAAAAACTCAATCCATGATTCTATGGTCCATATAAAGTCATGAGGAGAGTGGGAGAGGTTACTTACCAATTGGAATTACTAGGATGTAGCTGAATGCATAATGTTTTCCATGTTTTGTGCCTAAAAAGGGAACTTGGATAACATATTATTCCTTATATGGAACTGCCCCACTTAGATGAAGAGGGAAAGTTGATATTAATACCAAAATCCATCCTTGATGTCCATGAGAAGAGGTTAATAAATAGAATCATCAAATAATACTTGATCTATTGGAAAGATTTACATATTAAGGATTCCACTTGGGAAGGATCGATCATTTTAGAGCATCCCAACTTACAATTTCTTGAGGGAAAGTAATTTTGGGAAGGGAAGATTCTAATGTCCCTATTTAAAAACAAATAAAGTAGAAAGGATGAATTCATCCCTCATGAATGGGGTGCCATAATGAAGTAACAACACCCAAATAAAGTCATCCCATGTAAGGTTTCAAGGAACACCACTCCTTGGGAAGTTGCATCATTTGGTAAAAACCAATTGAAGGGTATTTATTATTGGAAGTTCATGGAGAAAGAACATGATCAGGTTTTATTTAATAAATATTCATATATGGGTAGTAGCTCTGATAATGCATTTGAGTATGAAAATTGTCATTTGTAATTAGACTCAAGGATAAAAACCTTTGACATCTATTGTGGTAACTTCATTTAGGAGTTACACTTGTGCTTCACTTTTATTATTTGACTATTCTTATTTAAAATATTTGTATAAGACATATATCAAAAATTTAGTATTTGAAATTTGTTATATTTGATTTATTTTCATAATTTCATGGAAAATTGGTGAAAATATCAATGATATAGTTTCCCATAAATAGGATTTAGGAAAAAATTTAAATTTAAGTATTTCAATCCCATTGGGGATATTACATGTGCGTGTATGTGTGGAAGTAAATTTCATGGGGTTTAAGAAAAAAATGATATTGAAGTCATATAAATCTATGAAAATATTACATCATATGTAATTTTACTAAATTTGGAATGGTTTTTAGATTGTAGTGGGATATTAGAATCAAAAAGTGAATAGATAATAATTGAAGGACATGGAGTAATAGTCCACTTACCATTATAAATGGGTATGTCTTCTACATGAACGATATTTAAATGGGATGAAGAGGATATAAGTGATCCCAAAATGAACAAAAAATATGAAGGAGGCAAAGATGACTAGATTAACATGATGAGTGACAATTCTGAGACAAATTAGAGGTATATATTACACATAAATAATACAAGAAAAAGTTTAAAAATTTATACCACATAAAGAGGAGGATTCCCATATCTACCAAATAGATTTCACACCTAGAGGAGATATCAAAATCACAAAATAAGGTAGAAAAAAATGATGGGGCATGCATAGAAGAGTTGGGAAAAATACTACAACATTGTAACATAAATAAGGAAGTAAAGAAAGATGCAAAAATGCATGGTGAAAGGTGTTTTAAAATAGAGGGTTAAGAAGGTGAGGAGTTATTAGAACCATGAAGAGATAAAACTAATTATGTATACCAAACGTAATAAGTCAGTGAAGAAAATATTTCATTAGTGGAGAAGAAACAAATGGAAAAAACATGGACATATTGGTAAGAAGATACAACAAAGAAAGTAATAGATTTTTTAGTGCTAGATTGAAGGTATATAACATAAATTAAAAAAATGTGAAAACTATTTTTTTAAAATAAAAAATAGAAAAAATAAAAATGAATTTGAAAAAATAAAAATAAAAATACAATTTTTTAAAAACAAATTAAGAAAATAATGAAAAGATAAAACAAAAATGGAAAAAAAACATAATAAAAATATATGGATTGACCACCAAGTTAAAATCAGGTGATTGGAAGCTTGGTGCATTAAGCCTTGAGGGTGAGACAATGTTTCAGAATGGAGGTAAATGATGGCTAGAAGTTATAAAATAATTTTGGTATATCGTGTTGATGGTGAAAATCATCACATCAATGAATCAACCTGTTTGCCTATAATTATGATCAATATGGAATTAGACCAGTTTAATAGTAAGGACTTATGGACTAAAAGATTAATCATTAAAGCATGTAGTTTTTTTTAATAATTTAGGGAATAAATGAATCCAATCAAAGAGTAATAAAACCTAATTATTTTTTAGATAATCAGCTTAATTACATCAATTGTATATGAATTAAGAATTATATTACAAATATAATCCTACCTATCCAACATAACAGATCCTATAAAAGAGTCAATCTCTTGAAGGAAAGATCTTTATTTCTTTATATTTTCAAATTAACAAAGTATCTCTCACAACTAATTTATTAATGCCACACCAAATTAAAACAAACCAAAAGAGAAGTAACATAATAAACTGAAGGAAAAATAGACAAAAACAAAGATGAAAGCCTAACAAAGAAATGTTGATTATAAATAATATTAATCTAATCTATGATGATTAAGAAATAAAAATCTAATAGAAATAAATCAAAGATTAAATATAATTTAATAAAGAGATTAAAACTAATAAGCTAAATCTAATAAAGGTTAAGATAATAAACGGTTAGAAGCTATAAATTTAAATGATTATAGGCAACAAAAAATAGAAAGCTATAAAGTCAAGATAGAATTGAAGAAACAAACTATAAAAAACTATGAGAAAAGAATAAAATAAAGTAAACTAATCTTAGAAAAGAGAAACAAACTAATTGAAAATAGTAACTAAAGAATATAGAAAGTGAGTCAACTGAAGATAAATTAAAATGAAAGTAATATATATTGAGAAAACTATTTATATCAATTGATTACAATCATATCGTCAATTGAACAATCACTATACAATATAAAGTTTGATAATTTATTGTAAATTACAAAGAGTTCAACATTATTCATATTTATTACAAAGATTTCTACATGTATGAATGTATATATGAAATCATCAAATGAATTATTACCTAAAAACATTAGATAATCAGTTATAAATCAATCAAGAAAATTTAGATATACATGTGTTATTCAAGTAGAAAACTTCATCATCAGATAAGATACCATCAATCTATCTACAAGTGATGATAAGTCTCAAATATGTTTTCATAAAAATAATAAATATGTGGAAGTCTTAAAATAAAGAGCTCTTAATACCTATATGTTTTCTCCTCCTTTTATTATGTCCTTCAAGTCCTTCTTTTAAAGTATCTTCATAAGAGGTGGTTATGTTTGAAAGTTATAACTAAAATTCAATTAGTTAGTTTCTAAAGTTTAATTAAATTCAAACAAATTAATCACTTTATAATCAAATTCTTTATAATCTTAAATTCATAGCTTAAATTTATAACCTTTTGAACTTTATTGATAAAGTTCATAAAATCAAGAAATACTTTATAATATAGACCAACATAATAATCTCTAACAGGTGGGGGCCATCATAACTTGTCTAACATCAATAACAGATCATTTAAAAGTGGATCTAAATTAAATGATCAATAGCTACTAATGTCCAATGATTCAAAAAATTCATAACATCATAATCCATACAGTAATATAACATTTTCTAAAATGAACCCCATATAATCAAACTCTAATTAAGTGATATGTTATCAACAAAATTTATAATCTTAAGGAGGTTGTTTGAGACTCCTCACTTAAGTAATAGCATGGAGACACCTTTAGGTTATGGCTGGCCTAATCAGTGAGGTGAATATTTATATAGAGCTAGTTCCCTTGATGTTATCACCTTGAACTAATACTATATCTATTACTTGCAAAGGAAAAGGGTAAGAGAAATTGAAACTAAAATAATCTAGGGAGGTGATGTACCAAATTAACACCCTCCAATTGACTATCATGCACTAAGAACATGAATCAGGCCTAAATCTGATCACACTACTCAATAAGGATTTTCAAGCATGAGTGTTTCAACATGGAGGTCATAGACAATGTATTGAGTGAGAGGGATAATCAAAAGGTGTAATAAAGACACTAACGACACAAAGACACTTTCAAACCATGAAAATATACCTCAAACTCACCATGTGACATTCAAGAAGACAATCCATTTACAAAGTAGTAGGAGAGGACAAATGAGAGAGAATAAAAGCACTACTACTAGTAGTCATCAATAATCACACAAGTACACTAGTTGTAAGCATATGAGAAGATAATAATTAGCTTTATTCATCATTCAAAGGCATATTAAAAGTGTTTATTTGAGTAGGGATTCATCATACTCAGGAAAAGGATCACTAACAAGCCATTTAAGGCAACATATATGGGAAAATGTGAGAAGGAAAGAGAAAGAGAGGCATAGGGGATGTATATACAAGAGTCATCCACCTCAAGTTTGTTACAATGCCAAATGGAAGAGAATTTAAGATCAGTTTCATCCATATCCTTGACATGTGTTGTCTCAAATTTATTAAGAACTTCACCGAGTGGTGTAGGATATCTTGTTTGAAGAGTTACAATGCACTTATTGAAGGAGCAATTATAACTTTGAAAACTTGACACATGTCATTTTTGATTCAAGAATCAACATCCATACCATCCTAGGCCTCTCAATGCTTCTTCTTAATTTATTGGAGCTGAAACATCTCCAAGATTGAAGTACAAATATATTAGGTTTGATAAGAGCCCTTGATAACATGTTTGCTTACCATTAGATGTCTTGAAATCTCCAAATGTGTTGTAATAAATGTAAATAATCTTAATTAGGATTTAGGGTCATCCTACCCTACCTTATTTGGATCATATATGGTCTCAATATTCCTTATTAATTCTACACTCAATCATCCTCCATGAAAATCCTCAAAAACTACCTTTTTAGGCATATAATAGTCATCTTTAGGCCCAAATCCATACAAAAGTACTTCACACATGCCAAAATGGTAACTTGATCAAGTTCTTAGAGGTTTTTAAGGATAATATAATATTTTTTTTTGTCATTTAAATCCACTTTAGGCACTTAAGAGACTAATTTATTCCATTGGGTCACTTGAAAGGGTTTAAGGCAGGGTTTTAGGTAGCTTATCATCTTAACGATGTTTCATAAAGGTGAGGGCCCTAATCCATAAAATAATTCCATAAGTGTTTAACATAAATGGGTCCCATTTAATTTATAGTAACTTCAAGTCCCATTCAAATGCTTCTATAATATCCAAACATAAGACTGAGCCTTTTTGAGTTCTTCACAATGCAAAATAGGGTTTTGGACTACCCCTCCTTATTAAGGATTATTTATAGCATGTAGGACCTTAAACATAAAAAAATTACATGGTTTATATATATTATACCTCCTTAAGATCTTATAATAACAATTTTATACCATGCACATCTTCCATCAAGTTTTGAGCTTCTCAACCCTGCCTCTCAGGTTTGTAGGACTATGTGTGAGACCAAAAGAGAGGATTTTTGGACCAAAACCCCTAAAAGTGAATTTTGTGGTTATAATATCCTATAAATATGTATTAAATAGTATATATAATTATTTTGAATTATATATAATAGTTATTGACCTTATAAAAGGTTTGGTAACTTGATTTTCATAATTTAAGGGTTTGTGGGCCATTAGGCCAATCTAGCCCTAATGGTCTTGTTTGAGGTTTGATTTCTTCATCCAAAAATTCAATTATTTTTGAAAAAATATTTTAATACTCATAATTCATTTTACGACCACCATAAACCCAATTCTCAATGTAAAATCACATGTTTTCTTTACACCTTTGAAGATAGACCTATAGGTGCCAATTAGGCCTATAAGTCTTATTAGGTCTGGACTCTCTTCAAGGAATATTTGTCCATATTTATGGTTTTATTTTATTTATATGATGTTAAAGTATCCTTGGAACCCTATCCATATTTATTAAAATCCCCTTGTTCCTCCAAAATTTTTACCTAACACAAAGATACACTTCTTCATATCGAAGGTGTAGACCTTTAGGTAATGATTCTTGGTCTGATGTTTATTAGAGAAAAAAAGTGAGTATCTACTCATTTTTTGTATTTAATTTAAATTTAACACATATATACAGTTATTTACCATAATTCTCATATCTATTTTTGTCTTCAAACCTCATCTTCGCATACAAGGTCCATTGCACTTTCATAGAGATGGAGATCTACAGGTTTGTAGACTTGTAGGTCTACATTTTATTAATTTTAAGATATTTTTTATTCATTATTTAATCATTATGACCCTATAATCACTTTATCACCACCTAATAACAATATTCATGTCCTTTTAGATCTTCATTCTTCTCATGTAAGGTAAGAGTTGTCTCTTTACTTTTACATAATCTTCCAACCCGAGGTCATTGTGTGTTTGCTTTGGATTAATTGGTGTTGAAGTGAACAATAATTTTGGAGTTATTTAATTCATAAATACTATTTAAATTTATATTAAACCAATTACTTCAATGGTTTCTTGATGTTCATAACCAAAACCATGTTAATCTCCTATACTTGTAGGCTACATAGTACTTTGATGAATCATGAGAACATAAATTCTCTTTGCATTTTTGAGTTATAATAATACTTTTAAAAGATATAAATGGGTTAAAATAACTCAAAAAAACAATAAAACCCACTTATAACTCCTTTCATGTAATACAAGACTCTAAAATTGCTATGACTCTGTTTGCACATTGATCAATGCTAAACACTTGTGGATTACTGTAGGTTACCATCATGTTGAGAAGATTTTTGGTGTATGTAGGTATGAATAAATTATCTAATGGAAATTTAGAACATAAATGGAGTGTGGAAGAGTTTTGATAACTTCACCAACACACTCTCAACTTTGGGAGACCCCAAAACATCAAGAACTCCATTATTTACAACTTGCAAACTATTCCAAAATGAAGATTTCTTATCTCTTTGAGATCACACATGTCAAATGAGGATTTAAAAATAATTAATAAATATTTTTAATACCCCCTATATCTTATCCCATTTCTCTCATGCTTCTAGTGAGCTTTAAACAACCTTTCAATGGTAAAATTGGGCTAGTAGGGGTTTTGTAAGGTTTCAAACCACCCTACCTTCTTAGCATTTGTTAATAAAGGAGGAGACATTAATATGAGAAATATGTAAATGTATTTTAATGGAATCAAGACACATATAAATAAAAAATATAATTCCTTCTAACTCTCTCTCTCCTATCAGTACCATGCATTTAAAATTAGCCATTGTGAACTTGCCAAGAACTTGATAGGAGAAAGGGAATGTTTTTTGCCTTCTTTTGACCTGTGTAAGATTATTGAGCATGTATTTGGAAAATGGAAGATTAAGAGACATATTTTGCATAATTTTAACTTAAAAATAAGCCTTATAAATTTTTAAAAGTAAATGAATACCCTCCTTTTGGCATTGAAAACCTCTTGTAACTACTTCTTATTTAAAACTGACTTAAAGTGATCTGACACATGTTAGTCTATATAAGAATTTTTTTTTGGAATTTAAATGACTTAATTAATCTTAGGAAAATGTTATAATTAGACATAAAGGATAGATAATAAGGGTTTGCACTAGGGATGACTTAAAGAAGCTTAACACTAAGAAAACATTTACCTTAATTTCCTAAAAGATACCTTAAACAATACTAAACTTGTATAAGACATTAATTTAGAAACCTTGGAAAGGGAAACCTAATGAAAGAGTCAAGTTTTATATTAATCCCCACTATGGTATCCAAAATTGGCTAAGATCTTTTGTGGTTTTCTAGGATTACATGCTTGCTATGCTCATTAGACTGATTGCCTAGTTTATCCATTGGTCATGGAGTCATCTCTCACTCAATATCAGACCTGAATTAACCTTAACACTTGACTAAAAATACATTGAAAAAATTAAGATAATTGACTACCTAATTGAGACAACTGACTACCTTCACCAAGACAACAAAATAAGAAGCAAACACACCAAAGAAAGACACACATACACATAAAAGACAACACTCAATAAAAAAATAAAATAAGCCAACACATTTGTGCTAACAAGCACTTAAGTAAAAAAAAACATAAGCAACCTAATTTAAATTAATAACTTAAACATATCTTCCTCCTTCAAGGTCAAATGAAAAACTCATGAGATCACCATGTTCTCATGAAATTGTATTGTCATATGTTGTTTGAAGTCTAATCAGTATTTCCCATGGAGTGAGAGCTTCTGCGTACATTCTAAGATGTTGGAATACTCACGGTTTCCTTGACTAGTAATCATATCTTCTTGCTTCATTCCTTTGTCCATGGATTGACTATTTGAGTCAATAATAAATTCATACTTATCCCAATCTTGGATATTTGGCAAAAATAATACTATCTCTACCTCATCAATAGGTTTCTCCTAATAAATAATTTGTACCTTTTCACTAGCTAATTGATCAAACTGAACAAACTGAGATGGACCTTATGGCATGCTTATAGGACTAGATTTAAGAGGAAATGCATCTTATTTATTTATAGTTTGAGGCTAATGGAGCTTAACTTAATTTTCCAAGATTAAACAAAGGTCAAAAAATTTATTGAGAGGTTGATAAACTTAATTAAAGACATTAAAAAAGTCATCATTGAGTGGAATTACCTCTTGGAAAGTAAAAATTGGAAAACTAATTCTTTTTTGCTTATTGACTTTCTTGCCAAAGTTACCTTCTTCTATCCTTTCTAGCTTATACTCTCCTTGCAGAAGAGTGAAACTTGATCCAATTACCTCAAAAAAGTTTTCAAAATTTCTTTCATTATCTTGTAGATCAATTAGGTCCTCTTGTAGCAAATCAAACTCCTCTTTGCAGCAAGGGAGAGGATTATCAGCTTGAGGGAAATAAGGAGGTTCAAAGAATAAATTTACCTTCTTAACTTCCTCATACTTGGTTTCCATCTCACCCACTACTGCATGGTCATCTTGAACCTACTCATTAACATCATATCTACGGCAATTCAACTGATCCATTTGGTCGTTAATGGCACTTTAAAGACCTACCTATGATTCTAACATTCCCAACTCATCAAGGATTTCTTTGTCCTCATGTATAAATATTGATTTTCACCTTTATTCACCAAGGGGTGTTCCAATAATGACTTATTCATCATATACACTAGAAGTATCATCCTCATAGCCTTCTTGGGATTGATCTACAACTATAGTTTGACTTTCTTCCTTAAGGAGGAGATGCTCAACCTTAAAAATATGTTTTGGGTTCTCATTATTAATGAGATTATCCCTCTCTTCATTTCATTCACCAATGAATCCTTCAAATGTTGACTTTCTTTGGTTTTCAACTTTCTCCACAAGGAATTCCTTCTTCATGTGAATTGATTTCCAAGATGGGAAAGTCTTAGGTTATTCAATATTCTCAATAAGGATTTATTTTTTGCCTTGGATTCCTTTTTAGATTTAATTAAAATATGAGAAGGCTTTAGGCTCTTAAAGAGGGATGGGTGGGGCTTGAATAGGTTCAAGTTCTTCTTTGGTCTCCATTCCCCAATCTAGGCTTATTCTACTTTTTCTATCCCATGATTTCACCACTCAATTCCAACTTAGAATCTTATGGGACTTCTTTGGGGGCTCTTGTGGAAGGGAAATGGAGTTTTGTGCCAAGATAGACTCATTATTTTTACTCCAAATAGTAATCAAACATTCCAATTATGATTTTTCTTGATCCTCAACCCTCTAAAAAATAACTTCTTTCCTCTTTTGGGTATTCTTTTGGATTGACTTCCAAGATGGGAAGACTTGAGGAATATGTGAAGGCCTTGGGTTGTTTTGGAAATCACTTGATTCAACCTTTTGAGAGAGAATAGGTGAAACAAAAGAAGGTTGAGGGGGAGTAGGAGGAAGCACATAAGGTTGATAACACTAAACTTGTAGCCCTTCATGAACCCTTATCTTGTCTTCTATGTATTGAATCAGGCCACCTATGTCCAACATGTCACTAATGAGTCTTTGTTGGTTATCTCTCTCAATAGTTTCCCATTCTCTTTTAATTATCTATAATGAATCTCTCACATTCTAAATGAGATGACTAGGAACACTTAGTCCATATTCCCTTTGTATATCAAGCTCTACCATATGCCTTTAATAGCTTAAGAGAATTTTATTAAAGCTTGAGATAGATGGATTAGAAATGAGACTATGTTAACTAGAAGCAACATGATCTTGAAAAGGTTTATTAGAAGGATGAATAGGCTTCCAAGTAGGTGAAATTGGGGTGGGAGGTGGCATATATGATTGATGACTAGCTTGGTATGGCTATTGATGAAAATAATAAGGATGGTACTCTTGGTAATAAGGTTGGTATAGCTCAACATACTACTGATAAGGGTCAACCAATTGATGATAGGGATGAACTAAGCTTGAAATGATTTAGCATGGGGATAATAATGGTCAACATGCTACTAATATGATTCACCATCCTGAGTAAAATAGAAATCAATTCCAAAATCAGCCATGAAAATTCATGAGGAAGGTAGAATAAAAAGAGAACTTGCTTGAAAGATTACCTGTGTTACTATAACTAGTTAAATACATTTGGAGTTACTATTGGTGCTTGTGTTCATGCCTTAAAAGGCTGATGCATTGAAGATCAAACCAATAAATCTTCAATGAATTAAGTTTATTGTCCCACCAATCATGCAAGAACTATTATCAACAAAATTTATACCCATGAGGAGGCTCAAACAACCTCCTCAAGGGTGAATTTTTTTTGATAACATAAACTATTCAAAAAAATACCACTATAGAAACACATTTAATATCCATTGTGTAAATTGATCAAAATTATCAGAATGTCATTAAAAAAATATTTGAAAAACTACCAACAAAATTGATCATGATATCAAAACTCTAGTTGTCTAAGAATGCTAAGAATCCACTATAAAGAAGTGCAAAATTGAAAATATTAGCAAACATGTTCCATGACAAGTGTCTCAAAAAAAGAAACATAAACATCATAAACAAAACATCATACTACAAATATTGTCAATCAAAATCACCATCTAAAATCAAATCTATCAATGATGCTCCCTTTTCTATTTGGTACTTTTTATATTCTAGTGGTGAAGCATACAAATAAATAATATTAGTTCTATCACAATTATCATTTACCTCGAGATTTACTTTCTTCAACACTTGAGTGACCAGGGGTTGAGACATAGGACTACCAATATGATTTTTTTCTTATTAACGCTAGCTTATTTGGGGTAGATGTAGTAGGCCTAGGTATAATAGCCAATGGAGGATTAAGATTAGAGAGATTTGGGTTAAGCTCAAGAAATAACTTGACATAATTGAAAACATGGTTTATATTAGGAATAGAGTCAAGAGTTATATGCATGTGTTGATAAGATTCACTTGGTGTACTTCATCCAAAAAGATGAGAACATCAAGTGGATTATATTGACCTCTATGAAAAACATTACCATAGATATTTAAAGAGGGAGATGGTACATTGTCTAACAGATTCTAAAAGTTTGGGTCATTCACATAAACAAGTATAGAAACATGAGTTCCATGATTAAAGTGGTAAGAGAATGCATTGGCAGCCCTATGGCCTTGAAAAGGTCTATTGTGATGTATAACCAATAAAGGAGTAACTCCACTCTATTGTGTATTACCTCTAACCCAAAAATTAATGTTAGATTCCCTTGAGTATAGAGTCCAACCTAACATAGCTTCTAGATTGAAAAGTTTTAAAGGAAGACTGATAATACTTCTAATTTAAATAATTGACCTTTAATTTATCATAACACTATGTGAACGTATTAAAAATTTCAACAATCATTCTGAAAAAATATCCATACCAAGTTTCATTTTCCAACTAAATGATTCATGTAACTTTGAAGTCTTGGAGGAAGTAATAGGGCAACCGACTAAGCTCCCCACAAAAGTCAAGAATATTAGTCAATGTAGCAAGGTGTCAGACCTAGAGAATATGGAAATTTTATTCAAAGAAGGTGAGGTGGTTGAGAGAATTCATGGGGGATTCAAAAGGGAGAAGTTGCTAGCTCCATGGGGATAAATTTATCTCATGTTAATGAAATACTTCACCCTTGAAGGCAAGTAGAAGGTTTTTTATCAATACCATTTTGCTCTTCTTAATCATTTTAGACATAGGTTGGAAATTAGCTTTCCTTTCTTTCTGTTATCCTCCTTGGATAATTTGATTAAGTTAGATAAGGATAATTGGGCCAAGAACCATGATAATCACCCCATCCCAATCCATCAAGGCCTTATTTTGAGACTCTATCACTTCTACTTGGCCTTGTGTCCCCCTAAATTGATTAAAGTGAGCTTTCTAAAAGATCCCTTGACCAACATGTCTCCTCCTAGTAAAAATAAATTTAATAAATTAACAAGGAACCCTAAAAACCTTAAAATTTAGTTGGGGGGACCCAGTACTATTGATTATGACTTTTTGATAAAGACCCCTCCTAGTGACCCCTATTCCCTTTCCCCTTTGCCTCCTTGTGGTAAGTTTGTCACTACCAGCTAGAGACGTGAGAAGGTGTCCATTAAGAGAAACTAGAAGGCTAGTGAAGAAGAGGTTGATGTTTAGCCTAAGAAGGTAAGGACTAGTATTAAAAATAATAGTGGTGGTGGGGTTGTGGATTCAAGAAAGACTTTGACCTGGGACCCTAAGCTAGTGGAGGATGGTAAGGGGGGTAGTTCTGATATTTATAGATCCAACCAAATTATTGGGATCCCTTCCATTAACTCCCAAGGTATTTTTTTATCTGATGATTTTGATTTTTTAAAGACTCCTCAGAAAAAGATGGTGATGAAATCTCCTCTGAGTCAGAGCATGAGATAGAAGGAACAAGCTACTTCCCTGAGATGAATGAACCATACTCAAAGGAGATGGATGATGATGTTGTGGAAGTCTGAAGTCAGAAGAAGGAAAGTAATTGTTCATTATGCACCAAGACTACTGAAGAGCTCGAGGATATCAAGACTAAGATGGATGAGATGCATAAAAAATGGAAGATTATGGTTGAGTATGCTGCCCAGGCCATTAGTCATGCGGCTTTGGTTTTTGCTATGGTAAAAGACTTTGAGAAAAAGATTAAATTTTTTGGAATGGATTATTTTGGTGATTAAAAATAATTTTTTGAATTTATGGATAAGTATGGGATGACTGATAGTCCCTAGTATTTTTTATGTTCAATTACTTTACTTTCTGTTTGTCTACTATTTTAGTGTTGTGTGTTTGTTGTTAGTGTGTTGTTTTTGTCTTGTCTAAAACTTTTTGCCCATGGGGCAACTTTTTACAGGGCCCAAGACACTCTTCTCCTGCTTACTTAATAAAAAATAAACATAAATATTCTACATTCTTAAGGAAAGAAACAATATTGAGATTCATTTTAACATTAAACACATGAAGAAAAATTACTGAAATCTACATATTTATTGTGAAATCATATCATTATTTTCAAAATAATGTGATCATTGAAAATTTCATTTGGATATTGTATAACAATAAATGCTTTCAAATAGAAAAATCATCTAAAATATCCAATTCACCAAAACATATTACTCATCAAAATATTGACATAAAA
The DNA here is from genome assembly GCA_037957365.1 of Torreya grandis. NCBI lineage: Eukaryota > Viridiplantae > Streptophyta > Pinopsida > Cupressales > Taxaceae > Torreya > Torreya grandis. The sequence continues at coordinate 1,821,243 of JARHVA010002554.1, read as the reverse complement.
CCTTTCATGTTTTCTAAAACTTCCATGTGCTCTATGTAGTCTCAGGAAACTAAAAAAAGTGTACAAAAATGAACTATTTGTAAAACAACAAAACATCCTATGTAGTCTTCTTGAAAACTACTATATATAAAAATTCAATAATGTAAGAATATTTCAACTTCTGTTTCCATCTTGAAATGACAAAATTTCACATGTAAAGACTATCTCGAATGACATATTTATAATAACCCTTTTATATTTGAGTCTAACAAGATCTATGAAATTTGCATGCAGGTGTTTAGGTACACAATGAGGGTTTAGAATAAAAACTTTAAATATTTAAGAATTTATTTTTGAGCCTTAAATAAATTTTAAAATCACATTCAAAAATAATGACTAAAATAAAAACCATATAGGTGAACAAAGATACCTTTGAAACATGACAAACTTATTTCCATGAATGAAACCAAATTTTCATGATTTTCAATATTAGTGCTTATTCAATAATAAAATCATTATTTATATTCACCAATTTAGGATAAAGAGGAAATATTATCAAGCATTTTATAATGACAATGTAAACACATAAATCTATCCATCAAAGAAAATCATGATTGTAAATCGACTCAAACAATTATGAAAAAACCTTCCATTATTGCAATATGCACAAAACCAAGTTTTCATAACACAATTATAGTGAGCTTACGAGTTCTACCAACCTTACAATAGGAAAGACTATATATTATGTAGACAAGAGCATGTAAAACAAATAACCATTTTATTAAATCGAGATGACCCTTATGATTGAAACCCAAAAGAAATTTTATCTTGTAGATGTAATAAACCATAAAGTTTGTCTTGATTGCATGTAAAAAAGACATTTGATTTTTTTGCAAGAAAAAAATTCATGCAAGTCTCAACCAAAATTATTCCCATTTCTTCTTCTTTTTTTATGTATATTCTAACAATAATGCATGCACAAAACAAAAATAAAAAGCACATTGATATGTTTGAAATCATTGATAATATTTCCATAATGAACAAAGATTATTAATAAAATTCAATGTATCTACTATTTAATCATTCAAACTACATAAGACTATATATGCTAAGTGGATGATGCACATGAAAAATATTGAACAATATCACCTTTCCAATATGAATTTCATTCCAAAAAATGACTTTCCACACCTACCAAAAAAATTGAGTGATCTTGAATAAAATGAGTCCAAGCAAATCACCTTGTTCAGACTCAAAAACCAATTTTACAAAATGCAAGTTTTACTAGAGAGCTTGATTTGAATGAGAGGAAAATGAAATAATTGACACTTTTATGGTAGACATGTTTCCTAATTCACAATAAGGTGGTTATAGCCACCATATCCTCCAAATTGGTAGATAATAGAAACCTCAAGACAATCCACTAAACAAAAAACATCAAATAATGCATCAAAAGACAATAAAAGGGTTTATCAAGACAAACTTTGGAAAAATACTTATTATCTAACAATATTATATTACGAAAAAATAATATGATGATGTACTAATGATTTTAATGAGAATATTTCCATGTACACTAAAATCTACTATGCCTTTGTTATATCTTCTGCCTAGATTTTTAATGATTTTGATATTATATGAATCGAAAACTAAAATATGGGAACATGGCCCATGAAAACATAACCATTGATATGGTGTTAAACAAGCTAGGTTATGATAAATATACTATAAAATCTAGGACACTAACAACTTCCACATTCATTATAACAATTTGATAAAAAATTATCAAGTATGGAAAACAAGCTTTCATTTTGAAATCAAATGAATGTTGGAGGTAGTTACAAAATCTATTTTCAATGTGAAGATTGAAAAACTAACGTACATTTTTATATAGGTTATCAACTAAGTTTACCAACTTTGACTTGCATTAAAAAACTATCTAAGAGATCAAATGCACAATCAAAAAATGAAATCGAATACTTATTGAAGCATCCATTAACAAAGGAATACTATGAAAAGATATTCACAATAAAATCTGAATGGATTATACTATATTATTCTCTAATATTACATTTCTACGATAGTTATGAAAACATCATTTGCACCCTTTATGCATATAAATGATTTTTATGAAAACTTGATCATAAAAGCTATGTAATGTTTGATTCACTTTAAATGATGTTATAAATGTTCAAAATCAATCAAAATAACTTTATGTCGCATAAAATCATACATCCAATAAATAATCATTAAATGAATGTAAAAAATTTGGTCCCCAACAAGAAGTTTTAAATTTTATGGCATATACTATCATATATGAGAATTTATAAAATTATAAGTTTTAAATGATGGCTGCTAAAATTCGATATAACACTGGTGACCTTGCTAGCCAATTTCACACATGAAATTGGTTTGTAATTATACTTGTGAATTTCATATACTTAGGAGTGAAATCCAAACCAATCATTTCTTAAGTATATATGTAAAAACCCCTTATGAATATTTCTAAATTTAAAGGATGGATCATTTGGAAAGTGTGGCATGAAGATTAAGACTATTTAAAGATGGAAGTTTGAACTAGATGAAAATCACTACAACAACATAATACACCAATTATTAAAATAAGTAATGCTCATTACAATAATAATTCAATATTTGTTTGATTATAAAGGATTGATATAAAATTGACAAAGTATTCAAAACTATGATCACATAGTTACAAGGCAGTTAGTAATGTTAATATGAAACTCAAAATGAAATGGATAAAACCTAAAGCCCAAGTGTGAGTCCTTCGATTGGGCAAGGTCAAGAAAGATCCTAAACAAGCATAATAGAAGACAAATAACACACTTTTACCTTCTCTTTTGTATTTCTTTATCTTTCTAAAATTAAAATGTGGATTGGCTTGGATATAGAGCTTGAGGTGTTTGGCAATGTCGTGAAGCTATTCCAATGAAATCTTCTCTTGCGCTATATGTGATTTGATGAATAATTGAATAAATTAGTGAATAATTTCCTAGATATTTGGTATCATAAGTTTAACACAATTTTTTTTTAAGGAGAGTGAGGCCCCTTCTATTTATAGATTTTTCCTTTGAATTTGGACCCTCAATTTTATATTGAGATGTATGGTTAAGAATGAATCCTCAAAGGAGAGGAAAACATTAAATGCTATGACATGGAGTGTGTAAGTGATTTTAAGAAGATCCATTAATGAGGTTTTGAAGTGTGTAAGTGATTTTCATAGACATTTCTTGCAATCCTCTCACCTTGAAATAAAATTTCCTTGTGTAGGATACCCTTGAATTTTGGAAAATGATTTTATATTGTCAAGTGGTTGAGTGATGTAGGAAATTAGGATTTAATTATTTTTTAGTAAATATGATGTGCATTCCATGGATTTTCCTATTAGTGAATAATTTTAATTGTCCTAATCAATAAATTAGGTAATTAAGTTGAATTTTGTCCCTTTTTGGTCTCATTTACAAGGTTTGATTTACTCAGTTTAATATGCCTAGTGAGACACTTGCATGAAGGGAACCAATTTTGGCATGTTGATGATGGAATAGATGATTTGATGTAGTTTATTTCCCTAATCAAGGATGCACAAATATTTTACATAATTTACATGTTATATTATGTATATGATTTGGAATGTTTAAATGATTTGTGCATTATTATGGGACTTCATTTTGAATTTCAATTTCAACATGAAAGTGATGAAAGTGCAGTGCTACATGTTTCCCTTGTTTGAAAGGGCATTTCAAGACATAAATGAAGTAATAATTTTTCAAGGAATGAAAGAGTCGTTAAAATAATTTGATAATGATTGAATAATGATGTGTTTACATTTCATTGATTCTTATTCAGTTTACTAAAAAATGAGTTCACAATGATGCCTCAAATAATGTTTGGGATGCATAGGATGCCCCCTCAAGGAAGTGGTCAAAAAATAATTATGATGTACAAGTCATCTAAAGGAAGAAAATGACACATTTGAAAGCAAAAGAGGTTGAAAAAATAGAGAATATAAGAAAAAATAAGATTAAAAATGAATAAAGGAGCCATAAATAGGTCTCTTAGGAAGAATAATGATGCAATAGGAGGGGTATGGGTAAAGATTCAAATTTGATCTATGAATGGACAAATGGGGGTGAAAATAGTTCATTTTTACCCTTCTCACTTTGAAATATTTAATCTATATTTTTTGCATGAGTGCTTCGAGTTTGATGGCATGAATTCCTTAGTATAAGTATCTTGGCAGAGGGTTTGAGAGTATAGGTGGCCACTGAGAAGTAGGCATTTAGTCAGTACTTATAATTTTTGAAATTTTCCACATTTAATACCATTAATCCTAATTATAATTATTACAAATGATAATCTCACCATTTTAAAAAAATGTGAAAATGGTGAGATTGCTCATGTAAACAATGGTAACATGACTAAATAAATGATAACACTAATGAAATTGATAGGATTGCCCAAAAATATAGGAATCACCTAAATATAAGAATAACTAATAATGGGTGAAAATTACCATAATGATGATATAATAGAATAAAATTATGAAAATTCTATGTTTAATTACAATTTTTCCAAAATGGTGGAAAACACCTAAGAAACAATGAGAATATCTTGTGAAATGGTAGGATCATCCTACTAAACGACGACATCACTATAAATTGGTGAGATCACTGGAAGGTTAAATGGGTCTAATTTATTAAGTCTTATCCTGACTAAAATTTGAATTAAATTGATTAGAATTATTAAATTAATGACTTAGAATAAAATAAGAGTGATGTCTAATTTAATTTGATTGTCAGTGTCTACACAAATATATTTGATTAAGTGTTCTGACATGTTGTGATTGCATGAGTGGGTCTGAATGTTTATAGAATTTGAGAATAATCATGAATCCTATGATAACATAACATTTAGAATGAGGTCATTGTGTACCTTATTGAGGTTGTTGGATTTATACACATAAAACAAATGCTGATGGTTCAGGAAGATAGTGACTTTCTCCCTATACTAGCTGAGCACTGGCATTCAAAGACTAACACATTTCACTTCCCTATTAGAGAGGTGATAGTAACATTGGGGGATGTTTGTCACATTATTAAAATTTATATTTATAGATAGTTGATTCAATAATTATGCTAGGGATGATAGATAATGTTAGAGGCCCTGATTGGAGTGACATATGTTATATAGGAGGGCATTGTTAATATAGATACGTCGGAGTCTCAACCTTTGATTGAGCATCAATGACATATTTTTACCTGATAAGAGTGGCCACTAATTCCATATGGTATTATGAATGGTACTATGGGATATGATATTTGACATAACTCACTTTACTAGGAGGCATGTTTTATTGGCCTAGTTATATAAAGACTTGTCTATGGTGGCCTATCGATGCGACATTAGCATTGGGCCTTACATGTTACTTCAGTTTTGTGCCTTGGAGCACATTTACATTAAGTGACCTATAAGACAAAGATAAAAATGGGGTCATAAGGAGATATGGCCTTATGTATAGTAATTGATAGGAGGAGGTAGATGGGGACATAGAGGGGACCTACCCTTCTATCATCGAGTGATAGATGAGATGATAGATGAATAATTTATCTAACACTCATACATGCTTATTTAGTTTGGATGGCTAGATGAGAACTTTTATACATGATTTATGATTATGATATGTTATATAACATGTCAACATGACTTGAATATTGAGTGGTATCGATCCAACTAGGTATAGACACAATTTGGTTTCGAGTAGGATGTTCCTGAGGGGCCTCAATACTTTGCACATGTGATGCATGAGATCAGTCAGTGGGGACCTCCAAATTTTAGGATTAATATAGTCAATATTTTTTAAATGTTACAACCAATTTTATGGCCCTATGCTAGAGGGGTAGTAGACGCAGGTGTTACTGGGATATATACAACCTAGTGGTGTAGTTTAAGATGGTTAGATTGATCAGGCGTAAACCACTAGGGAATGAGTGATGAGGCTCAATAACTTAGACAAAAAAAGTGATATATAGATAGGGATATTGATATAGTTAGGTTTAGGTACCCTTATAGATACATGCACCTCCTTAAAATAAAAATCTCAATAACAATAACAATAACAATATAACAACAATAGTGAGGGATAATCTCCTAATCATGGCATGGATAAATGACATGGTCTCTATCATGATGGACATGATGTAGTAATGGGAGAAAATTTTAGTCATGATTAGAAATATGCATAATAAGCAGGTCCTTTAGGGTTGATTAGGTTAGAGGCAAATCATGATACAATAGATGGGATACAATGGGATATTATAATAAGGGTGGTAGAGATATCTGGGATAAATCAAGAGGTGTGTAAAATACAAGCTCAACTAGTAGGTACCCAAGGTGGGGCCACTAGATTACAAGGATTGATCATGGCTAGGGACACAAGGATTACACTAGGGGGAAATTTGCCTAGATCATGATCATTTAAGGTCGTTTGACTGAGGGATGATGAACTAGTGACAATGATTAGTGAGCAAGATAGGGTATGAGTAGATGTTGATAGGATCTATGGGGGAAAAAATGAGGCTAGTTAGATTGATACTCAGTAGGGATTAACTATATATTTATAATATACTATACAAGCTAAGTATGAGGTTAGCTATTATAGGTGATTATATAAGAGTGCAATATCATAGAGCTAAAGAGCATTATCTTTCTAAAAGTATAGTCAAAGTCGGTTAAGATCATTGAGGCCACATCATACCTTGGCATCTCAGTGATAAATTGCACAATCACATCATCAGTAGATAGTGATGGGTCTACCACCATAACCATCACCACCAAAATGATTAGAGCCAGAGTTAAATTTTGATTGGTAGCTCTACATTTTTAATTATGAGATGTATATATTATCGATGTATAAATGGTGTTTTGAGATGTATATAAAAATTCATTTTTATCATATGATTTACATGAAATTTGATATATATTTTTTGATATAATTGATGAGGATTTTTATTCATTAATGTTGATTAGATGTTTGATGTTGAGATATTTTTTTGCCATGATTTTGTTGTTTTAATTTCCATGATAATATTCGATTGGATCTAGATAGAAAATGTGATGAATGTATATTATTTAATGTTTATTATGATGTGATGTAGTGATATGTGATCATGATGTAAAATGTAAATGACTCTCTTTTCATGCTCATTAGTAGATGTGTAGCATTATTAGCATATATGTAGCCATATTGTTTAGTTGTTTTGTTTTGATTATGGAAAAAAGTGATGATGTTTTGATTATGCATATGAACACACTTAGACATGTTGATATATTTTTAAAAGGTATATTTTTTCTTCGTGTGACATTGTATATAAGCCTAAAACACTTTATTGTTAATTTTTCACATGATAATATGCATCATTATTATAAAATGAATCATGATAACATTGTTGCCAATTTGTGTGAGGACTAATTCAAATACAAATGTTCACACCCATAGGTAAATATATAAAATATCAAGACCTAAATTTAAAACATAATCTATTAAAAATGGATAACTAAGTAATAAAATACACAATCAAACAATCAATCAATTCACACACACATACATACATATGAAAGCAATAAAAAACAATAGTTCATTGTTGGAGGCATGTAGTAATAAGGCATTACTGTTGTGTTTTACCCCTAAGACTAGGGAACACCAAATAGGATAATGTGATAAAATTTGACCATAGGGGAATAGAAGGAGGAAGTGGCCGAGCTAACCCCAGATGCCCCATGTAACTGAACATTACCTACATAGTCTGTCATGGACCTCAAGTTGATGTAGTTATCCCAAAAATGGGAATGAATAAAAGTGATGAAAATAATTAAGATGAAACTAAAAATAGAATTAAGATATAGAAATTAATCTCAAAATGCTAAGAGCATAATATAATTGGATCTCCAAATGGAGATGACATATAATAATTGACTCGTAAAATGATGAGAGCATAATATAATTGGCTTGAAAAATAGTGAGAGTGTAATAAGATAAATAGGGGATGATGAAAATGGCAATCATGGTGATAGTGGTGGTCAAGATGACCCTTGATACCCCATGTATCCAAGTTCTACCTACATAGTTCATCTAGACCTCAAGTTGATGTAGTTCTCCCAAATATGGGAGTGAAGAAAAGTGATGACAATAATTAGGATTGAATTGATGGAGGAAGCAAGATATAAAAATTACGTTCAAAATAATGAGAATATAATAGAATTGGTTTTTGAAATGGTGAGATCATAAAATAATTGACTTGAAAAATGATGAGAGTGTAATATAATTATCTCAAAAAATGATGAGAAAATAATAAGATAAAGAGGGGGGAGATGGTGGAAATAAGAATGATGGATATAATGGTGGCCGAGTTGACCCTAGATACCCATGTATCCAAGCACTACTTACATAGTTTATCTAAACCTCAAGCCAACATAGTTCTCCAAAACATGGAAGTATAATGGAGAGATGATGATGTTGATGTAAATGGTCATGATTGAATGAAATATACCCCTCAATACATAAGAAAATACATAGGGGATGTGATGATTAGAATGTGATTTAATTTGATGGATAAGTCATGATCGGATAAGATATTTTCCACCCATGAGATATTCAAATGTAAAGTGGGGTTTATCCATGTCATAATAATATAGTGACACTTATAATAAAACCAAAAGGTAGAGTTCACTGGCAAATAATATGACAAACTGTACCAAGATTTGGCTTTATATCTCTTTTGGGGATTTTTAATTTTTTAATTTTTTAATTTTTAGGATTTTAGGATCTTTATGATTTTTTGGAATAAAATATATAAATGAGCATTATGAAAGTAGGATTTATAGGGGAATATATATATTTTTACAAGGAAATATCTATCAAAGGAAAAATAACCTTGGGTAGGGGTTCAAAAAAAATTGGGACACATAGGGATTTCCATTCAACAAAAAATCATGATGCAAAGGAAGTGATGTGGAATGGGGAAAATGATCATGTAGCAAATAATTTATAATATTATGCCTACAAATATGTGCCACTAATGATCAAATCTAAAATGTTTGTTGAATCCACTTGTAACACTTGTAGGTCACAATCAAGATCAAGATGGTAATAAGATGTAGGAGAAAGGACACAAATTGACTTGGGAATGGAAAATGGAATGAAGGGGGATGGGAAAGGACATGGAAGGGGTGACCCCAAGAAAGGGATCTTATATATAATGTTTAAATGAATAAAGCATAAAATAACTTGATATGCACAATGTTTATGGGATTATTTATATCTTACTCATCTAGTGTATCCAACCTGTATGCTCCAAAACCATAATTTGATATGATAATAAACAAACCCAACCAATTTGGCTCAAACTTGCCTTTATTTTCATGTTCTACATTAGTGTTTTTATGATTATCTTTCAATACAAGATCACCAACTTCAAAGTCTCTGGAAATTATGTGTTTGTTATAAATACAACATAGTTGTATCTGACATGATTTGATATGGTTCAATATGGATATTTGTTTCTCATCTAAGAGTTATAACTATTATATCCAAGATATTATAAAGTCCTCATTATCAATGATACCCTAAAATAAAATGTGCAAGGCACTCGATCTCAATAGGGAGAATAGATTATGATTAAGGAGTAAGGTGTTACACCTATAGGAATGTAAATATTGGTACAAAAAGCCAATAAGATAGATAATAATTTAAAATTCAAATCATGTCCAACATTTTTGATGATATTCTTAATAATTATGAAAATATTCTTATTAGATGCCTCAACTTGTTTGTTTCCTTGAGGGTAATAGAGATTTGACCATCTATGTTTAATATGGAAATGTGTATAGAGGGATTTAACATCCTTTTTCTTTAATTACTTTCCATTATTAGATATGATGGTAGAGGGAATGTCATAGTGGTAAATTAGGTGATTCACAATTATTATGGATATCTGATTATTGGTTATGTAAGTGAGAGGGATTATCTCAAACCACTTAGTAAAATACTTGTTGGTAGTTAGGTTTTTTGTGGCCATTTGAAGAAGTGGGGTTTATCTTTCCTATGAGATTAAACCCATATGTTGAAAATGGCCAAGGAGATGTGATAGGATAAAGAGATTATGAAGGAGCATGAATTAAATCACCATGATTTTGACAAATAAGGCACTTCTTGATGTAATCACATGCATCTGATTCCATTACAGGTCAATAGTATCATGTCTAAATGAGCTTCTTGATAAGGACAATTTTAATGGTATGGGCTCAAAAAATCCCTTCATGCACATATTTATTCACTAATTCAGATTCATCCAAGTTTAAACAATGAAGTAACATCCCATCATAGCCTCTATGATAGAGTGTACCAAAAATTAAAGTGTAATGAGATGCATTATGAGTGAAAGATTTTTGTTGATTGTAGGATAAGTTAATGAGAATAATATGGTCTTGGAGGTAGGTGTATATGTCTTGGTACTAAGGGGAATCAAGACCAATAATATGACATACCATCTTTGAATCTAAACTAATGTAAGTTGGTATAATAATATTTTCAATGAGGAATTGATATTCATAGACATTGGAAGACATTTCTATCAATGACCCAATAGTAGCCATTACATATCCTAATTAGTTCTTGACTTTTGGTATTTAATCAAACTAGATGCATTCAAATTTCTATTTGAGATTGTCAACCATGCCTTTATAGGGCACAAGATTTTCATCCTTTGTTTAATACTAATATGTACCCTGATTGATAATGATTTATGAATTTCCATAGACAACCAACTACTTAACGTTCCATTACGCTATGAGGTGAAGTTCAATAATGAGTGTTTCATATTCTATAATATTATTAGTGCATGGAAAAATAATTTGAAATTCCTTAAGAATGAGATCCCCCTATAATGTAATGAATAGAATATCTGACCCTGAACCATGATATGTGAAATAACCATCAAAATATAGATTATATTGATGTGACTCATCTAAGGTAAAGATAGACTCATTAGGGAAATGAATGTTCAAAGGATGCATTTTTGAAAAAGGTGTCTCAACAAGTTGGTCTACAATTACTTGCCCTTTAATGGCCTACTAATTAGTATATTCTATGTTAAATTCACTTAAGAGCATATTCCACTTGGACATATGCTTTGTCAATGTTGCTTTGGAAAAAATATATTTGAGTGGATTGACTTTTACAATTATGATGATATTGTTATTCAACATGTAATGATACAACTTCTAGGATGCAAATACCAATGCTAAACATGATTTATCAATTGGTGCATAATTATGTTTGTAAGTGACCAACATCCTACTTAGGTAATATACTAAATGTTCTTTCCCTAATCATCATGATAGGCCAAAAGTGCCTCTAAGGCATGTCCAGTCACTAAAATGTAAATCAATAGTAGCTTCTCTAGCATTGGTGGGACCTATAGTAGTGGATTTGATAATAAGTTCTAAAATTATAAGATGTTTCTTGACATTTGATGTTCAATTGAAAGGTGGTTCCCTTCTTAAAGAGGTGAGTGAAAGGATGGAAATGATTGACAAGCTATGAAATGAATATGCAAATGGATTTAATTTTGACGTGTAACCTATGAATCTATTTCAAATTAGATAGGAGGGGCATTTATGTGATGGCCTTGACCTTGGTAGGACTGAATTCAATACCTTTACAATAAATAATGAAGCCTAATAATTTATTTGAAGTGACTCCAAATACGCAGTTCTTTGGATTAAGGTGTGCCTTATATTCACCAAGTTTCTCAAATATTTTACATAAAAATTTTAGGTGTCTTACACATGTTATTTATTTACCTAGAATATCATCAACATGGTCCTCAAAAATATCATGCATTATGTCATGTAAGATAACAATCATCACTTGTTGATATATAACACCATTATTTTTGAAGCCAAATGGCATAACCTAAAAATAAAATATTCCCCATGGAGTGGTGAACGTTGTTTTATGTTGATATTTTAGTGCTATTTTAATCTAATTGTAACCTAAAAAACCATACATGAGGGATATCATTTCTTATCCTATTTTTTATTACATGATAATATCAATGTTAAGTAGTGGGAAATCATCTTTAGGACGTGCCTTGTTGATGTCTCTAGAATATGTACATAAGAAAATAATAGCATGCTTCTTACTGACTGGGGAGATATTATAAATCCATCCACAGTAGTTAATTGGTGTAACTAATCTTTCACCCAATAATTTCTCCAATTAATTTTTGACTAAGATGGAAAGATCTGGATGTTTTTTTTTCAACTTTTGTTTAATAGGCCTGACATTCAGGCACTCAACAAGATGGTGTACAACCAAAGAAATATATAGCCTAGGTATATTGGCATAAGACCAAGAAAATATGTCAATGAACTCCTTAAGAATGATGATGATTAATCACATTCCTCTATAGTGATGTACACACTGAGATTGATCATTTTGGGATCATCTGTAGTACTAATGTTGAATTTAGTGGTGTCTTCCACAAGTAGTGTGGAACCATCCTCTAATATAGTGGGTAATTATGGGAATTGATCTTATAATTTTGATTGTGGGACATCAGAAATGAAATAATAATTAGAATCACCCATGTAATTTAGAGGCCATTCAGTAAATGTTTGAGTAAAATCTTGAACCAACCATTAAAATGTCCTATGTTCCTCTAGACTAATATATAAACTAAATATATTGTGCAAACTTGTGGGGATTTGTGATTCCTAAGGAGGAGAGAAAACTTACCCATACTTTGATATATAAAATAATTTTTCACTAAGGGAATTATTTTTATCTTTAATTTTTTCCTAGTTCAAAAGTGCTGCAAAGAAGTTTTCACTACTGTACATCAATGTTTTTTTTTTCTAATTTTGTTGACTAAGGAAGTTTTTCTGCTCTCTAAAGTAGGTAATAGGGTCCAATGTAAATTCAAATATTTTACTGTGTTATCCAATCAAAAAACCATCCTTGAGGCCTAGGAATTCTAAAATTGATTCTTTGTTTTGATAATCATCCAATGGTATAACATGATTTTTTTGGTCCCAATCAATTAATTCAAGGTAATGGAGGGTAAGTGGGAAATTGGATGTGGATGTAATGGTAAGGATGACATTGTTATAAAGGATATTAGTGTTAGTTAGATCATAATATATACTATAATAGGATTATGTGTCACTTATACTATCATCTCCATCAAGCGCTAAAGTTGTGTCACTCTTGAGATCTGAAGGGTCACTCCTAGGCAGTTTATATCCCATGCCTCAAGTAAATTTATGTTTAGTTACAAATATAGGCTCAAGAATACCTTTATTATTTGTCTCCAAGGAATTTTAATCGGTAATATTTATATGCCACAATTATTTTAGGGATGGGATATTTAGTAGTAGGATAACAAGAGGCTAAATCATCATTATATAGCGGGGAATCCCCATAATTATTGGGTTGTTCTTGATTTAATAAACCATTTTTTACAAAGAGAGGTGTTCCATTTGAATGAAAATAAACCTTTTTTTGTCATTCCACATTGGGCATACTATGGGATTTAAGAGACTTGGTAAATTTATAAATGTGGAAAGCACCTTTGATGTTATATGTGCCATGGCCCTTATCTTCAATCGTGAAATGAGAAGACATCTGAGGAGGTGGAAAACCATAAGTGGGTGAAAGGTTTCTTTGGTCAATACAATTAGGCTTAATATATTCAAGAGATACATTCTTTTCCTTTGTGGGTGCATACTCAGTGCTAGGATAATAGTTATACTGACCATATTTAGCTTCTCAATATTTAAAATATTGATATGGTTATAAGTCATTGGGAATAGTAACCTCCATTATAGAATGGAGGATTTTTAGACATTAATGTAATGTAGAAGGGACTACACATACATAATGGATCTATAGATGTCTAATAAGAAAATTATATTATAGTTTAATTTCAATGACATAGAAAAAGGTATCATGAGTGATAGGCCCAATAAGGGAAGACAAACAAATGTTACCTTAGGATTCTATTTATGTTTTGTTATATGCCTTGATAATGATGGTGTTTTGTTGTAGATTTAATAAAGTACACCCCAAATGTTTGAACAATTGTAATAAGATAATTTTTAAACTTGAACCATTATCTATGAGAACCCATTTAATCATGTGATGAGAAATGATTACTTTGATATAAATGGGGTTGTTATGTAATGGACCAAGGGATGACATGTTGCTTTAGTCAAAAGTGATTTGTTGACCTAGGGATAAATTCCCCATAAATGCTTGGAATTAGGTGGGCTCAATGTTATTTGAAACCTTGGATTATCACATAAGCTCATACACTATTTATTTATGAAGTTTAGATGTACATAAAATATATAGAATAAAACTTTACACTAGTGTCTTATTTAATTATTCCAAAAGATCACACCACTTCTCAATAGAAGAAGACTATTTAAATTTCGAAGGAAAAGTGATTTAGACTAGATTATTATTTAGAGGTGGTGAAGGACCTTGAATGTGAATCATGGACGTCAAATTGCAATAGCATAATTTTGAGTAATAAGAGGATTACGTGAATCAAAAGGAGATATTGTAAGACCTAGAATGGTAACCCATAATGTTGAGTTGTGACAATTCAATTTAGAATCAGAAAGGGGTCACTAAGATATGAAGGGGGTGGTCATAGAATGGAAGGGGTAACATGTTGAGTGTTGTTAGATGGTTGACAAGGATTTATATTAATATTATCCACATAATTGTTGGTAATAAAACCTACACCATTGTTATAGTCATATGAGACATTATGGTAGTCAATTTGATTGGTTTGGGAATCATAATCTTGATTATGATTATTTTGATTCTAATTTTAACCTTGATTCTTATTTTAATTGTTAAATGGGTGGTTATTCTGATTCTATTTTTTTAGTTGATGTTGATTATTAGAATTGTGCTTTGGAAATGGGTCTTTGTATATACCCATGTTCTGATTTGAAGTAGAAGCAACATTATCTAGCTCAATTTCACCATGATCACTTAAGTATTGAATGAAGTGCCAAGTTGCATGGCCTTTAACATGATGGTAATCACAATATTCATTGTCCCTATACCATGTGGGATTTGGTTTTATTTCATCAAAAGGTTTAGTATTTGAACAAATGACCATGTTTTCTATAACTAATTTTTGGAATACTACCTCAACAGGCTCACCTAAGTTCGATAAAAAGCTTATTTGATATAAATTATTTTATGGAGGTGGTATTTTCAATGTAATAGATTGAGTAGATGGTGTATTTTTGATAAGCCATGGTGTCACCATTTGTACATGTCTTTATTCAGTTACTCCATTGCCTAAAACATTATTATTTCTATTAGATACCTTTAGTTTCTCAGACATGCTTGCTAGTGCTTGCATTGGGGCTTGAGCTTGTGCTTCACTCTAAGTATAAATCATAACATATCCCTTATCTATAAGAGCCTTTTCAATTTTCACTCCTTTATCTATAATATCTTCAAATATGTTGGCACAATGCACTCTTAGTTTGTGATCCACCTCTACATTAATATTGGAAGTGAATATATTTTACAGCTACTTGTTTGGAAGGTTTTATGTAAACTAGCTTGCCAAATGTTTCCATCATTACAAGTAAGAATAAAAACTTTCCCCAACCCATTGTTTGGAATTGCATAATTAAAGCATGGTCAACTTGTGTTCTATGTTATATGATAACTTTTAACAAATTTCTTAGATAGGTCATCAAAAGTGGTAACACATCCCTTTGGCAAATGAAGAAACCACTCCAATGCTTGTCCAACAAACCTATGTGGAAAAAATTGAAGTAGATAAATGTTGTTATAGGTTACCTCTTGACATACCACAAAGATTTCATTTAGGTGTTATCTAGGATCACCCTTTCCATTGTATTTTTTAAATTTGGGTGCCTCAAAGTGAGACAAGAAAGGTACTTGAATAAAACTCATATCAAATGGATAGAGACGTATCTCATCAAACTTGTACTTATTTCACTGATTACCTTCTTGGATTCATAAAATAGCCTCTTTTATCTCTTGAGGTTTAAGGAGAGTGGGAGAATTTTAGGATGGAGGAGGTGTATTTTGATAATTATTTAGTGGAATCTTAGTTTGGTTTGGATATATAGGCAGACTTGGATTGAAATATGTTAGAATGGGTAACCTTTGTACCGAGCTTTTAGGGGTTTTCACCATATAACTAGGATTTTACTATTGATAGGACACGTATTGATAAATATTATTTAGAAGGGGATTAAAAATGCATTGTTGACTTGGAGGAATCTATTATTGGTATGGAGGATTTTACTACTAATAAATAGGGACTTGTCATGAAGGGACTTACTACTAATTGGTAGGAATTTGTTTTTAAATGTAAGGGACAGGTTTTGGATTAATAGAAAACTATATTTATGGAGGATTATTCGTAACATATTATTGTGGATTGGTCATTATTTACTATGGTGATGGAGTTTTTGTAACCTACTATTGATTGGAAGGGATGTGATGGGAACTGGAAGGGATTTTTTGGGAATTGGAAGGACTTTTTGGGGATTGGATGAGACTTAATGTATATTAAGTAATGTTTTTATGGATTGGAGGAGGGAATTTTCTAAGAATTGGAAGGGACTTGTTGTGGAATTGAAGGGACTTGATGTAGATTAGGAAATGTTTGTTGTAGATTATTTGTAGCTTGTAATAATGGATCTAATAGAAGTATTTATTTAGTATTAACTAATAGATCTATACTCAAAATAATACTGGATAATGGATCTTGTTTTTTTTTGGTTTAAGTGGTGGATTTTGGTCCACAAGTGGGTGATTGTTAAATGAAACAATAACTAGATATGTAGCTAAAGAAGTTGTGAGTTGAATAATATATTATAATTGGGTGATAATGACTTGACCATGTTGAGAGGGGTCTATAAGTTACCCTTTCAATTTTTTATATGATTTTGGGTTTTGATTGGAGATTTTTATAAGAATGTGTTCCTAAGTATAAGTTGACTCTGGGGGTATTTCCTCTATTTGAACATAGATGTGTACTTCCTCTATTCTGAGTGGAAAATCCTTGTATTTAGGTTGATTTACCTTATCCTCTAGGTTATCAGTATTTAAAAAATATCCAAGTGGATCATAAGGTGACTATTTATCAAGAACAAGGTTGTATGAATCCCTAATTTGTGTATACTTAGGCATATTTGAATAGATAATCTTCATATTGAGTCAAGATAGGATGTTCAAATTGATTTGATTTGAATACATGTAAAGTCTTTGATTAAAAGTGTATTTGAGTCAATTTATATCTCAATGTGATATTGTATACTTCTTGGTCAAAGTGGAACATTTGATTGGACTTGTCAATACCAATGTCAAAGTGGAATACTTGATTGAATCTTGTCAATGTAAATATCAAAGTGGATTGGTTTTCTATTCAATTTACTTTTCAATTTTTACAAAGTTTTGGAATGTTAAGCATGTTTTACAAAAGGATGTGTGCCTATAAAGTGAGTTTTAAAAATTTGAACACTTGATCTTGGATTTTGAAAACACTCAAATTTTGACTTGATTATTGATTTGGACTTCATGTTTGACATAGAGAAGTTGAATTTTTAAAATTTGACTTTTAACTTTGAATTTGGAAAGTTTGACTTTAGCTTTGGCTTGAGTTAACATTAACCTTTGATTTAATTTAACTTTTTGGAAATTTGAATTTGACTTGAAAGGTTAACTTTAGAATGTTTGAATTGGTTTAAATTTGAATTTGGTTTACTTGGAATGTTTGACCTTCGAAGAATTGACTTTGAATTGAATTTATTTGAAACACTTGATTAGTTTTAAAATTTTGACTGATTTGGATTTGAATTAGAATTAGATTTGGTTCAAAATAAACATGATTTGGATTTTATTTCTAATGGGTAACATCACAATATAGCATAGACAAGCTATTAGTTCAATTGGACAACCTGATGTTAGGATGGGGTAAAAATGACTCAAAATTTGGGCAAAATAACACCTTATCGAGTAAATTTGTAATGGGATACAATGTTTTTTTGACTTAGGATAATTTTGATTTATTTAATGTGTAAGGTATGCCACACAACATGGCTATATTATAAAAAATAATAAATGGCATACATAGAAGAAAATCCATATCTTAGTGGTAAGCGAGTGTGCAATGTGACTGCATCCCATGTATCTACCTCACAAGAAGTTGGAACATGTTAATCTCTTAACCCTTATTTCAAGCAGCATATCATGATATATTGGGGGAGATTAGTTTCCATCACACACCAAATCATTTATGGCTCAAAATTCTTAATTTAAATTTTGACAAGGCTTTCTAGATGGTCCTCGATATACCTCATGGTAAATGGGGCTCAAAACACTATAGAAGAAGAATAAATGATGGAAAATCCACTTGAGGGTTTAGTGCCTTCACAACCACTTCACCTTGATATCGAAATGAAGTTATAATATAAATTCAAACTTTGAGGGTGATGTCTCATAGCTTCCCATCAGGGATAAACCCTTCCTTTCATAAAACCCTTTATGGGGAATTTTTATATGCTTTAGTGAAAACTATCCTCAATTTGTATACCTATTAGAGTACATGGTTAGTACACATGTTGAGTGATTAAATCCAGTCACCAAAACCCTATGAATTCATGGATAATAATGAAGTCCACATCACACAACCAAAATAAAAAGAGAAAGTTTACTATTTTTTATCCCTAAGATCCCACAAGTGGGCAAGAGGAGAGAATAATCTAGTTTTGCTTTGGGAAAAGACAATAGTAACCTATGTGTTTTTTTACCACCCAGGATCCCACAAGTAGGGATGAGGAGAGAATGCACATGATAATATACCCATATAAAAATAACACAAACACTCAATTAATGAAAACATAATTTTTTTAAGCACCTAATACAAATGTTGGTTCATTTTATGAACCAAAATGAGATGTGTTTTGTAAGCTATGTTTGTTTATGAAAAAAACTACTTATTTGACAAACAAAACTTGGAAAAAATAGATTAGTGTTTGAGGTGTGGTATTTTAATAAAAAGAGGAAGTTTAAATGATGTTTTTTCTATCCTTGATAAATTGGCACAAAGTGGTACCACTATTTAATAGAGTAGTCCCATTATTTAGTAGTAAAAAAAAATAGAACACAAAAACTAGTGATTCTACCAATTAGCAAGGTGATATCATCGATTAATAAGGTGATCATATTGATATAATAAAATTATATACATGATAATAACATAAATTATTTCACTATTTAGACTATCTATTCTGCCATTTCTATGTACAATATCACCATAATGTAGGAATTATAGAGGATAAAAGTTACCAGGGCATTTATGTTGCTATGCAAGTCGATCCCACTAATTCATAAGTCAATTACACTATTTTAATTCATGATTATTATATTTTTATAAATTCAAAGTTTAAGTGGAAATTGAGATCAAAGATACCATTTTGGGTGCTATTAGGTTTGATTTCAAGTCAATCTTGTCATTTACCTAGAAAGCACAAAAAAATAGAAAACATAGTAGAAGAGATATCATCGATTACTAGGTTGATATAATTATTTATGGGGAGTGATCCTAGTAATTAGTAGATCATTTCCACCACTAATTTGGGAATGCAAATTTGATAAAATAGAAGGAAAAAAAGTGAAATTAATATTAAATTTGAGTTAATTTCCAAATTAAAAGACTGATATGATGCTTCAAAGGAAAATTTGGGGTACGTGTCCCACTAAGAATGCCATATGTGATCAAATGATTATGAGGGAGTTATTAATATTATTAATAAAACAAAAATGTAATTCATACAATCTAAATCTTAAACATGAGTCCTTAAACTGGGCAAGGTCAAGAAAGAGCATAAAGAAGCATAATAGAAGACAAATAACATAATTTTACCTTCTCTTTTTGATGTCTCTACCTTTATCAAATTCAAATGTGGATTATTCCACATATAGATATTGAGGTATTTTGTAATGTTATGAAGCTATTTTAACATGTCCCCTTATGCTACACATTATTTGATGAACAATTGAAGAACTTGGTGAATATTTTCATAGAGATTTGGTAGCATAAGTTTAGCATAAAAATCTTGTTTAAGGAGAGTGACACACTTCTATTTATTTATTTATCATTTGAATACTCTAATCAAGCATTTAATTGCTATGACATGGAGTGTATAATTGCTTGTAAAAATCTTGATTCATGAGGTTTAAGAGTGTGTAAGTGATTGTCATAGAAATTTCTTGCAATTCTTTCAGTTTTCATTAAACTTTCCTTGTGGAGGACACCCTTGAATTTTTGAAAATGATTTTATATTGTCAAGTGGGTGAGTGATGTAGGAAATCATGATTTAATTAATTTTTGGTAAATATGACATGTGAATTTTATAGTTTTCCTAATAGTGAATATGTTTAATTATCCTAATCAATTATTTAGGTAATTAAGCTAAATTTTGTACTTTTGTGGTCTCATTTACAAGGTTTTATTTAATCATTTTAATATGCCTATTGAGATGTTTTCATGAAGGGGACCAATTTCAAGATATTGATGTGGATTAGATCATTCGATGTGGTGTATTTCCCCAATCAAGTATAAATCAATATGTTTTATAATGTACATGTTAAATTATGTGAATGGATTATAATGTTTTAATGATTTGTGTGTTATTGAAAGAAATCATTTTGATTTGCAATCTTGACACAAAAGTGATGAAAATGGAGTGTCTAGAAAAACTTGATAAATAAGACTTACATCTATATGCATGAACTTTTTGGATTCTTCTCATAATGATGAATTATTTATTTTTACCAACCAAAGAGCCAAAAGAAAACCAAAAGAAAATAGAAAACAACAAAAGAAAACCAAAAGAGAGCAAAATAGAAAGCAAATAAACAAACAAAGAAATAAAAGTTAGATAATTAAAGAAAAACTTAAAGTGATGACCATTGACTGAATGATACAACTAATTACCATTGAGATCCTATAAATGAAATACATTTTTACCAAGAAAAATAACTATTTTAAAAGGTCCAAGCCATAGTGAATCAAATTTATGGTGTTTCCCTAATTCTTCATGAGATTTGTCCCAACACAACACCAAATCATCTACCTTGAAAATATTTTTGGAAAATTTCTTGTCAAAAAAATCCTTGAGTTTTTTCTTTACTGTTTCTAATTTTTGTAAAGTTGTCACTTTAGTTTCAATAAGAGCTTAGAGATCATTAAGTCTCTATTCAAAAACACTATTTTCTTCAATTAGATAATGAAGGGTATTCCTAATTGAAGTAATTTTTAATTCAATAGGAAAAGTATATTTGAAACCATAAGCTAACATGAATGGAAAATAACCTGTTGCAATTTTTACAATTATACAATCAACTCATAAAGCTTCAAAGATTTTGATGTGCCAATTTTTTTTCACAAACTAATTTTTCATAACTGAAATCATTTTTGTTAGTAGATTAAACCACTTCATTTCCTTGATGATAATACTTCAAATAATGACTTGAAATGATAAAGTAAGTCCTAATAATTCTAAATCTTCATTATAAATGAATTGATGACCATTATCACGTATTATCTCATAACTAACACCAAATCTTGATTATTTTTTTAATTTTCATAAAATGAAAGTTCTTTAGAAGTAACATAACTTATTAATGTTATAGATTTAATATATTTAGTAAATTAATCAGTAGTAATTAGTATGTATCTATGGTCAGCTAAAGATGGAGGGAAAATGTCTAAAATAAAGGCAATACCCCATTTAGTGAAAGGTTTTTGAGGTATAACATGGTTTAAAGGCATAGTTGGTAGTCTATCTCTACAAGTAAAAAGATGAGATGATATACATAACCTTATTAACTTATAGGCAAGTTGAATCAATTTAAGCTAATAATATCTTACACATGATTTTATATGCAATAGTTTTTACTATATAATGTCCACCATAATTACTTTCATGGAAACTCCTAAGAACTTTTTGGGTTTGTTCATGAGTTAATCAACATAAAAACATACCATATCTATTTATATAATTTTTTTTCTAACATGACAAATTTTGAGGCCTGAAACATAAATGCTCACCTTTGTCATTTATTAATGTATCATTTCAGGCTTAGTTCTAAAAGTAATAAATTAGATCATGATACTAATCATCATGCAAAAAAAATCCTAATCATGCATCTCAAGTCCTATTTTTAACTAATTTGAAAGATCAACAACCTTCATAGTTTGGAAATTAGGTTTAGTTTGAAGGCTAACATATACTAAAATAACTAAAACATTTATGCTATAGGTCACATTTTTAATGAAATGTTTAGCTAATTTTTTTCCCTTAATGGTTTCTAATGTTTCAAATTTAAGATCAAATTCTTGAATTTTGAAAGTCCATTTTGCTAATCTACTCTGAATGGTTGGTTACTTTAAAAGATAATACCAAACATCTATGTTGGAATGAACAATAAATTTATTTCCCATCAACAAATATCAAAATTTATTAAAAGAAGAAATTGATGAGGTAATAAATGTTTCAATGAAAGGGTACCTAACCTCAACATCTTTCAAAAATTGACTCATATAGCCAATAGGCCTTTCTTCATGATCATTATCATACTGAGTAATAATAACACCCATGGATTTTTTGGTTGCATACATATAAAAATGAAAGGTTTGTTTGAGTAAGGTTTAATAAGCATAAGAGCAATTACAATGTCATATTTTATAAATGTTGAATCTAAACTTGCATCCCATAAAAAAATTCTATTTTTTCTTAAGTAAAATCTATAAAGGATTAGATTATCAACAAAATCAAAAATAAACTTATGCACAAAATTAAATTTAATAAAAAAAATCTAAGACCTTATTGATATTTAGGAGGGTGTAAATCCTTGATAGCTTTTATGCATTTAGGGTCAATTGAAATGCCATCTTTTGAAATAATATGAACTAATAATTTTCCTTTAGTAACTCTGAAAACTAATTTTTTAGGATATAGATCAATGCCATATTTTATACATCTAGTGAAAATTTGACACAAATGATCAATATGCCTATTTATCTTCTTTGAATTCATGGTAAAATCATCAAGGTAGACTTGAATTATGTTACCAATTAGGTCATCTAAATCTATATGCATAACTTTATGAAAAGTGGCACCACCATTCATTTAACCTAAGGGCATTATGTTATAGGCAAATGTTCTTATATATGTAGTAAATGTAGTCTTGTGTCTATCTTTTAGATTTATAAAGATAGACCAAAAAATATATCAAGAAGTGATATCATTTCATACCCTAAAACCTGTTGCAAAATGTGATCTATACTACATAAAAGAAAATTGTCGTTAACACTAGCTCTATCTAAATCTCTAAAATTTACACAAAGATGGATAGAAAGAGATAAATTAGCTATCCAATTTGAATATTGTACGTGAAAAATGACACCACCATATACCATCTTATCAAGATAATTATTGATGGTATCTTCCAATAAAGGGATTATCCTTCTAACTTTATGCCTAACAAGTTTTATACCTGGTTTAATAGGTATGCCATGTTATATAATATTGATATCATAACCCTTTAGGTATTTTTAGGACCAAGAAAATATATCTACAAAATCTTTAAATAATTTAGTAAATATAATTTTCTCCTTAGCAATATAATATTATCATAAATGTATAAACTTAAGATCTTTCTTAGTGCCAATATTAATTGGAACAGTCTCACCTGTAATTCTCCTAGATGGTTCTTTGCTTCATGAGATCTTAGGCTAATCATATGGTGTGAACATGGATTCTGACTTGACCAAACCAACATGTAGTTTGTTAGTGCTTAGATAAAAATAATCACCAAAATTTATTACATAACCATCATGGTTAGAATAATTACCCTTTAGAAAATGTATCAATATGTTCATCACAGTCAAATACATGAGAATTATCATTAAGATCAGGTAATTTGGGTCTAAAAAGTTTAGAAAAATACTAATCTATAGTTGGTTCATTGTTACTTAAGGTAGGATTGGAGGCAAAAAACAACAAGATCATTATCATGAAAATTAAATTATCTAAGGATATGTGTGATATTAAATGCCTCAAATTTTTAGTAAGTGACCAAACCAATTGGATGTATCTACGGAGATGAGTCTGATTATTTTTATAGATTTTAATTATTTGTCTAACAATTAATTTAGAATATCCAAAAACTTCTGAATGTTTGATATTCAATTCTAACACTTTTCAAGACCAAAACGTAGAGCCTCAAATTCAACTATGTTTTTAGTGTTTTCAAATGACAATTTATAAGTGGATAGAAAAACTCTACCTACATGAGGGATTAATATGATTCCAACACCACTCCCATGCTATGAACAAGCTCTATCAAAATAAAAATACTAGATATTTTCCTTGGAAATAGTTCTTATTTGTTGCTGATCAAGCTCATCCAAAGTTAATAACTCATAAGTTCCAACTCTAATTCACCATAATCAATGTTGGTTGGTATGGATTTTATAGGATTACTATTCCATTCCTCTCTATACACAACCATACTATTTTAATCAATAGGGATCCATGTAGTATCATTACCTACAAAATCACCAGTTTCTTTTGACTAATATCTGCCTAACAACTAACATAATTAGCAAAGATATATAAAAATTGCACATTTGAAATGCATCTAATTCTTTTATCCTAAGTTATATTAATAATAATGTGATAAAAACTATCAAAAATCTTTGTTTGGCAAGAATAAAAATAGTAAGTTTCTTGTTATTAGTTTCATAGGATATGTTTATTTAATCAAAAATAAACTTAAGCATGATGTTATTGGAAGATATTGTGCCAGGGATAAAGTTATGGACAACCTTATCAACAATTTTAACAAAATTTATGTAATCAACTATAGGATCATTGTATTGATCAAAAATAAAAGTAGATCATTATTATTAGACTCTTCCTGAAAACCTACAACATTCTTGAGACTTAGATTCTTAATAGCTTTGTTAATTTTATCAAGCTGACTAGGTAAACCAATAGCTTGAAGTAACGAGAAACCAATTTTATTAGTTACCAAATTATTTATAATATCATAATCCCCAACATCAGGATGAATAATATGAGTATAATTTTTGGACTTATAAGGAGGATATTGTGCATTATGGAATCCAATAAATAAAGGGTTATATTACTAAGAATTCATACTAGACTTATCTACAATAGTAATATTATGTGGAACTTCACCTTTATCTTGCATAAAAGGTTTGGAAGTAGACATTTGATTGTTATCTATATTTGAATTATCTTTAGGGATAAAATTATAATCCATTTTCCTTGTCTAAAAAATATAAATATTAGCAATTTTGATAGTCTTAAGACTTGTCAGAACCACACATGTTTATATTATCAACTATGTCAATGATAATACTATATTTTCCTTAGACAAATCTCTTAAATTTTTAAACAACTGTACATGTGTTAGGATCATGATCCATTTCAAAAAGATGACAATAATTAATATTTTATTCATTATTATATTTTTAAGGATTGGGAGATTTTCGTGATGTTGAGGGTTTGTTATTCAACTTCCACTTGACAACGACCAGATCATTGCCAAGATTATGTATGGATTTAATTTTATTTCCATTATCAAAGGTTAAAATAGTATAAGGTTGAACTAAAGAAAGTTAATGTTGGCTCTGCTAGGGTTTCTTCCATGTGCATCATTAAGTTGACCCTTGAATTTTTGTTAAGACAACTTGTATACATACTGTGGCCTTTATTAGGTTGCTTGCATGACTAACATTTATTATATTTTAGGTTTTCTTGCCTTTGGGTGAGTCCAAACTATTTTAATGACTTATCTATCTCTCCTAACTGATTTAGCCATAGATAAAAATGATGGAACATCTAGTAATAGTGCCCTAAAAGTGCTCAAGGAAGTTCATACTGAAGTTATACCATGAGGTAACTTTTTAGAACATGATGTTATTTTATCGATTTTATAATTTAACTCTACTTATTAGTGTCTAGAATAATTTTGTTTGATAGGTTATTTTATGGGTTGAATTCCCTCTAAAATTATGCTTAGATCCTAGATTCAAGCCCACTGGGCTACTCATGGCATAAAGCTTGAAAGCATCCAAAATATGACCAAAGGTTTTTTTCTATTTCATTTTGTTGATCCTTCCCATGCAAGAGATATTCTCCATAAGTCAACCACATGGTATGTTAGGAACTCGCTCAAGGTTCTCTACCCATGGACACAAGACCTTTTAGTCTCTGATTACACTGCTCTCAAAGGTCCCAGTTTTGGGTAGAATTTCCAAGTCTTCCATTCCCTTATTGGCATTTTTTTCACCATATTACTTCTTTCAAAGGTCAAGTTGTTTGCCATGAGTAAAATAGGTTCTAATCTATTAGGCCACATAAATAGGTTTATGTGGAGGTAGACCTCTCTCGAGGCCTTAAAGAGTTTGTGGAGATTCAAGTTGGAGATGTGAGACACTCCCAACGGGTTCTATATATCAATTTTCTGAATACCTACTTTCACTACCAAGCCACCAACTCTTAAAATTTAGGACTGTCCCATTTAGATATCCCATAACAATGTACCCAATCACTCACCTTCTCCTCCTAATCCCTCTCTAAAAGTTGGAAAAAAAATAAAGATGGATGGACTGCGGTAGGTAAGAAAAAAAACCACATTAAAGTTGCAAGCTCAAATGAAAGAAATCTTAAAGCAGGTAAACCATCAACAAGTAATATCCCATAGGACTAGGATCCTATCAAGAAAGAGCCTTCTCAGTCTTAGGCTAAATATTTGAAAGTGATAGAAAAACCTAGGGTCTATAACACCCCTCTTACAACCAATGTTCTATGTCATGGTTCAAGGGCTTCTTAGCTCAATTTTTCCATTTTTTAGACTCATAGCTAACCACTCTACCAATTATTGCTTAGTGGTTTGTACCCAAATTCTCTTGAAACCCTCCTAGGAGGTGCAAATATTTAGAGGAATGAGAGTATCAAGTTGAATATGCTATGAGGAAACAAGAAAAATTAGATTTTTTTAAATGCCAATAGTGGGCATTTTTTATAGAATCACTATGATGCCTTAGAAGGCCTAGATTCTAAAGATATGTTTCTCAACACTCATCATCTATGAATTACTTTCCATAGAATGTTTGGGTTCTTATAGACCCAAAATTCAAGTTTATTGTGTGTGATTTCAGAAGGAAGTTTCCTGAGATGGACATTCTTTATCTATAATAAGTGAAGGTGGCATATCTTTTATTGATGGTGGTCAATAACTCTATCTGGCATGATAGTATTGTTTTGCATAGTAATCATGAGGTGGGATGTGGTGGTGTAATCATGCTTATTTATCCAAGGTGGAAACCACACTTAGTGCAATCTGGAGTGGATCCCACCAATTAGTTAGTTTGGGCCCTTTTCAACATTGAAATCCATTCCTTTGGATTTATTAATATTTACACTTTGATTGACACCATTGAGCATAATAATTTATGTGATGGATTATGGAGTATCTCCTTGATTATCATTAGGTCATTTATGGTAACTTAAATATGGTTACATCTCTTGAAAACAAAGTGAACCACCTACCAATGTGTTGGTTAGTTGGTGAAAGGGAGGTGTGGTATTATATGTGCACTAAATAGGGATTTTATGACTCAAAATTGATCCACCAACCTATAAACAAAGTGTGGTACACTTGGAATAATCTCAGGTATGGCCTTGCATGGTTTATAAAATGCCTAGATCGAGTAATGATGTCTACTAAGTTATATTTTTCCTTCAATAATGGATTTTCTCCTTGGTGTAGGATCTACTAGATTTTGGGATTTCTGATCACTCCCCCATTCAATTTCAAGTGACATGGTAGTTCATGAAACCCAAGGTTCATAAAATCCAATTATTCCTCAATACCTCCTTGCTCAAGCATAGACCCATGGTGGCTCACATTCATAGAGTTTGGAATCTATATCTTTGTCTAACCCAAGATTTTAGTTAGATTCTCTAGTGGAATGATGACATCAAAAGGACTTCTCACTTTTTGAGAATCTATGGCTACCAACTTGCTAAAATTCAATGACACTCTTACCCTACTACTTCCTTAGAGCTTAGCTATGCAACTTTAGCCCTGGAAAAATATTCCTTCAATGAGATATTTTAGGTTAGATTCTCTTCTTTTTAACATTGCATCCAGATTATAGACAGTTACAATGCCCTAGGAGCTCAAATCAAAACTAGACTTCACTGGCTCAAGATAGGGGACAAAGCCTACAAAGAGTTATTTCAAATGCTTAGAGATAAAAAATCAAATCAACAAATTCATGATATCTCTAATGATGGTAGGAGATTATCATAGATGCTAAAAATTGTTAAAGCCTTTGCCCACCATTATCAACATGTGTTCAAAGCTCAAGTATCCTCTATAGAGTGTGACATAGCCCTTTAGTAGTGTCTCATAATGGTGCCTTACAAACTCACTCCTGCTCAATGAGTATCTTGTGTTAGGATCTTCACTATGGATGATGTGTAAGAGGTAGTGGATCATATGGTGAATGATAAAGATCTAGACATTGATAGATTCCATTATGAATTTTATAAAACCATTTGAGACCTTTTAGGTTCTAACTTATTCCATGTCTATCAAGAAGATTTTTTAAAACATTCTTTAGGGAAGAATATAAATAAAGGATACATTAAATTCATACCTAAATAAGGGGTTATTGAGCTGATCTATAATTAATGGGTAATCACCCTCTTGACTATTTCTTACAAAATCATTGTTAAAGCTTTGGCATTCTGATTATGTAATATGTTATCACAAATCATTCACCCTCAATAAACATGATTCTTTAGAAATAGGTATATATTAGACAATATCATTATGGTTTGGGAAGGAATGGACAGGGCTAGGAGATCTAATAAAAAATCTATGCTCATAAAAATTGACTTTGAAAAAGCTTATGACCATATTGAGTGGCCTTTCATCTTATCCATGCTTAAATCCCTAAGTTTTGGGCCTATTTTCATTTAAACCATCCAGATGATTTTTTCAAATGCCTCAACTATCTTCTCTATTAATGGATTCACCTTAGAATAATTTGTTTTTTTTGGTCTACTCACCAAGGATGCTCCTTGGCACATGCCCTTTATGTGCTTGCATTAAAGGGTTTTGGATACCTTCTTAGCAATGCCTAAGTTAGGGCCCCTATTAAAGGAATCTATCTTCCTCTAGATAAAGAAACCCCTAAGGAAGATATGCAATTATTTAATGGTCACTTTTTTTATGATTCTTTCCTTACTATTATTGAAAAAGAGGATATTGTGGATAATGCCTTGTATTGTCTTAACACCTTCTGCCTTACTTTTGTCTCAAACATCCAATGAAAAAAATTGATGTTATAAGCAATCATACCTCCCCCTAATGATGCAGATTGCAAGTATGGTTGGGCTTGGATCTAATATGATGAAATATTTAAGTTTCTTGGCATCCCTTTTGCTTTTGATGCCTCTCTGCCCATGTTGTGGTAATATGTTATTGATAGAGTAACAAAAAACTATAATATTGGGTGACTAAGCCCTTATCATTAACAATAAAATTTCAAATTTACTTGAAAGTGCTTGTGACCACCCATGTTTACTACTCTTCATGTTGGGTGCCTTCCAAGAATTCTTACCAAAAAACTTGAAAAGATTCTTGGAGACTTCCTTTGGGCTAATTCTTCACATGTCTATGGCTTCCGCAAGGTTTTTTGGGAATACTACTACCTCATATGGGATGTTGGAGGTATGGGACTCATCGACATGGCTCAGCAAGGAGTTTTCTTATGTGTCAAATGGATTGTGTGGTCCATTGAAGGAAAATAGTCTTGGAAGGTGTTGTTTTAGCACTATATTTCTTCAAGCCTCCCCAAAGGCAAAAAAGCTTGAAAAGGACTTGGCTTCTCCAATCTACTCAGCATCAAAACCCCTATTCAAATTATAGGGTTCTTTATTGCTAAAATCATCTAAAAAGCATGGTAAAATATCAAACCATGGCTTATATGGAATGACTCAGGTTTCTGAGATGGGTTATCCATTAACTCACATTTCCTATGGTGGTCACCTATTATAAATTTCAATGAAGTCCCTTTGGATAAGGTTCCCTAGATCAATGCTCTCAAGTTGTTTCATAGAGGCATCCATACTATCCAACACATGTTTTGTATATATTCTCACTCTTGGCTATCTTAGGAGGAGGTGAAAACCAAATTATGGTTAGCCAACTTTGATAGAGAGTCTTAAGAATAAATCCTTATTATTATTCCACCTTCAATGCTTCATAAAATCTCTATTATTTCTACTCATTCTTGGTGGAAGGACTATAAATGGTATGTTGAAACTTTATTTCATAATTACACTCCTCGACTTAGCTATGGGTGGATTACTCCCCACATGCCCATGGTGGACAAGCTTAAATCTAATTGGGGTTTTCATTCTTCATTTCATACCTGGTGCTTCTATTTTCATACTATCTAGAAGGCTTGTTTAGAGCCTAAGTTAACTCACTTCACTTGGTGTGTTCTCTATCAAGACCTATTGATAATCAGATGGCTTGTGAATTTAGTAATTTACCTTCCCAAATTCCCTTTATGTGGCCATCTAGAAATGTTCCCTCATTTTCTAGCACTGCTTCAAAGCCCAATAGATCTAAACATAGATTTTTGACCTTTTTAAGCCTTTCCAACTTGAGTTCTTTCAATGGTAGCATATCCTTCTTGGAAATAAGCTTGCCTTGACTTTTAATTTCACCCAATTTTGGCATACTTTCAGAGTGGAGATTCTATTTTAGTTATGGAAACAAATAAATAATGTAGTGTTTAGCAATGTTTCTTCAAATTATAATTTTTTTGCTTTCAACAAATCTTCCATTATTTCCAATGTACTTTTGTAGATTAAAGTATACGTAAATAAAGTTTCCATAAAAATTGGCCATCTTTAGGACCTTCTCACTCATTGGGGAGATGTTCCTTGTGATATGGCATGGATTCCTCCTCCACTTAGGGATAATAAAATTGCTAGAAGAAATGCTGGTCCTCCTCTTAGAGGTGGTTACTGATGTAGTCAGTCTCAACACTACTCTCATAGTGTAAATTGTATCATCACATGTCTCCTCCTGGATAATAGCAAGGGTGGAAGCCCTTGCCTCCTTCCCCTGCTAGGCAAGATGGTTTGGGTGCTCCTCATCCTCCGCTACATCCAAATGCTTGGGGGTACCACCTAGAGGTAGGACAAACATGATGGATAAGTTCCACAGGCTCTCTCTTATCATTTTTCCTACTTACAAACAAAAAGATGATAAGGACATAGCTCAAGCTTTTGGTTGGGAGCCAATTCCAGATGTTAATGACTTGTCTATCTTGGGTCAAGGTCTGGATGATATGGATCTTATGCCTTCTAGCCTTGATTTGGAAGCTTAATTATGTTTCCTTTTATGTTTATAATGTCATGATGACTTGTTCCTAGGCAAGGCCTAGCATTATTTTTTGCTTCTATAGTGTTTGTTCCTAAGCTTGGCCTAGTTTGACTCTAGGTGTGATTCCATACCACCTATTTTTTTGTGAATTATTTTTATATTATATATTTTTTTAATATATAAATATATTTCATAAATAAAATTATAAGGCCATTTTTTTGGATTGAAAATCACTTTTTTATTAATTTAAAATAAATACTAATAGTACAATGCTAGTCATACAAAAAATAGGTAGAAACATTTTAACTTATTTTTATATTCAATGTAAAAAGTAATTATAGCATCATATTATATTATGTGTTTATCTTATAAATCCATTTTATATTTTAAAGGTAGTGCACTAAAAAATAATAATATAGATAATTTTTTGTATGGTCTCATGTCATGTGGTATTTTATGATGTAGCTTAGTAAATCTAGTATAAAGTGGTAAATAGTCTCACTTGGGTCAATAAAAATATTCACAAGTTCATTAACTAAGTCTATATCTTCTTTAGGCTTGCCAAAATAGAGTTCTATCCAATCTTCTACATCTTTCCATGTATTGATGACCCTAATAGGTGTACCACTAAAACATTGGTATGTTTTACCTTCTAAAGTTTTTAAAAATACCCTAAGATAAACTTTTCATTAGTTATACCAATGGTAGTGTACATCAAATTAAAACATCTAGATGATCTTCCAAAAATCTATTGGGATTTCCTAAAATTTTTGGGACATTAATTCCTTTAATTGAGGGTAGCTTACTAGGATGGTTGTCGATATTAATTGGATTTCCACAAACCAAGGATTTACTACGGACTATTCATTTTATATATTAGACTCAATTTAAATATCAATTACTTCAATTTGGTCTCTATCATTCTACAAACTAGGAATGTGGTTTCTAACTCTATCTATGGATTATTATTCCATTAGAAGATTCATCGGGATCTACAATTTTAATAGTTCAACTAGTTATATACATTTATTAGGATTAGTAGGAATAATAAAATCTTAAAATGAAATATCTTAGAAATAAATTGAGTTCTAGGTGGAGGATTAGTAGCCAAGGTTTGTTCTCTTTCTTACTAAATGTGACAATTTTATTTCTGAATATGAAACTTGGTTTGAAGGCCAAATGTGGCATACCTATCTATCTCAAAGGATTCATTTTATTGAAAATTAATTCTCTCAGAGTAATAAAACCTCAATATTTTAATAGAATCAACTTAATTACTTCAAATAGATATGAATTAATAATTAGATTACAGATATAATCCAACCTATCAATACAATGAAGTATATAGAAGAGGTAATATATTGAAATAAATATCTCTGATTCTTTATATTCTCAAATAAGTAAAGGATCTCTCACAACTAATTTTTTAACACCACAAAAAATTAAAATAGACTAAAGGAGAAGTAACATAATAAATTGAAGGAAAGATAGATGAAATCCTAACAAAGGAATGATGATTACAACCAACATTAATCTAATCTATGACTATATATATATAAGATTAAATCTAAATTAATAAAGATATTATAACTAATGAGTTAAAGCTAACAAAGGTTAAGATAATTAATGGTTATAATCTATAAATTTAAATGATTATAGGTTGCATAAAATAGAAAGCTACAAAATCAAGAAGAAACTAGAGAAGTGAACTATATAAAAAATAACTAAGAGAAAAGAATAAAATAAATTAAACTAATCTAAGAAAAGAGAAGGAAACTAAATGAAAATAATAACTAAAGATTATGAAAAAAGAGTCAACTCAAGATAAAATGAAATGGAAGTAATATATATTGAGAAAACTATTCATATCAACTAATTACAATCATATCATAATTGAAAATCAGTATAAAATATAAAATTCTAATAATCTATCATAAATTATGAAGTGTTCATTATTATCTAGATGAATTAAAATGGTTTTTCACATATGAATATGTATCTACAATCATCAAAGAAATTAATACCTAAAAATCTCATATAATTAGTTATAAATCAATCAAGAAAACTTGGATATACATGCATTACTCAAGAAAAAAACTTCATCATTAGAGAAGATGTTATCAATCTATTTTCAAGTTATGATCAATCTCATAGATCTTTTCAAAGCAAGAAGAAAGATGTGAAAATTATAAAACAAAGAGCTCTTAATACTTATATGTTTTCTCCTCCTTTTGTTATGTATTTCGATTCCTTTGATTAAAAGTTAAAACTAACCTTCAATCAATTAGTTTATAAAGTCAATTAACTTAAAATAAGTTAATCACTTTATAATCAAATGTTTTACTATCTTAATTCATAACTTAACTTTATAACCTTTTAAACTTTATTGATAAATTTCATAAACTCGAGAAATAATTTATAATATAGACCAATATAATAATATATAATGGTTGGGGGCCCTTATGACTTGTATAACATAACTAAAATATCATTTCTAAGTGTATATAAATTAAATGATCAAAATTTAATAATGTATAATGATTCAAATAATTCATAACATCACAATCTATAAGGTAACATAACATTATCTAGAATGAACACCATATGATCAAATGCTAAGTAAGTGAAGTATTCAACAAAATACTACTATAGAAACATATTGAATAGCCATTAAAAAAACTAATCAAAATATCATTGAAATAATAGATGAATAACTACTAATAAAATTGAGCATGCTATCAAAATTGTAGCTGTATAAGAGTACCGAGAATCCACTATAAAGAAGTACATAACTAAAAATAGTAGCAAACATATTCTATGGAAAGTATCTTAACAAAATCAATATAAACACCATAATTAAAACACCATACTAAAAATATTTTCAGTTAAAATCACCATATGAAATTAAATTTATTAATGGCACTCCTTTATATATTTGGTACTTTGTATGCTCTAGCAATGAATTAGGGAACTCAACAATATTGGTTTTTCCATAATCATTATCTACCTCGAGCTTAACTTTATTTGTCACTTGAGTGACCATGGGTTAGGATGTAAGACTAAACATATAATTTTTACTAGTTTATGCAAGATTATTAGGGGTAGATGCATCAAGCCTAGGTATAATAGCCAATGGAGGATTAAGATTAGTTAGATTTAGGTTAAGTTTAGGAAAGAACTTGACATAATTGAAAACATGGTTTTTATTAGGAATAGAGTCAAGAGATGTATGCATGTGTTGAGAATATTCACTTGGTGTACTTCATCCAAAAGGATGAGAATTCCAAGTGGCTCATCTCAAACTATTATGAAAAATATTACCTCACATATTAAAAGAGGGAGATGATACATTATCCAAAGGATTAAAAATGTTTGGGTCATTCACATAAAAATGTATATAAATAGGGGTTCCATGATCAAAATAATGAGAGAAGGCATTGGCATCACTATGGCCTCAAAAAGGTATATCATGATGACTACTCTATGAAGGACTACCTCCACTCTTATGTGTATTATCTTTACCCTAGACATTTCTGTCAGATTCTCTTGAGTCTAGAGTCCAATCTGACATAGCTTCTAGATTGAAAAGTTTCAAAGGAATACCTACAATAGTTAAAATTTAAATAATTTAACTTTAATTTATCATAACAATGCATGAAACTATTCAAAATTTCAGCAATCATTCTATAAAACTATCCTCAAACATACCGAATTCCATTTCCCAACTAATGAGTCATGTATGAACATAAATATTATACATCCTTAAGGCATGTAATTCTATTGATTTTCATTTCAACATAAAAAACATGAAGATAAAAAATTACTAAAATCTGCATATTTATTGTGAAATCCTATCATTATTTCCATAATAATCTGATTATTGAATATTTCATTTGGATAATAAAAATAAATGCTTTCAAACAGATAAATTCTATAAAATAACTAATTTACCAAAACATATTACATATCAAAATACTAACATAAAACCTTTCATGTGCTCCATGGAGACTCAAGAAACTTACAAAAATGTAAAAGTGTGAACCAGTTGTAAAACAAAAA
This sequence comes from Torreya grandis, assembly GCA_037957365.1. NCBI lineage: Eukaryota > Viridiplantae > Streptophyta > Pinopsida > Cupressales > Taxaceae > Torreya > Torreya grandis. Next base: position 1,785,599 of record JARHVA010002554.1, on the reverse strand, counting down.
AACTTTATGTATAGTTTTTTTGAAAATAACTATATGCATAAAGTCAATTATGCAAGAATATTTCAATTTTTATTTCCATCTTAAAATGATAGACTTTCACATTCAAAGACTATATTGAATGACATATTTACAATAACCCTTTCGTATTTGAGTTTGATAGGAGCTTTGAAATTTACATGCATGTGCATGAATAGAATGAGGGTTTTGAGGAAAAACTTAAAAAATTTAATATTTTATTTATAAGCCTTTGCTTAAATAAATTTTAAAACCACATGTAGAAAGAATGACCAAAATAAAAATCACAAAGGTGAATAAAGATACCTTCAAATCCTGACAAAGTTATTTCCATGAATTAAACTAAAATTTCAAGTTTTGAGAGACTCATGCTTATTAAATAAAAAGGCCATTATTTCTATTCATCAGTTTACAATAAAGAGGAAATATTATCAAGCATTTAATAATTATAATGCAAACACATAAAACCATCCATAAATGAAAATCGTGATTACAAATCGACATAACAAAACCCTGAAAACACTTTCCTTTACTACAACATGCTCAAATATAAGTTTTCATAACACATTAATAGTGAGCTTATGAGTTCTACCAACCTTATAGTAAGAAAGACTAGAATATGTAGACAAGATCATGTAAAAATTATAACCATTTTATTAAAATGAGATGATCCTTATGCTTAAAACCCAAAATAAAGTTTATCTCATAGATGCAATGAACTAGAAAGTATTTATTTATTGCATGTAAACAATACATTCAATTTTATTTTTAAGAAATAAAATTCACGTAAGTCTTAGCTCAAAGTATTACCATTTCCTCTTTTTGTTTTTATGTACATGGTAAGAGTAATGCATGCACAAAACGTAAATAACAAGCACATTGATATGTTTTAAATCAATGATAATATTTACACATGAACAAAGATTCTTAATAAACTTGAATGTATCTACTATTTCATCTTTTAAACCACAAAAGATTGTATATACCAAGTGAATGATGTGCATGCAAGATAGATAAAAAATGAAGAACAATATCGCCCTTAAAATATGCATTGCATTCCAAAAAATTAATTTCCATCCCTACCAAGAAATTTGAGTGATCTTGAATCAAATAAGTCCATACTAATCACCTTGTTGAATCTCAAAAACCAATTCCATGGAGTGAAATTTTGACCAGAGAGTTTGAGTCGAATGAGAGGCAAATATAATAACTAATTATTTTATGGTGGACATTTTTCCTAATACACAATAAGGTAGTTACATTAAATGTATCCTCTAAGTTGGTATACAAGAAAAACTTCTAGACAATCTTCTAAATGAACAATGCCAAATAATGCATTGGAATCCACTAAAAGGGTTTAAACAAGTCCAATTTTGGTGAACTCTAAATTCTCTGCCAACGTTAAATTACTAATAAATAGATTAATGATGTACCAATGATTTTAATGTAAATATTTCCATGTACACTGAAATCCACTATCCCTTTGTTATATCTTCTACCTATATTTCCAATGGTTTTTATATTATATGCCTAAAAAATTGAAACATTTCCACATGACCTACTAAAACATAACCATTAATATAGTGTTTGATAAGTGGGGTTATGATTAATATATTTTAAGATCTAGTTAATGAACAAATTTCAAAGTCATATAATAATTTGATAATAAATTATCAAGTATGGCAAACAAGCTCTCATTTTTCAATCAAATGAAAATTAAAGGTAGTTACAAACCTGAATTCCAATGTGAATTTTGAAAAACTAATATACATGTCAATCTAGGTTATCAACTGAGTTCACCAACTTCAACTTGCATTGGAAAATTGTTCAAGAGATCAAGTGCACAATTAACACATGAAATTACATAAATATTGAAGCATCCATTATCAAAATAACACTATGATAGGATCTTCATAGTCAAATACAAATGGATTATAAATGTATTATTCTTTGATATTGCATTTTTACGACAGTTATGAAAACATCATTTTCACCCTTTTATGCATAGAAATGGTTTTTATGATAAATTGATCACAAATGTTATGCACTGTTTGATTCAATTTAAATGATGTTACAAATGTTTGAAATCAACAAAATCTAGCTTTATGTCATGTCAAATCATACATATAAAAAATAACCATTAAATGAATGCAAACAAGTTTTCCCCTACCAAGCGGTTTTAAATTTTATTGCACATGCCATCATATGCGAGAATTTGAAAAAATTTAAGCTTTAAATGAGGGGTGCTGAAATTAGATATAACATACTGTAAAATCCTCACACATGTGACAATGATAATAAAGATAAATTTATAGTTCTAACAAAGCAATAACCATATGTGGATTTATTTAAGTCCTTATAAAATTCTATGGTATCTTTTGGAGCCTCAAAACATTAAATTGTCACTACATAGTATAATTATTTTATGCAAAAATAAAGGAGTCTGAGTGTTGCTAAAAGGTCTTTGATGATCTATATTTTCACCACACAAGTATTTTGATAATTTGAGATAAAATTAGATCATGGAATTGACATATCACAAGCATGTATTTCATCAATGCACTTAATTTAGAGATTTCATAATAACCGCACCTAAAGAAGGTTTCATTTTTAGAAGGGGTGACTTTGTTCTATAAATATAGTTGGGAGACTTGAGCAAGGATACTATAGTATCTTATGTGATAACTGTATAATTTTTTGGTTGTTGATCATGTTACCCTTCTACAGTAAAATGTTTATATTTTTTTTTACATAACAGTATGAGGTAGACATGTTTTTTAGGATCGTTCATGCTAGGAATAGTTATAGTTTCTTTGAGGATGAGATAAAATTATAAAGGCCAAGTAAATATTTTCAAGATTATTTAGTGGAATTATAAGAGCATAAATATACACTAAAAATGCTAAAATCATATCACATTTCTCCAAAAAGGTTGTAATCATAGTAAAATTGATGTGAAGTATCATACAAAGCTTCAATGTATGTTCCAAACATTTTGGATGAAGGTTATATAATAATTTACATAAGTAAAATGCATATATAACATGTTATGTATATAAATACCATCTAATTGATACTTACTAAGGAAAATAAGTGCAAACCAATGGTTACCAGAAGTAATGATGAGTGAAGATATGTAACCTTTAGATTTAAAAGGGTATATAAGGATGCAAATGGTGTGGAATAAAATATATCATATCATAATAATAAAGACAAGTACATAAGATAAATAAAAGAGAATACTAAGAGGAATACACAGGAATATAGAAAGAGATATAAAGTTCATAGGTATAACGTAAAAAGATATATGGAATGTAACAGGGGTTTTATAATTATATATGAGAATAAAAAGAGTTAGAGTAGGAAACATCTGTGTACTATGTATGTGAATGAATGGATAATGAATTCATATATTAACTAAGGATTACCCCCAATACTAACCTCTATGTAACATTAAATCTAATCAAAGTTAAATTGAACCACATAAATATCTGTAACTAGGTTGCATATTTTATGTCAACATAATTTCCATAAGAATTAGTTGACAAAATGATTTCAATAATTGGGTGTTTCCTTGAATAAATCCTAATGAAATGAGTAGGATGTGATAAACAATTACCCTTCATCTAAAGGCCTTAAAATTAGATCCATAAATAAAGGATATTTTATTAACAATATCAGATGAAACCCTTAAAATGGATTCATAGGGTGGTTGCCCTAATTCTATCTATGACTCATTACATGACATATGTGCTTATTTGTAGAACCTTAATAGTTAAGGCAATGAACTTAAGGAAAAATTATCCCTTGTTTCAAACCATTGTAAATTAGATGTTACTCATCACATCAGACATTTGAAGCATGTCATGCGAAACTAAACCTTTTCGATCAAGATAATATAAAATAAAGTATAATATTAAAACAAGTATTATTCTAAGATTACCAAAAACATACACCCATTTTTGAAAAACATTCCACACAACATAATGGTATTCAGTTTATATATAAAAATTAACATTGCCTCATTTAATACCCAGTACTCTGGCTTGTCTAGTATTGATTCTAAGAAATATTTCCCTTCCCAAAGTGGTAAAGTGAAAATAATGCAACATTGTGCCTAGGTTACTTGTTGTAAACCTTGACATATTTCCCCTAAGGGTAGAATTCACAAGTACCTTCCCTTTTTTCATAATCATAAAGTATGGCATTCCTTTAATTCCTTTAGATCAAAATTTAATAGAGATTTAGGGAGAAACATAGTGCCTTGAGCTACCTAGAGCTGAATTCTTTTATGACTAACTAACATAAGAATATTGGGTAATTAATTTAAGATATACTAATATTTATATCAAATATAATCCACCAAATTTCTCATAATGATAGGCCTATATTCTTTCATTGATCATAATTAAGTAGTTGATACCAAAACTATGACTAGGCCATGTAATGTATGACACATATCAGGAGTACATTTCAAATTCAAAAGACAATAACATATAATTTAATAAAAACCTACATGTATTAATGACACTGCACAACATGACCTAATGTAATTGACTCATTTTGAGTTTGGGACATGCTACCTTTCACTATTTTAATTCCCATTTCAATGCCCTATCTCATATATTTTCTAAGGATTAAAAGAATAAAATACCCACACAAACTTGTATCCTATCTCTTATCATATTGTATACACATAATCCTCTTCATTTATCTTTAAAAATTTGATTTTCTCACCCTTTTGGCATCTCGTGATAAGTATACAATCTTGTGGCCATATGAAATAATAAAAATATTTCTTGCAGCATGCCACATAATTGTCACTTACATCAAAGCTCACCTAACAATTCATAATATATATGAAGTTTCAAAGTAACTTAGTGAATTTATATACACATTACCATACATTATACACACATCACATCCCTCACAGCTTATACAATCTTGCACAAGAAATTATTAAGACTTAAAACTCCTTTAGTCCTACACATCTCACAATGCAACACTTATAGCTATTGTAACCTCAAGTTAGCTCATGTTGTAATATTCATGTGAATATTCTATATTTATACTTATAATATTCATATCCTCTACAATTTTTCACACTAATTCACAATATGTGTAACTTCTCACATCATTGCATAACACTTCATAGCCTTTTGGGACAAGAATATACTTGCACATTGTTCTTCAACATTCCACATGTTAGTCTCATTAATCACTTGGTTAGGGAAGATGACGTGACTTTTAATCATCCTTCATACAACCATAAATATTTTTAACTACCATATTTTCACTCATACATGTATATGTATTGTAATCACCTTCTTCACACATTTATGCATCCATAGAGTTGAGATATCAAACATAGTCCAAAAATAATGTTTTTAGTCTTCATCTAGCATTCATACAAAACTAGAGTCCTTTATTCTCTTATAATATCCTAAGCAGGCATCCATTGAAAAAGTAGTGGACAAAAACGCAGCAATCAAAAACATAGTGTGAAAAATGTAACAAGGATAAAATGTAGTAAGGAAAATATGTAGCAAGGACAAAACATTGTAGGAACAAAACATAGTAAAGGATGCGCTCACACAAAAGATGACACAACTTTCAACTAAAGGTTCAAACTCATGAAATCACATTTTCCTCTTATTTTGCTTGTAAATTTGGTGCATTACTTTTCTAGCATGAAATGTTAACTACTATCACCAAAATGAACTAGACAACAAATAAACAATGTGATAATCACTAAAATGTCCCAATTGTGCTTTTTGTGACATTACCAATACCTCTATGTTTTTTCCTCTCTTTGTTTTTCCCTCACGACATTTTTTTCATACTATATTTTTACTTATACATTATCAAATAAAGCCTCATAAGCAATCAATAAGGAAGCATTCTCATTTAATCACATTAATTTTCACTCTTATCCTTTTTGACTCATTGTACACATATGTGATTTTCCCTATTATACCCATTAAATATAATTTTTATTTCTACATATTATTATTTTTCTTATCTTGAATGTGTTTAGGTACATTATTATAGTTAATATTTCTTTTACATTCTAAAATCTACCTCTTATATCTAAGAGTGGAATTATCCACTACACAGCTAGTCCTAGGCACTACCATTCAAATCATGAGTATCAAATCATAGTTATTTATTATCCTAGTAAACATGTGAGCATAATGGGAGAAAGAAGGATTATTGGTCGACTTTGTTTCAACCTACCTAAAAGAGTGTTGTATCAAGGCCAATATGAATGATGCCTAGAAGAAAACTAAGGTAGCCCTAGATATCCAAATTATTATTGAGGATGCCAATGAAGCATAATGCACTAAAATTTTGGCTAATTCCATGAGTTTATGTTTCATCTCAACATGACATTTGCATCATCTTTCTCACAATTCGATCACTAGCATACCCCCTTTAAAGTGCAATTCAATATTTGTTGGGATGGGGGTGTGGAGGTAAATCCAAGAACAAACACACCTGTTCTAATTCCACCTGTTAGGATCTTGCTCCTCAGAAAGAGCACAGTATGATTACCAAATATAAGCAATTGAATATGCGGAAATAACCAGAAACATAAGTAACTAGAATTCACCAATAGCACATAATATGAGAGACAATACACTATCTTGTATTAACACTATACAGAAAAGAATACAATCAAAGAGCTGCCACACTCTTTCACCTTACAGAGATTCGCCACACCTCAAGTGTATAGTAATTCTTCTCACACACACTCTCCTACACAAAAAATGGTCCCAACAACCAACTCACACATAGAATTAGTGTTCACCTCACCAACCAGTCAGTAATAACCCTGCCGGTACACCAAGCACTCTATAGCACTTCAAGCTGATCTCTCATGAACCTGTAACCTGCAATTCAAAGACCAAACTTACATGTAGATCCCCAATGAGCTTGCAACAACCTGCAACTCACAGATCTTACAACTAGAAGGAACTCTTCCTTTCTATCTCATGCCTTAAACAATACATGCCAATGGGTCTATAAATAGATCCCTAACTCAAACAATAACTTAGACTCTTAATTTGGACAATTATCCTCGCAGCCCAAGACTCTAACTAGTCTCAACATGCAAACTCTTCGTTCACTTAACTAACTATCCGTGAAATGAGTAGTTCTGGAACACACAGGCGATTGACGTTGATCCTTGCTTGTCTGGTTCTACCGATGTCGGCCGACTTCTTGCTGTCACTGGTGGCCTTCTGCACTGGTCTCTACCGACGTCGGTCCTGCTATCGACGCCGGTGCTCCTGGATCTCAGCAACCATTATTCCTTCAGTTTGCAAAGGGTTGAAGCTTTTAGCTCCACAACCTAACAATCTCCCACTTGGAGATAAACAGTTGCAACCTGTACCTGTACCTGTACACCATCTAGTTTGTTCCCTTGGCTTTGTATCCCTCCTCAAGATCACTCTTGAAGACCAACCACCACAAAATCTGTGGTGCAAAAACTGTCATCCAAATTACCTGCCACATCCGCATCTACAACCATGTAGAAAAAGAACTTGACCCTGCATAGCATGTGCACCTGCTGCTGGTCCCACTGAACTGCCCTTCAGTATTACTCTCCCGGATTGACTCCAAACTTGTGACAACTCCCACTGCTTGGGAAAACTCAGGTTTAGTACATACCATGCACTCAACCTCATTATGTGAATCAAGACACCTGTTCTATGAACTGTCTAACCATCGGCGTGCTAACCGGCTTCACATAATCATCCTAAAACAAAGTCAACAAGACCTCCATGTCTCTAGATCACACTCATGCCAAAGAATCTTTCTGCTCCCAGATTCTCCATGACAAACCCCTGAACTAGCTTTACCTTTAGTTCAGCAATACCTGTATATGTAACCCTGCAACAAGCACATCATACAGAAAATAGGATAATGTAGCTAATATTATCCAACCTGGTAAAGAGAAACACAATGATCAAACCTCCATTGCCCTGTAGCTAATACAAGATCATATACCCTGATCTTCCATCTCACGTATCCATTTCTGCTCTTCTTCATCCTTAATATCCATTCATCTCTCAGTGCTTACTTCCAGCTGGCAACACTACCCAAAACACCTATTTGGTTCTCCTCCAAGGAATCACATCCTCATCCATGCCAAGCTCCCACTGTTTCCTGGATCTACCTGTTCTACTTCTTCAACAACTTCTTGGTTCTATACCATAAGTGAGCAACAAGTAGTGTAAAGAAGGGAAATGACGAATTTAAGAACTTACTTACACCTTCAGTCCTCCATATGGGCGCTTGAGACTCCATGACAACTAGCTGTCCACCCAAAATTCGTCTCAGTAACCAATGCCGATCACATCTCAGTCTACAGCCGACCGATGTCGGTTCCCTGTGACTGCCTCCCTACCGACGTCAGTTTCCCCTGGCCGACGCCGGTCTCTGTCTGTCCTGAGTCACCGACGTCGGGCTGAACATAGCCAACCTCGGTCCCTGTCTGGACACTGACGCCGGTTTTCCTACCGACGTCGGTCTCTGTGTTTTTCTTGTGAGACCTGACTTTTTCCTGCGAGCTCTTTTTGGATCAAAACCTTGTCCAAATCACCCTTGCTCTGCTCAGAATTCCTCTGCACCTTGTGCTGAACTCTGTCCGTCACTTTCTCCTTGAAAACCAAGGCTTTCTTGTTCTTGTCACTAACATCAGATTCCTCAAGAAACCTCACCTTCTTCTTCTGTATACAGAAACCACGATCCATGCCTTCCAAATCTGAAAGCATACTCTTTGACTCAAGAACAAACATCTCCTTCTTATCTATGTGACCAAGCCTATTAAGCCACATCTCCAAATCTACAGCTGAAGTAGATAACCTAGAAAGAGAATCAGTAAAACAAGTAGATAGATAAAGCGTACCTACTTTCTTACCTCTAGCTACAACAAGTGTACCCTTGGTAACCTTCCAAGAGTCCGCTGTGAGAGTTACTGTGCAACCCTCTTCACCCAAACTTCTAACAGAAATCAGATTCCGCTTCAGAACTGGGACATGCATGACCTCCTTTAACACCCATGTGTCACCTGTCTGCAATTTCAGCTTCACTTTGCCTTTGCCAACAATTTGACAAGGCTTACCATCCCCTACACAAATTTCTCCAAAGTCTCCCTGGACATACTCATGAAAAAATTCCCTATGTGGGGATGCATGAAAAGAGGCACTAGAATCTAATACCCAAGATTCTACTTTATCCAAAGAACATACCAGAGCATCTTGTGCAACGTAACCCACAACATTTGCTTCTTCTCCATGTCCTTCATGCTGATCTTCACCCGATCTGTAATCTCTCTTTAAGTGCCCTTGCTTTCCACATTTCCAGCAGGTTATTCTGCCATACTTGGACTTGGATCTTTTGCCCATCTTCGACGTTGATCTCCCACGCTCTGTCTTCTCTCTTGGCCTTCCTCTTCCTTCAACACTCAAAGCATCTCTAAATGATTCACCTGTGATTTTCCTGCGTATCTCTTCATTCAAGATCACACTCACAACATCATCCACTTTTAAGACTTTTGAAGGAGACACAGTATTAGAAACTGCCATTACCAAACCTTCCCAACTTTCAGGCAATGAACACAAGATTAAGAGAGCTCTAAGTTCATCATCAAATACAATATTGACTGAACTTAACTGGTTTACCAAACCATGGAAATCACTAAGATGGCTATGAATAGATCCACCTTCCAACATTTGCAAATTAAATAAACGCTTCATAAGAAATACCTTATTAGAAGCCGAGGGTTTTTCATACAAATTTGCCAAAGATTTCATCAACTCCACCGTTGTCTTACACTTTGATAAGCTGGAAATCATAGATGATTCAAGACTCAATCTAACAGATCCCAGAGCCTTCCGATCAAGAACCTCCCATTCTTCATCTTTCATATCCAAGGGTTTGCTAGCAACCCCACCCAACGGTAAGTACAAATCTTTCTGATACAGATAGTCCTCAATCTGCATCCTCCATAATTGGTAGTTCTTGCCATTAAACTTTTCCGTTCGTAGTTGACTATTTTCTACCATTGCTCAACTCCCACTCAAATAGAAACCCTGTGAGTAACCTGTAATCAAAACACACTACCCAGATCTACGCCAATCTGTTAGTATCCCAACCAAAAGCTCTGATACCACTTGTTGGGATGGGGGTGTGGAGGTAAATCCAAGAACAAACACACCTGTTCTAATTCCACCCATTAGGATCTTGCTCCTCAGAAAGAGCACAGTATGATTACCAAATATAAGCAATTGAATATGCAGAAATAACCAGAAACATAAGTAACTAGAATTCACCAATAGCACAGAATATGAGAGATAATACACTATCTTGTATTAACACTATACAAAAAAGAATACAATCAAAGAGCTGCCACACTCTTTCACCTTATAGAGATTCGCCACACCTCAAGTGTACAGTAATTCTTCTCACACACACTCTCCTACACAAAAAATGGTCCCAACAACCAACTCACACACAGAATTGGTGTTCACCTCACCAACCAGTCAGTAATAACCCTATCGGTACACCAAGCACTCTATAGCACTTCAAGCTGATCTCTCATGAACCTGCAACCTACAATTCAAAGACCAAACTTACATGTAGATCCCCAATGAGCTTGCAACAACCTGTAACTCACAGATCTTACAACTAGAAGGAACTCTTCCTTTCTATCTCATGCCTTAAACAATACATGCCAATGGGTCTATAAATAGATCCCTAACTCAAACAATAACTTAGACTCTTAATTTGGACAATCATCCTCGCAGCCCAAGACTCTAACTGGTCTCAACATGCAAACTCTTCGTTCACTTAACTAATTGTCCGTGAAACGAGCAGTTCTGGAACACACAGGCGATCGACGTCGGTCCCTGCTTGTCTGGTTCTGCCGACATCGGTCGACTTCCTGCCGTCGCCGGTGGCCTTCCGCACTGGTCTCTATCGACGTCGGTCCTGCTGCCGACGCCGGTGCTCCTGGATCTCAGCAACCATTATTCCTTCAGTTTGCAAAGGGTTGAAGCTTTTAGCTCCACAACCTAACAATATTGACATTCCCATGTTTGAGGGAAAAATAAACTCTGAAACATTTGTTGGTTAGATTCATCAACTCAAGTCATATTTCTTAGTCAAATAATTCACTGATGTTGAGAATATTACATTCTTTGTGTTTAATTATTCCATTCTAGTGTCTCATTATGGGATAATATCAACATGTAACATGCAAAAAACTGCATTCCAATCATGTCTTCTAAGATTTTTTTTGATGTGGTGAATGAGGAGTATTATCCTCTTAAGAACTTTGAAGTTGAATAAATTAAGTTTTCATAGTTGTGCTAATGTAAGGAGTAGTCAGTGGAAGAATAAACTAATGATTTTCATTACTACACTATGCATCTACATGAGAACTTGATAATAAAACATAAGGTGTTGAAGTACATTAGTGGGATTTCACCTTATGTTAATGTGAATATAGAGTTATTGAGTTCTAAATCTTTGTGTAAATCTTTTTTCTATGCCACCAATATTGAAGACAAGGAAAATATGAAACAAAACTCACCTCTTCATCCAGTGTCATGAGTAAGATCCAATTCCTGAACAATGTACCATTTCAACCCCCTTTGAAAAATTATAATTCAAGTCATAAGGAAGAGTAATCTAAGAATTCCACATAATATCAGACATATTATACACATTATAAATTAGATAAATACTAGATGAAATTGGGTGATAATAAATGTCACTGGTATCTCTCACATTCCCATAATGATTATAAATATCAAGCTCAAAAATCATTGTTTGTGCAGTCTAAATCAGCTCTCATAACCATGGATGCCATTGATCAAGGTATTTATTTTTAAACACTAATATTATTGCACTTGACACTTCAGAGGAGCATGAACATCTCTTACACACAATGTTTTGGGTCAAAGAATAACCTCTTCATGTCATAGTCAATAGTGGGGGTCAAAATAACATCATTTTTTAAGACATGGCTCAACATCTTGAACTTCCTAGTATGGTACATTTATGTCTATAATCACTTGGGTGGATATAGTTAAGAAAAGATATACAAATCTATATATAATGTAATTTATAGTATAAGGTCAAGCTAATGGAGGATAAAGTCCCTTATGACATTGAACCTCTTGAGGTTTATGAAATACTATAAGAATACAATACTTGTTTGACTGTGAAGCTCCATATTAGGAAAAAAAAATTGGGTGGACTATTCACATCAAAGATTAGTCATTCAAAATCTTTGACTAATCTCTAATGACCAAATTTACATTGGTATTTTCCAAACAATGTGAAAAACTAATCTTGCATGTGCAAAATTTCTTTCTAATCATGATCTATACTAAGGCACATGCACAAGAGAGAAAGAAAGCATTGATAGTGTACACTGCACAAAAATTATCATAACATTAGTCAACAAAGTACTAAAGTGGTATGGTGAAGAATTTATATAAATGAAAGGCATCCCAACACACTATATAGGAAAGAAACACATTGATTTGGTTCCTAGATCACCTCTCTAAAATAACCATTTATATCATATATTAAATTTTAGAAAATGATGAAGTCCAACACCAAATACAAGATCTTTTTAATCGGGGAAAGATCAAGCTTGGCTCTTCTCCTTGTAGGAGTTTGATAGTCCTCACTCCTAATAGATATGGGAATTCACACCTTTGTGTAGGCTACTACACACTCAAAAAATCATGGTGAGGAATCGATACCCACTACCATGCATTGATGACCTCTTGGACTAGTTCCAAGGAATTTAATATATCTTCAAGATTGACCTAAAGTATAGTTACCATCAGGTTATAATCCATATTGAATACATTTAAAATAATTTTTTTAAGACATGGTAAGGATTGTTAAAATGGATGGTCACAAATTTTGGGTTGAATAACAAACCAATAACATTCATGTGCCTAATTAATAACATACTTTGTTTATTTCTCAACTCCTTTCCCATTTTATATTTAGATGATTTACCCATCTAAAATAATACTTAGGAGGATCATCTAGAGCATGTCTCACACCTACTAATAACTATTTGTAAGAAGAATATGAAATACAACTTATCCAAGTGTTCATTCAACATCGTAAACATCAAATACTTAGGTTACATCATCAATTACATTAGAATACATTTAGACCCATAGAATGTCATGGTGATATAAGATTTTCCTACTCCATGTAATGTCATAGAAATGAGAATTTTTCTTGGACATTCCAACTTTTAATTTAGGTTCATTCTCGAGTTATTTCACATTTCATGGCCTCTCAGTCAGATTATGCAATCCAAAATAGCCATTAGTTAAATAACTACATAAAAACATGATTTTGAGTTTCTCTATAAATGATTGTGTATAACCTATGATTGTAATGCTTGATATAGCTCATTCCCTTGAGCTTAATAGTAATGTATTTGACTGTGCACTTAGTTTAGTACTCATGCAACATAGACATCCTTCCATATTCCAATCAGAGACATTCAACAACATGCATTGACATACTCTAAATATGAGAAATAATTATACTCTATTGTGAAATTAATCAAGCAATGGTTACACTACATTATAGGTAACTAGACGAGCATTCAATCTGATCATAATCCACTTCAATTTTTGTAGATGTAGATCAAACTAGATAATTCATGCCATACAAATTGGATGATTTACCTGCATTAATTCCATCTCGTGATAAATCAAAAGATGGTAAAGGATAAGAAGGTAGTAGATTACTGTAGCCAACTATTAGTTCATGTGCTCATATAAATTGTAGACATATGTCAAAATTTCAAAAAATAGGTACATATCTACTCATCGTATAAGGACTTCTCAAATAACACCACCTTTGTAGTTGGTAAATAAATTATGGAGATATACTTGTCCAACAATATTATCTACAAGATTTGAAATATTTGTGTTCTTGTTGGTACACCTCACCAAAGACTCATTTTGGAGGTGCACTAAACCAATACATTAGGCCACTTTGGCATTAGAAACAATATAGATACATTGTATCCACACTTCTATTAGATGCACATGCACACAATCATGGAGTTCCACATCAAGTATTTTATTCCTTATTATGTCACAAAGCCCAAAAAAATGAATCCAAGAGTATATACACCTCTACTAGTTTCATCCCGATCATGGGAATCCATCAATATGGATTTGATGACTGGATTACCTATGAAGAAGGATTATCATGATGTTATATCCATTCTAGTGGATATATTTTCAAAGTTGGATATCAAGTTTTCCTACAAGAAAGGAATTAACATAGCTATATGTGTGTAATATTTCTTCATCCATGTATGGGTTAAATTTAGACTCTCCACATATATTATATCTAATAGAGACTCACACTTTATGATTCATTTATTGAAAACATTATAGATTTGATGGGTACGTAGTTGGATTAGTTGATAAAATTTCATCCACAGATAATGGATAAATAAATGATGTCAACTACATACTTTTTATGTTTCATGAATGCCCAACTATGTGCATGATCACACTTGGGATGAAAACTTACTTTACATTCAACATGCCTAAAATGTACCTCTTCATAGTTCATGGGACATAGTTCATTCCAAACATGTCTTGGGTTCCAACTTGCAACACATCTAGACATCTCCTATCCTACACCAAATAGAACTAATTAATACACATAGGAAATGGAAGTGGGCAAAGTGCACATGTTTCTACAACACATATAATATGTTCATCAACAGGTTCAATATATTATTTTACATTCTCATCATAACTACAAGGAGTGCCATGATACACATCTCACACCTCATTATTTCTAAGTTAGCGATAAGGTTTGGTTGCACCTTCAAAAAACACATTTCAAGGTTACATGCTAGAATATCAAGCCTTTACATTATGGTCCTAATTCCATTCTCTACATAGTTGGTGAGAATGCATTTTTTCTTGATTTAAATATAGATTTTGGTGTGTACCCAATATTAAATGTGGAGTTCCTTAAGCCTTACTTCCCCCACTTCTTGAACCAGTAGTGACCTAACATCCTTATGATTTGGATCCCAATCACTTGCATCCCAAAAACAAGGATCAAATCATATAAGTGACATACACATGCACCCATCATGAAACACATCAAATTTTTTTAATGGTTAAGGATAAGAAAGATGTTTATCAAGTTAAGTGCTACAATTTTTAACACCTTCAGTTTTAGTTCTTGTAGATACCAAAGATGTAATGGGGACCATTATTTCTCAAGAAAGGTAGAATCATATATGACTATCCTTGCATCTAAGTAATCCTCCTTATTCTTCTTATATAAATTGATATCTTCACCCTTGAAACATATCATGGTGATCATAAAAAGTCATGTCTATGAAAAATAATGGCACAGCTACTTGAAACATGTTGCACATCTCTCCTTTACCTCAAAATTATCACACACATTCCTCCCACTTGCTTCATAACTCTCATAATTTTTATAGTGTTTTAAGAGAACTCTACAACATTCATAGCTCTTGTAATCTTGTGCATTTAAAAATTCATGATCATAACTCCTATAGCATTGTATCATCTCACTTCACATCATTCATAACTTTTATAATTTCACAAGCGGTATTTATATCCTTTGCAATGTATTTCACCATTTCACTACATGTGTAGATTCTCATATCTTTATGTAGAATCTTTTATTCTCTTTTCACATCAACATATCTATGCTTTGATCTTTCACATGGTATGCATCAGTCCCAACCATCACCCAGTTAAGGAATATGAAGTTACTTATAACATTCCTTCCTACAACTATCGGTATTTATAAATAACATATTGTAACTCATACATGCATATATATATATATATATATATATAGTATCAAATTATTCAATCATCTATACATCCATAGAGCTAAGAGATCACACACAAACTTAAAAGTAGTTTATTATTATTTATCTATAATTGAAACACATATACAATCATGTATTATTTTACATAAGAGTAGACAATTGACAAGGAAGCATTCCCATTCTAATTTTAAGAGCTTTTACTCTTAGACTTACTGATTCATAGTACAAATATGTACTTTTCTATATTCTACACATTGAATTTAATTTTCATTTCTACATATAAATATTTTGATTATCTTGAATGAATTTGGGTAGATTGGTATAATTAATATTTATAATGAATTCTAAAATACACTAATTATCTATAAGTATGGCATTATCCATCGCACAACTAGTCCTGGACACTGCCATGCAGATTATAATGTAACATATACTTTACAATTACAATTTTAATATGCAAAGAAGAGATCCTATTTCAATAATATTATAATATTTTTATAACTAATTTGATTTTATACAAAGTTAGTGCATAAATAAATCAACACTTTATTCTACCAGTGGCTGAAAGAAGCTTGTAGATCATTCCATGATTTAATGATTAAAATCACCATAGTGAGAAAAAGGGCTAAATCTCTAAAATGCATGAAAATAAATGAGGTACATTTAGTAAAGTTATATTAGAAAACTCATCAATAATTTATTTGAATAATGGTAAACTTGACATGTAATAGTACATTATGTAATAAACCATTTCACTAACTAGTACAAACTATCTTAGTTTGAAATATGGTATCCAATTTCACTATCCATAATTAATCAAGAACATAGTAAACATTATTACTAATGTATCATTTATAATAGATCCAAATATCATTCTTAAACATGTCCTTCTTATCAATCTTATAAATGATTTGATGCCATAGAATAATACTTTTGTTATAATGTAGTGAATACATTAGTAATACTTCTTTTTAAGTACAAACTGAAGAAGCATACAAAGTATCACATATTATAATAATTAAATTTAAAAAATAGAATATTATTTTAATCCTAAACCATATTAATTTTAATAAGATAAATAACTCTTTAGAGTTCACATTATATAGAAATCAAGGCTAAAAAATCATATGCTACAAAGATTCTATCTATATACTATAAAAATGTATGAAATTTATTTCACAATAAGTATTGAATTGATAAAAAGAAGACACCACAAAGATATTTAATCATGTTTTGAAAATAAGTATATGAGAACTATGTTTAAAACAAGGGATGATCACTATAATTTATGACAATAATGAGTCTCTTTTTAAATGAGAAGTGGTCACAGTGTAAAATTTCCACAATTGTATGATAAAAGAGTTTCCACATGTCTACTAGTTAACACTTTGGAATGAATGCAATAGATTCCATTTAGATCTGATTAAATATGTAAAGATCCAACATTTTAAATAAGATCATTTTGCATGTAAATAAATTGGAAACTTGAGCCCAAACATTAGTGTCCCACTCCATCCCAACCATTGGCCTAACAATGGGGAAGACCTCTAAGAAGGACATAATCTAGTTGAGTAATAAGGGAAACTGAGAGAGAGAGATTGTGTGTGTTTTTAATCCCACTAGACTATATATTTCAAACAAACAAACCACTAGGGTGTGAAATACAATATGAAAAAATAGATATTGGCATATAACAAAAACATGAGCTGACCCATGTTCTAATAAATCATCTACCATGTTAGAAGCTCAAGGCAAATTTAGGGTTTCGGCCAGATTATTAAAACAAGAAAAAAATTCAAGGAACAAACTAAAACCAATAAACTCTAGGTTATTGCAAACATAATAGAGAGCCACATTGCTAAAACTAAGCAAAGTGTAACTCAACATATTTTCTAACCATTAGAATCTTAGTTGCATAAATCTTAATAGAGTGCTAGTTTGTAAGAAAACCCTCAACCATAGAATTAATTCCAAAAAACAAGCTATTGACTGGATGAATATAGTGGGTAATATTTTAAATAGGGAAACTCCTAGCCCTAATAAATAAGTAACATCAACTTCCATGCAATATATATCAACTAAAAAAAAAGTATCAAGTAGTGAATTAAGTATCAAGTAGTAAAGTAAATGCAAATAATCATGGTTATAGGGGAGGGAATGGAGTAATTTTGGGTAGGGAATAAGGTGGAAGGGATGGGCATGGGCATGGGCACAAATCTCCTAGGAAAACCTTCACTTTATTTCCCTACATCAATTACTCATCTCTACTTGCCTCAAAACCCATGAGGGAAAAAATAACACTATCATTGAAAATAGTGAAATTAAAACACTTTAGTAAGTGTTAAGAGAGAAAACACAACTTACTCAACACTACAATGCGTGGTACAAATATCAACATCAAGACATATTTCTTTATATTGTCATCTCTTTCTTTCCTCTTGATTTTTCCTTTTTATCTTCCTTATTTTTTTTGGTATCCCTTCCAAATTTCCAATTTCCTCATATAAATTTGAAAAATACATTGGTCATCAACATGCCCAAACTTCCAAGCTTTTGAAGAGCATTGGAGACTCAAAATGGAAGTTTGTTAGTAAGTTCCTTCATTCTAACTCTGCGGCCTAAGGTGTGAGAAAACCCTAGTTCTTTTCTTCAAGTTTTTGAAGGGAAGAATGGTTTGATTTTTGTTTTTATTTTAATTTATTTTACTATTATTTACACTTGCATTATTTCTAAAATCAACCTTAATTTAATAATTTTATATTTCAAGGATTTTTCCACTCATTTTATTCTTTTCGAAGTTGACATGCTAATATGACAATGTTATGGTCTAAGGTTGTCATGATTAATACTATTAATTATAACCCAAGTTTCTTGCTTAGATCATTTTTTAAGCTTTCCACAATACATTAAGCTATACAACTACTTTATTATTTCCACAATGCTCAATACCATGGCCTTAATGATTCTTTTATTCTAAATTATTAATGCAAGGAAAATCTTCTCAAGACTTAGTTCTCACTTCCATACTATGAAAAAATTGTTATTACTACGGAAATTCCACCATACCATATCGATCAAACATAAAGATAAAACCTCTCTAATCATAGATCAAATAAATAAAAATGTTAAAGAACTAAGGAGTGACCTTCCTATAGGCTCCACCTATCAAACCACCCTCAATAATCATGAAAACATCAATGAATAAGTAAACATGAAATTGAACAACAAATAGCTACCCTCATAGTAAGGGGAAAAAACACATCACAACACAAGCTAAATGATAACACTAGACTAGGATATCATTTTTATCTCTCATATACTAGTTATATACCAACTTATGTGAACGAATATGTGTGTAGTGTTTCTCCAATAAGCCTAATTTATTCCCATTAAGTAGTACCTATAAAATATAAAGCACATTAGTAATACCTTCTTGAAAAGAATATAATAAATATAATTAAAAATGAAATAATGAAATAATAAAAATAGTACACAATTAATTGATATCATTTTAACTTGAGATGCTAATAAAAATAATAACCAAAGCTATTTGTAGGTTCTAAATTTAGATTTATATGATAAACTATTCGTATACACTTCAAAAATATCACTCATGGCTCAACCCTTCAGTTTAGGACCATTCTGCTACTATAAGGCTTGCATTCACCATCTTATTGTGCCTAAATTATTATCTTACAAATCCAACTTGATATCATGATTACCCAAATCACTTGTATCCTATAATATGCTTAAAAAAGGATATATATCTTACACTATTAGTTGCATATATTTAGCAATTATATATCCTCTAGGACACTACCATCTAGGTTAGGATACTAGCACTGACACTAGTGTCTCAAGTCTGATGCTAGTGTCTGAACCTTACAAACGATCAAATTTATAAATCTTTCAACATGTGTGGGTTGGCCTATAGTATTTTTTTAACCCTCCCATGAGATAATTTCAAAAGGTGTGGTATAAATTTAAGTCAAAGACCATTCATTATGATCAAGTTCAAATTAAGTACACATATATATTATACCAAGAAAAAATCACCTCTCAATCTTACAAACCTTTCCTATTCTTCCCTATTTCTAAATTAGCCATATGAGTATTATTCTTATGGGTATAAAGCATCTAAAGAGTATCTCATAAGTAGTATTTGTCAAGTTATAAGCTATATCATTGCATGCACTTGAATATAATGTATTTTACAATTATTCATGCACAAGCCCACATAAGGGGGATAACTACATCATTTTGAGTCCCTCTTTAAAGTATTACCTATTTAGCCAATAGTTATTGATATATGGGTATTTAAGGTCAACTCAACTTCACTTGAGCCCACTAACCCTTTATTTATAAGGTGGCATGCCCTAATTTGATAAATTAGGTTTTAAGTTACACATTTATATCTAGAACATGTGAAAATGATTTGAATAGACAATATATAAGGTGACAATGAACCCTAATAGGTGCAGGTGGAATTTATAGAAAATAAGATGTATCCCATACAAGAAAGAAGCATTAATTATGGATAGAATCATCAATGTTAGTGTCTATATTTTTATGGTAGTGTCTAGGCTGACATAGAGCTAATTTACATAATCTAATGAACCACAATTGAACATCATCTTGACTATTTCTACACTTGAAATTCCCAAATCTACTTACATAACATTTAAT